>JAVSCE010005350.1:0-141217 GCA_032199065.1 Smutsia gigantea | reverse complement strand
GTAAATAATCACGCAGTATTATAGAGCCTGCAAATGAGTCAGCATGAAGCAGCAGATTGTCAGTGTCAGTTTATTTTTTGAATGCTGCCAATTAAGTAAACATTGCTAAAGTGAGTGTGTTGGCAAAGCATTGTAATTGGACTGCAGTTTTAACTTCTGTGTGATTTTGAAGTATTCTTGTCTTCTGGATCATAATTTATACCTATCTCCAGGTCTCTTGCTGGAATAGAGTGGCACAGTGCTGGACAATCCTAGTCCTCTTAAATGGTCCTCTGCTAGGCTCTAACCACCTGTTGAAGGGACAAACATTTCATCTGCTTTATGATTAATAGGAAATGAAGCTCTTCTTTTAGATTCTTTATCTAACCTTCATGCTCTTATTTATATCATGATACAGCTTTATCGATATGCTACAACTGGAGCAACAGCCAGCAGAAATTCTCTTTTGACAGATGTAATTGCTGCTTATCAAAGATTCTGTTCTCGACCTCCAAAAGGTAAGCACTTGGTGTGACCATGATGGTCTCCATTCTTGTCCCTGAGCCCTGCCGAGAGCAAGTGTTCACTAAGCATGTGCAGAGGTGTTGTTTCAGGTTGTTCTCTTAACTTTTTTATCCTGTAACTCACCTCTGCCTCCTTTGTCTGACTGCAGTGATGAAAATGTTTTACTTTCAAACACTAACACTTTTGTAGGTAATAAAACTGACATGCAAATGAGGCTCTTAATTTAATACCCCTGGATTGTGAACTGTATTGTTTCGACTTTTACTCCTACTCAAGAAAGGCTGTACTTGTAGTGTTTGCTTTTTAGTGATCTATCAGCTGCTTTAAAAATGAACAGACATACACAAAACCTGATGAATTTTAGTTTGAGGATATGTATTTCTTCCTTTTCTAACAGGATTTGAAAAATACTTTCCTAATGGAAAAAATGGAAAAAAAGCCACTGAACCTAAAGAAGTTATGAGAGAAGAAAAAGGTACCATTTAAAGATTATTTGAACTTGCTGTTTTCCCCTAAAATATGATGGTGGTGATAGTTTTACTGAACAAAGGAAGTGTTATCTTAAAGCAGTTCTGAAACTGAAGGTTAACAAGTACCTTTAAAATTCTACAGACCTTGTGTTTCATTTTAACTTAATTTTATGTTTATATTTTCTTGTCATTTTTCAAATTGAATTAATTTAAGATCACTTTAGAGATAGTGACAGTCAATATCAGTCATATTTATTTAACTGCATATTTGGTAAATATATTTGACATACAATTTAAGCCACTGAGAAAAATCTTAGAAATCTAATATATGCTATTTACTTGACACATACTGTGGTATAGTGAGGTGTGTTTTAGATCATTCTTCAGAGCCTTATCTTAGGGATTCAGAGAGGGTTTCTTAGAGCTGGGCAGCTGGGGGGACTGTGTGGGGCCCAAGCTTCCTGTCCCCCATTTAACACAATGCCTGGCACGTGTTGGCATCCAGATGGCATCCTTTATTTTCAGGGATATGTAAGGAAAAATATAATATGGCCCTTGATTTTAAATGAACTTGGGTCTAGTTGGACAGGCATATACATGCTCAGAGAGTACAAGGGGTGAAAGCAAGGCTAAGGGGCCAAGGGAAGGGAGAAGCACTAGGGTGGACTGACTGGAGCATTGGTGACAGGTGACTTCTGCAGTGTTGCCAGGGGCATGGCAGATAGTCTTTTAATATTGGTTTGGGGCAGATTAATGATTGTAGGTCCACTTTTTAAATACAACCTGTTGGTACCTTTCGCATATGTTACTTTGTAATATATCTAGAGTAGTATGAAATACTGGCAAACAACTTCAGATGTATGCTAGTGTTTCCAAGCCCTGTGCCTTGGTACAGGTAGGGTGAACCTTTCTCAGACCCTGCCTCATGTAAGACAGGGATGCAGAAGCTCCTTGTGTGCATTGTGGTGGGGTGAGCATGTCAGGAAGCCACGGTGCTACTCAGCTACTCAAGTGTCTGGGTGCTGCAGTCTTCCATCTTCTACAGTGCAGGGGTAGCTTCACAGTAGTTGAAGACATTAGAATGGTATTCGTGGGTCTTTGAGAGGATAGAAAAGTGGGAAAGAAAGGGGAGGATGTTAGTAACAGTCTTCTAGGTCTGCCCTAATAATGTATCATAAATGGTTGTTGTAATGGTGTTGTCAAGTTTGCTTCGTCCTGAGGGTCATTAGGGAAGGATCTGTTCTAGGCCTTTCTCTTTGGCCTGTAGACGGCCATCTTCTCTCTATGTATGTCTGTGTCCAAGTTCCCCATTTTTATAAGATCAATCATAATTGGATTAGAACCCACCCATATGATCTCATAATAACTTGATTATTTCTGTAAAGCCCCTATCTCCAAATACAGTCACTGTGGGTTAGGACACCAACCTATGAATTTTGGGGGAAACAGTTCAGTGCATAACAGTGACTAATTTTAGATTCTTGAAAACTAATTTTATGTGTGTAAGGGTTTTTTTTTTTTTTAGCCATTTAGCAAAATCATGTCTTCCCTACGGAAGAAATGGTTAACAGAGTTTGCTTGGTAGGAGTGGGAAAGCGGAGCACTTTTTACCTTTATGTGGGAACTTGGGAATTCACTTGCCTGCATTCAAATCCCAGTCGTCACTCACACAGTGTCAGTTAACACTGCAACAGATTGTTCAGCAAGTTCCATAAGCTACAATTTCTTCATCTGTAAAATGGGTGTAGTGGTGTACTGACTGGCTTATTGGATTATTGTGCAGCTATCAAGAAATAATATATGTAAGCAGTGGTAAGCTTCCTTGAATGTTAACTCTTTGTATTAATCTCATCCTTTCTCATAGCACTTTTATTTAGTAACTGATCAATTGCTATAATATATTTTGCAATAAGTCTTCATTTTTTAGATTGTGTTTTCATTTTTTTAAACAGTCCAGGGCTTCATTCTTATATTCAAAACTGCCTTACAAAAAAGTGGAGATAACATTCTTATTTTATTGTTCATACTTGACTAGAACCTAAAGAGATTAAAATAAAATATCAAGGTGTCTAGGTATTTTTTAAAAGCCCTGAGTTCCAGTTCTAGATTTACTTCTGATTCCTTAGTGAAGGTCAACATTTGTTCTAATGCAACAGTAACAACAAAATCAATGCTTTCATCTCCCAGAATATAGGTGTACTGGGCTCAGTAACTTTTTACTTGATGTAAATTTAGTTAAGGTACAGGATGGGATTGCTTTACACCTGAGGTAACTATCAAATAAAGCAGCTAATATTTAGTGTGCATCTAAATACTATATTAAATATGTATAATATATTTAATATTATATATATTAAATATAAAGCTCTGCCTCCTCATTTCATAGTAACATCAAAGACATGTACATTAGTTACAACAGTGAGACCATATTTCCTTCAAACTTACTCAAACTTTGAATACTGAATGGTGTCAAAACACCATAACAAACAGGCTGATTTCAGAATTTCTGTTTGATGAGAGTGGCTATGGCAAGAGGCACTGAAAGGTTTCTTATTCCTGATTCCTAGAAAGAAGTATTTTAAAAGCCTACATTTATTTCTAAAACTTAACTAACACAATAGAGAGGTCACAACTGTTAATAGTTGGCTCTAGGTATTCTCGATAAAAAAGAATTAACAAGTCATTGTGAGAACTTGTGCAATAAATCTTTTCTTAAACTATTAATGAAAACATTGAGAAAGATAAAATTCTGCTATGGTGCTGTACATGCTCTTTGTTTATGGACAGAGTCAAAGCCTTCTAATACCCCGCATCCTTCTGGAGGAGGCGTTGGTGGCAGTGGAAAACGAGGTGGCAAGAAAGATGATTCTCACTGGTGGTCCAGGTTCCAGAAGGTTTGATTCCAAATTGTGCATTAATTTTGAGGATCTGGGGTGGCCCAGGAAAGTTTGGGAGACATTAGTGGCATTGGGAGGAATTTGTTTCCAACATAGCATGGATCGTATTGTGACATTTCGTTCTTCACAGAGACTGTCTCCTTCTTTGTCCAGGGTGACTTTCCATGGGATGACAAGGAGTTCAGGATGTACTTTCTCTGGACCTCTCTGTTTTGGGGTGGAGTCATGTTTTATCTCCTGTTCAAGAGTTCTGGGAGAGAAATCACGTGGAAGGACTTTGTCAATAATTATCTTTCCAAAGGAGTAGTAAGTATTTTATAGGATTGGTGGCTTATAGTGGTTCAAACATGAAATTCAGTAGATTAGACCAATAAAATAAAAAACAGTCAGCTGATTGGCCAAGCTTGTCTGTCATAAAGTTACTATTTTCATGTTAGACTTGTTTTTGATGCTGGAAAGTACTGCAACCAAGAAAACTGTTTGTTTTGACACAGCTTTCCCCAAACTTCCCACAAAATCCTTGTATTTCACTCAATACGAGAGCCTGGCTTTGGAACCAGCATGCCTGCCTGTTGCAGTGACAGTCCCCCATCTCCCCATGTGCCCTCTTCTCTCTGCCGTAGTATGACAGCCTCACAGCCCTCTTAGGGCTTTGCTACTTTTACTCTCCTGTGGGCTTGCAGGCGGGCTCTCAGGCCGGGAGAGCTGCTCAAGAGCTTGTGCCTCTACTGGCTGGGTCACTGCCCAGTAAGACCCCATTTCAGCATATTTTAGAGGCTGTTGACTATAAACACACATATGTACTACTAAGAACAATTTAGTAAGCTGCAAAGGAGCAATGAAATACCATTAGTTATCAAATGTATCTTAGTTTCTGAGATATTAAAATATTAAAAATGTCCATATTAGAATTGGTGAAATAAAGTGATAGTAGGAGAAGCAGGATTAGGCCTGCTGTGTAAACTTGGGGAAGTTGTTTAACCTTTCAATACTGGCATCAATAAAATGATAAAGTAAAGGTAACATGTTGTTACTTTGGTAGTACAAAGAATCTAAAATTACTTTTTTAAAGTACAGTAAGATGAGGATGGAAAAAATGGAAATGATTATCTACTCAGATATTTGAAGCAAGTATGTCTGTTATGAAAGTGAGGATATTATATGTATAATTCCTGGATAAGGTGGGAAGCCTGCTTTCTTAGGAGTGACTCCCATCTATGTAGGAAGGGCGCTGCGTCGGTCCTTGTGGGTGTGGAGATGGCTTTGGGGAGGAGTCTCCACACCTGCGTTGCCTTCTGACCTGCTGGTTCTTCCAAATCAGCCTTCCATGGCCCCAACAGTTTTATGACGGGAGGAGTAATTGAGTCACTTCCCCGTTTAGGCTCCTCTGGAATTATCCAGGCCTCCCTTACTTCCATTTTGGATTTGGGCACATGCTCTGAATCAGTCAAAAGCCTTGGACAGAAGTTTTTAATAGTTCCTAGGAATCCTGTATAGTTAGGAGGTTACTGAAAAAAACCTACTTTATACCATTTTATATCCATAGAGTGGCAGACTTAAAAAGTCTTATAATAGCAAATGAGGATGTAGAGCAACAGGAATATTTTGCTGGAGAGTGAGAATTCAGGAGCCACGTTGGAGAGCAATTTGGCAATGCCTAATGAAGCTGAAAATCCATTTAACCTGCAACCTAGCCTTATTGAATCTATCTACAGGTACATGTCCCAGAGAGACATTTAAAAAAATACATTTTTTATTAAGGTATTATTGATGTACACTCTTACGAAGATTTCACATGAAAGACAATGTGGTTACTACATTCACACATATTACTGAGTTCCCCCCATGCCCCATTGCAGTCACTGCCCATCAGTGGAGTAAGATGCCACAGAGTCACTATTTACCTTCTCTGTCTACACTGTCTTCCCCCTGATCCCCCTCACACCATCTGTGCCAATCATAATACCCCTTAGTGCCCTTCTCCCTCCCTCCACCCCCACCCACCCCCACTGTTCCCCTTTGGTAACCTCTAGTCCCTTCTTGGAGTTTGTGAGTCTACTGCTGTTTTTTACTTCAGTTTTGCTTCGTTGTTATACTCCACAAATGAGGGAAATCATTTGGTACTTGTCTTTCTCTGCCTGGCTTATTTCACAGAGCATAATACCCTCCAGCTCCATCCATGTTGTTGCAAATGGTAGGATTTGTTTCTTTTTTATGGCTGAATAGTATTTCGTTGTGTATATGTACCACATCATCTTTATCTATGCATCTACTGATGGGCACTTAGGTTGCTTCCATATCTTCGTTATTGTAAATAGTGCTGCAGTAAACATAGGGGTGCATACTTCATTTTGAATCTGAAAACCTGTATTGTTTGGGTAAATTCCTAGGAGCGGAATTCCTGGGTCAAATGGTATTTCTATTTTTAATTTTTTGAGGAACCTCCATATTGCTTTCCATATGGTTGAACTAGTTTGCATTCCCACCAGCAGTGTAGGAGAGATCTCTTTTCTCCACATACTCGCCAGCATTTGTTGTTCTTAGTCTTTTCGATACTGGCCATCCTAACTGGTGATACATCATTCTGGTTTTAATTTGCATTTCCCTGATAATTAGCAATGTGGAGCATCTTTTCATGTGTCTGTTGGCCATCTGAATTTCTTCTTTGGAGAACTATTTCTTCATTCCCTCTGCCCATTTTTTAATTGGGTTATTTGCTTTTTGGTTGTTGAGGTGTGTGAGTTCTTCATATATTTTGGATGTTAACCCCTTATTGGATAGGTTGTTTACAGACATATTCTCCCATACTGTAGGATGCCTTTTTGTTCTGCTGATGGTGTCCTTTGCTGCACAGAAGCTTTTTAGCTTGATGTAGTCCTATGTGTTCATTTTTGCTTTTGTTTCCCTTGCCAGAGGAGATGCATTCAGGAAAAAGTTGCTCATGTTTATATTCAGGAGATTTTTACCTATGTTTTTTTCTAAGAGTTTTATGGTTTCATGACTTACATTCAGATCTTTGATCCATTTTGAGTTTACTTTTGTGTATGGGGTTAGATAATAACCTAGTTTCATTCTCTTGCATGTAGCTGTCCAGTTTTGCCAATACCAGCTGTTGAAGAGGCTGTTATTTCCCCATTGTATGTCCATAGCTCCTTTATCGTATATTAATTGACCATATGTGCTTGGGATTATATCTGGGCTCTCTAGTCTGTTCCATTGGTCTGTGGGCCTATTCTTGTGCCATACCAGATTGTCTTGATTACTGTGGCTTTGTAAGTAGAGCTTGAAGTCAGGGAGTGTAATCCCACCAGCTTTATTCTTCCTTCTAAGGATTGCTTTGGCTATTCGGGGTCTTTTGTGATTCCATATGAATTTTAGAACTATTTTCTCCAGTTCGTTGAAGAATGCTGTTGGTATTTTGATAGGGATTACATTGAATCTGTAGTTTGCTTTAGGCAGGATGGCCCTTTTGACAGTATTAATTCTTCATATCCATGAGCATGGGATGTGTTTCCATTTATTGGTATCTTCTTTAATTTCTCTAATGAGCATCTTATAGTTTTCAGAGTATAGGTCTTTCACTTCCTTGGTTAGGTTTATTCCTATGTATTTTATTCTTTTTGATGCAACTTTGAATGGAATTGTTTTCCTGATTTCTCTTTCTGATAGTTCATCATTGGTATAGGAATGCAACAGATTTCTGTGTATTAATTTTGTATCCTGCAACTCTGCTGAATTCAAATATTAGATCTAGTAGTTTTGGAGTGGATTCTTTAGGGCTTTTATGTACAGTATCATGTCATCTGCAAACAGTGACAGTTTAACTTCTTCTTTACCAAGCTGGATCCCTTTTATATCTTTGTCTTCTCTGATTGCTGTGGTGAAGACCTCCAGAACTGTGTTGAATAAAAGTGGGGACATTGGGCATCCTTGTCTTGTTCCCGATCTTAAAGGTAAGGCTTTCAGCTTCGCGCTGTTAAGTATGATGTTGGCTGTGGGATTGTCATATATGGCCTTTATTATGTTGAGGTACTTGTCCTCTATACCCATTTTGTTGAGTGTTTTAATCATGAATGGGTGTTGAATTTTGTTGAATGCTTTTTCAGCATCTATGGAGATGATCATGTAGTTTTTGGCCTTTTTGTTGATGTGGTGGATGATGTTGATGGATTTTCGAATGTTATACCATCCTTGCATCCCAGGAATAAATCCTACTTGATCATGATGGATGATCTTTTTGATGTATTTTTGAATTCGGTTTGCTAATATTTTGTTGAGTATTTTTGCATCTATGTTCATCAGGGATATTGGTGTGCAATTTTCTTTTTTCTGGTGTCTTTGCCTGGTTTTGGTATTAGGGTGATGCTGGCCTCATAGAATGAGTTTGAAAGTATTCCCTCCTCTTCTACTTTTTGGAAAACTTTAAGGAGAATGGGTATTAGGACCTTACTTAATGTTTTATAAAATTCAGTAGTGAAGCCATCTGGTTCAGGCGTTTTGTTCTTAGGTAGTTATTTGATTACCAATTCAGTTTCATTGCTGGTAATTGGTCTGTTTAGATTTTCTGTTTCTTTTTGGGTCAGCCTTGTAAGTTTGTATTTTTGTAGAAAGTTGTCCATTTCTTCTAGGTTATCCATTTGTTAGGATTTAATTTTTCATAGTATTCTCTTATAATTCTTTGTATTTCTCTGGTGTCCGTAGTGATTTTCCTTTTCTTTTTTCTGATTTCTGATTCTGTTTATGTGTGTAGACTCTCTTTTTCTTGATAAGAATGACTAGGGGTTTATTATCTATTTTGTTTACTTTTTCAAGGAACCAGCTCCTGCTTTCATTGATTCTTTCTGTTTTATTATTCTCAATTTTATTTATTTCTGCTCTAATCTTTATTATGTCCCTCGTTCTATTGACTTACAGCCTCATTTGTTATTCTTTTTCTAGTTTTGCTAATTGTGACTTTAGACTGTTCCTATGGGATTGTTCTTTTCTGAGGTAGGCCTGTATTACAATATACTTTCCTGTTAGCACAATCCTTGCTGCATCCCACAGATTTTATGATGTTGAATTATTGTCACTTGTGTCCATATTTTGCTTGATCTGTTTTTATTTGGTCATCAGTCCATTGCTTATTTAGGAGCATGTTGGTAAGCCTCCATGTGTTTGTGGGATTTTTCAATTTCTCTGCATAATTTATTTCTAGTTTCATACCTTTGTGGTTTGAGAAGCTGGTTGGTAAAATTTCAATCTTTTAAAATTTTCTGAGGTTCTTTTTGTGGCCTATTATATCATCTATTCTTGAAAATGTTCCGTGTGCACTTCAGAAGTATGTGTATCATGCTGCTCTTCGGTGGAGTGTTCTGTAGATGTCTGTTACGTCTGTCGGTTCTAATGTGTTGTACAGTGCCTCTGTCTCCTTACTTATTTTCTGTCTGGTTGATTAGTCCTTTCAAATAGGTGGTGTGTTCAAGTGTCCTAAAATGACTGCATTGCATTCTATTTCCCCCTTTAATTCTGTTAGTATTTGTTTCACATATGTACGTGCACCTGTGTTGGGTGCGTAGATATTTATAATGGTTATATCTTCTTGTTGGACTTACCCCCTTTATGTATGTAATGTCCTTCTTTGTATCTTGTTACTTTCTTTGTTTTTTTTTTGCTTTAATAGCATTTTTTTTTTGATATCGTTAATCTACAATTACATGTGCAACATTATGGTTACTAGACTCCCCATATCATCAAGTCCCCCCCATATACCCCATTACAGTCACTGTCCATCAGCGTATTGAGATGCTATAGAATCACTACTTGTCTTCTCTTGAGTTGTACAGCCCTCCCAATGCTCCCCGCCCATATTATATCTGCTAATGGTAATGCCCCTTTTTCCCCATTGTCCTTCCCTTCCCACCCATCCTCCACAGTCCCTTTCCCTTTGGTAACTATTAGTCCATTCTTGGGTTCTGGGAGTCTGCTGCTGTTTCATTCCTTCAGTTTTTTTTTCTTTGTTCTTATACTCCACATATGAGGGAAATCATTTGATACTTGTGTTTTTCCACTTCGCTTATTTCACTGAGCATAATACCCTCTAGCTCCATCCATGTTGTTGCAAATGTCTGGATTTGTTTTCTTATGGTTGAATAGTATTCCATTGTGTATATGTACCACATCTTCTTTATCCATTCATCTACTGATGGACACTTAGGTTGCTTCCATATCTTGGCTATTGTAAATAGCACTGCGATATACATAGGAGTGCATCTGTCTTTTTCAAGCTGGGCTGCTGTACTCTTTGGGTAAATTCCTAGCTGTGGTATTCCTCGGTCAAATGGTATTTCTATTTGAGTTTTTTGAGGAACCTCCATACTGCTTTCCACATGGTTGAACTAATTTGCAGTCCCAGCAGCAGTGTAGGAGGGTTCCCTTTTCTCCACATCCTCGCCAACATTTGTTGTTGTTTGTGTTTTGGATGTTGGCCATCCTCACTGGTGTGAGGTGATATCTCATTGTGGTTTTAATCTGCATTTCTCTGATGATTAGTGATGTGGAGCATCTCTTCATGTGCGTGTTGGCCATCTGAATTTCTTCTTTAGAGAAGTGTCTGTTTACATCCTCTGCCCATTTTTTTATTGAATTATTTGCTTTTTGTTTGTTGAGGCACGTGAATTCTATATTTTGGGTGTCAGTGCTTCATTGGATATGTCATTTATGAATATATTCTCCCATACTGTAGGATGTCTTTTTCTTCTACTGATGCTGTCCTTTGCTGCACAGAAGCTTTTCAGCTTGATACAGTCCCACTTGTTCATTTTTGCTTTTGTTTCCCTTGCCCCGGGGGATATGTTCATGAAGAAGTTGCTCATGTTTATATTCAAGAGATTTTTGCCTATGTTTTTTTCTAAGAGTTTTATGATTTCATGACTTACATTCAGGTGTTTGATCCATTTTGAGTTTACTTTGTGTATAGGGTTAGACAGTAATCCAGTTTCATTCTCTTACATGTAGCTGTCCAGTTTTGGCAACATCAGCTGCTGCAGAGGCAGTGATTTCCCTATTGTATATCCATGGCTCCTTTATCGTATATAAAATGACCCTATATGTTTGGGTTAATGTCTGGACTCTCTAGTCTGTTCCACTGGTCTGTGGGTCTCTTCTTGTGCCAGTACCAAATTGTATTGATTATTGTAGCTTTCTAGTAGAGCTTGAAGTCTGGGAGCGTAATTCCCCATGTTTTATTCTTCCTTCTCAGGATTGCTTTGGCTATTCGGGGTCTTTTGCGGTTTCATGTCAATTTTAGAATTATTTGTTCCAGTTCATTGAAGAATGCTGTTGGTATGTTGATATGGATTGCATTGAATCTGTAGATTCCTTTAGGTAGTATAGCCATTTTGACAATATTTATTCTTCCTAGCCAAGAGCATGGGATGAATTTCCATTTGTTAGTGTCCCCTTTAATTTCTCTTAGGTGTGTCTTGTAGTTTTCAGTGTTTAGGTCTTTCACTTCCTTTCCTAGGTTTATTCCTAGGTATTTTATTCTTTTGATGCAGTTATGAATGGAATTGTTTTCGTGATTTCTCTATCTGTTAGCTCATCGTTAGTGTATAGGAAAGCAACAGATATCTGTGTATTGATTTTCTATCCTGCAAGTTTGCTGAATTCAGATATTAGGTCTAGTAGTTTTGGAGTGGAGTCTTTAGGGTTTTTTATGTACAGTGTCATGTCATCTGCAAACAGTGATAATTTGACTTCTTCTTTACCAATCTGGATGTCTTTTATTTCTTTCTTTTGTCTGATTGCCGTGGCTAGGACCTCCAGTACTATGTTGAATAACAGTGGAGTAGTAGGCATCTCTTTCTTGTTCCCTATCTTAGCTGAAAACTTTCAGCTTCTCCCTTTTAAGTATGATATTGGCTGTGGGTTTGTCATATATGGCCTTTATTATGTTGAGGTACTTGCCCTGTGTACCCATTTTATTGAGAGTTTTTATGATGAATGCATGTTGAATTTTATCAAATGCTTTTTCTGCATCTATGGAGATGATCATGTGGTTTTTGTTCTTCTTTTTGTTGATGTGGTGGATGATGCTAATGGATTTTCGATTGCTGTACCATCCTTGTATCCCTGAGATGAATCC
This sequence comes from Smutsia gigantea, assembly GCA_032199065.1. Lineage (NCBI taxonomy): Eukaryota > Metazoa > Chordata > Mammalia > Pholidota > Manidae > Smutsia > Smutsia gigantea. The sequence continues at coordinate 129,221 of JAVSCE010005350.1, read as the reverse complement.
CACTTGATCATGGTGTATGATCCTCTTGATGTATTCTTGAATTCGGTTTGCTAATATTTTGTTGAGTATTTTTGCATCTCTGTTCATCAGGGATATTGGTCTGTAATTTTCTTTTTTGGTGAGGTCTTTACCTGGTTTTGGTATTAGAGTGATGCTGGCTTCATAGAATGAGTTTGGAAGTATTGTCTCCCCTTCTAGTTTTTGAAAACTTTATGGAAAATGGACATTATTTCTTCTCTATATGTCTGATAAAATTCAGCAGTGAATCCATCTGTGGTTTTGTGTTTCGGTGGTTTTTAATTTACCATTTCAATTTCTTTTCTGGTTATTGGTCTGTTTAGATTTTCTGTTTCTTGCTTGGTCAGTCTTGGAAGGTTGTATTTTTCTAAGAAGTTGTCCATTTCTTCTAGGTTTTCCAGCCTGTTAGCATATAGATTTTCATAGTATTCTCCTATAATTGTATTTCTGTGGGGTCCATCGTTATTTTTCCTTTCTCATTTCTGATTCTGTCTATGTCTGTAGATTCTCTTTTTCTCTTAATAAGTCTGGCTGGGGGTTATGTGTTTTGTTTATTTTTTAAAAGGACCAGCTCTTGGTTTCATTGATATTTTTCTATTGTTTTATTCTTCTCAATTTGTTTATTTTTTCTGTAATCTTTATTATGTCCCTCTTTCTAGTGACTTTGTGCCTCATTTGTTCTTCTTTTTCCAATTTTAATAATTGTGACTTCAGACTATTCATTTGGGATAGTTCTTCCTTCTTTAAGTACGCCTGCATTGCAGTGTACTTTCCTCTTAGAACTGCCTTTGCTGCATCCCACAGAAGTTGGGTCTTTGTGCTGTTGTTGTCGTTTGTCTCCATATATTGTTTGATCTCTGTTTTAATTTGGTCATTGATCCATTGATTATTTAAGAGCTTATTGTTAAGCCTCCATGTATTTGTGAGCCTTTTTGTTTTCTTTGTACAGTTTATTTCTAGTTTTATACATTTGTGATCTGAGAAGTTGGTTGGTAGAATTTCAGTATTTTTGAATTTACTGAGACTTTTTGTGGCCTAGTATGTGGTCTGTTCTGGAAAATGTTCCATGTACACTTGAGAAGAATGTGTATCCTGCTGCTTTTGAGTTTAGAGTTCTGTAGATGTCTGTTAGGTCCATCTGTTCTAGCATGTTGTTCAGTGCCTGTGTGTCTTTACTTATTTTTGTCTGGTTGATCTGTCCTTCAGAGTGAGTTGTGTGTTCAAGTCTCCTAAAATGAATGCATTGCTTTCTATTTCCTCTTTTACTTCTGTTAGTTTTCTTTCACCTATGTTGGTGCTCCTGTGTTGGGTGCATATATATTTACAAGGATTATATCCTCTTGTTGGACTGACCCCTTATCATTATGTAATGTCCTTCTTTATCTCTTGCTACTTTCTTTGTTTTGAAGTCTATTTTGTCTGATACATGTACTGCAACACCTGCTTTTTTTTCTCTGTTCTTTGCATGCAATATCTTTTTCCATCCCTTCACTTTTAGTCTGTGTATATCTTTCGGTTTGCGGTGAGTCTCTTGTAAGCAGCATATAGATGGGTCATGCCTTTTTGTCCATTCTATTACTCTGTGTTTTTTGATTGTTGCATTCAGTCCATTTACATTGAGCGTGATTATCTATTGATATGTACTTATTGCTATTGCCGGCTTTTAGATACGTGGTTACCAAAGGTTCAAGGGTAGCTTCTTTACTATTTAACAGTCTAACTTAACTCTCTTGTTAAGCTATTATATACAATCTGATGATTCTTTATTTCTCTCCCTTCTTATTCTTCCTCCTCCATTCTTTATATATTAGGTGTTTTATTCTGTACTGTTTTGCATTTCTTTGACTTTTTGTGGAAAGTTGATTTTATTTTTTTGCCTTTAATTACTATTTGGATGGTCTGCTTTCTTTGCTATGAATTCATTTTCTCTGGTGATATCTTTTTTTTGAAACTTTTTTTAATACTTTATTTTGGTATCATTAATCTACAATTACATGTGCAATATTATGGTTATTAAACTACCCCCTTCATCAGGTCCCCCCCACCAACCCCATTACACTCACTGTCCATTAGAGTAGTGAGATGCTATAGAATCACTACTTGTCTTCTGAGTTGTACAGCCCTCCCCGTGCCCCCCAACATTACATGTGTTAATCATAATGCCCCTTTTTTCCCCTTATCCCTCCCTTCCCACCCATCTTCCCCAGTCCCTTTCCCTTTGGTAACTATTAGTCCTTTCTTGGGTTCTGTGAGTCTGCTGCTATTTGTTCCTTCAGTTTTTTTCTTTGTTCTTATACTGCACATATGAGTGAAATCATTTGATACTTGTCTTTTTGGGGCTTGGTTTATTTCACTGAGCATAATACCCTCTAGCTCCAACGATGTTGTTGCAAATGGTAGGATTTGTTTCCTTCTTATGGCTGAATAATATTCCATTGTGTATATGTACCACATCTTCTTTATCCGTTCATCTACTGATGGACACGTAGGTTGCTTGCATTTCTTAGCTATTGTAAATAGTGCTGCGATAAACATAGGGGTGCATATGTCTTTTTCAAACTGGGCTGCTGCATTCTTGGCGTAAATTCCTAGGAGTGGAATTCCTGGGTCAAATGGTATTTCTATTTTGCGGTTTTTGAGAACCTCCATACTGCTTTCCACAGTGGTTGAACTAATTTGCATTCCCACCAGCAGTGTAGGAGGGTTCTCTTTTCTCCACATCCTTGCCAGCATTTGTTGTTGTTTGTGTTTTGGATGTTGGCCATCCTCACTGGTGTGAGGTGATATCTCATTGTGGTTTTAATCTGCATTTCTCTGATGATTAGTGATGTGTGAGCATCATTTCATTGCCTGTTGGCCATCTGAATTTCTTTAGAGAAGTGTCTATTCATGTCCTCTGCCCATTTCTTAATTGGATTATTTGCTTTTTGTTTGTTAAGGTGCGTAAGTTCTTTATATATTTTGGATGTCATACCCTTATCAGATACGTCATTTATGAATATATTCTCCCATACTGTAGGATGTCTTTCTGTTCTACTGATGGTGTTCTTTGCTGTACAGAAGATTTTCAGCTTGATATAGTCCCACTTGTTCATTTTTGCTTTTGTTTCCCTTGCCCGGGGAGATATGTTCATGAAGAAGTTGCTCATGTTTATGGCCAAGAGATTTTTGCCTGTGTTTTTTTCTAAGAGTTTTATGGTTTCATGACTTACATTCATGAAATGAGTTTTCCTTTGTGAATGGGGCTAGACAGTAGTCCAGTTTCATTCTCTTACATGTAGCTGTCCAGTTTTTCCAACACCAGCTGCTGAAGAGACTGTTATCTCCCCATTGTATATCCAAGGCTCCTTTATCAAATATTAATTGACTGTATATGTTTGGGTTAATGTTTGGATTTTCTATTCTGTTCCACTGGTCTGTGGTCAGTTTTTGTGCCAATACCAAATTGTGTTAATTACTGTGGCTTTGTAGTGGAGCTTGAAGTCAGGGAGCGTAATTCCCCGTTTTATTACTCCTTCTCAAGATTGCTTTGGCTATTCGGGGTCTTTTGTGGTTCCATATGAATTTTAGAATTATTGGTTCCAGTTAATTGAAGACAGCTGTTGGTAGTTTGGTAGGGATTGCATGGAATCTGTAGATTACTTTGGGTAATATAGCCATTTTGACAATATTTAGTCTTCCTGGCCACGACCATGGGATGAATGTCCATTTGTTAGTGTCCTCTTTAATTTCTCCTAAGAGTGTCTTGTAGTTTTCAGAGTACAGGTCTTTCACTTCCTTCATTAGGTTTATTCGTAGGTAATTTATTCTTTTTGTTGCAGTTGTGAATGGAATTGTTTTTCTGATTTCTCTTTCTGATAGTTAATCATTAGTGTATAGGAAAGCAACAGATTTCTGTGTGTTAATTTTGTATCCTGCAACTTTGCTGATTTCAGATGTTAGTTCTAGTAGTTTTGGAGTTGAGTCTTTAGGGTTTTTTATGTACAATATCATGTCATCGGCAAATAGTGACAATTTGATTTGTTCTTTATCAGTCTGTATGTTTTCTATTTTTTTGTTTTGTCTGATTGCCGTGGCCTGGACCTCCAGTACTATGTTGAATAACAGTGGAGAGAGTGGCATACCTGTCTTGTTCCCGATCTTAGATGAAAAGTTTTCAGCTTCTCGCTGTTAAGTATTATGTTGGCCGTCGTTTGTTATATATGGCCTTTATGATGTTGAGGTACTTGCCCTCTATACCCATTTTGTTGAGAGTTTTAATCATGAATGGATGTTGAATTTTGTCAGATGCTTTTTCAGCATCTATGGAGATGATCATGTGGTTTTTGTTCTTCTTTTTGTTGATGTGGTGATGTTGATGGATTTGCCATTTTAATTATTATGTGTCTTGATGTTGTCTTCCTTGGGTCCCTTGTGTTGGGAGATCTGTGGGCTTCTGTGGACTGTGAGAGTATTTCCTTCCCCAGCATGGAGAAGTTTTCAGCAATTATTTCTTCAAAGACACTTTCTATCCCTTTTGTTCTCTCTTCTTCCTCTGGTACTCCTATAATGCGAATATTGTTCCATTTGGAGTAGTCACAGTTCTCTTAATCTTCTTTCATTCCTAGATATCCTTTTATCTCTGTCTGCCTCAGCTTCTCTGTACTTCTGTTCTCTGATTTCTATTCCATTGACAGTCTCTTGCACATCCTCCAATCTGCTCTTCAGCCTATCAATTGATTGTTTCATTTCTGTAGTATCTCTCCTGACTTCCTGCCTTAGCTCTTGCATATTTCTCTGTAGGTCCATCAGCATGGTTATGACTTTTATTCTGAATTCTTTTTGAGGAAAATTGTTTAAAACTATCCCACCCAGCCCTCTCTCTGTAGTTGTCTGGGTGAGTCTTGACTGGACCATATTCTTCTGTCTGTTCATGGTGAAGGAAGTGGTCGCAGGCAGGTGCCATGTGTGTCAGCTGGGAGAACATAGTCCCTTCCTGCTTGTTGTTCTCCTTGCCCTTCTCTGCAGCCTTTGCCTGTTACCCGCACACTGGGAGGCAGCCTCTGGGATAATCCCCTAAACTGCCATGGACGGGGTTTCACCAGGCTTGCCTAGAGCACTGCCGGGGTTTTAAGGCACGCTGGGTGCGTTCTGCACCCCTTGGTCCCTTTTGGCCCTTGTTTTGGCTTCTGCGACCCTTCTCGGTTGGCTGTGCGCCCGCCGAGAGGAGATTCTGTGTAGCCCTTCCTGGTTAGCTGCGCACCTGTCTGGAAGAGATTCTGTTTGGCCCTTCCCGGTTTGCTGCCTGCCCGCTGGGAGGAGGTTCTGTGCGGCCCTTCCCAGTTTGCTGTGCGCCCTCCTGGAGGAGATTCTGTGCCGGTCTTCTCTGTTAGTTGCGCGCCTGCGGGGAGGAGATTCTGTGTAGTTGTTGTGGGCGGGGCCGCTCTCCCGCTGTTCTGCAGCTGTGGCGGATCCGCCGCAGTGCCAGTTGGGAAGAAAGAATGGCAGGCTGTTTTTCCCCGTGAGTGGCTTTGGGGCTTCTTTACCTGGTAGCCGGTTAGGGGGCCTGAAGTTCCTCAAGATTCCCAGCCTGCTGGTTTGAATGCGCTGGGCCAGTTTTGTTCCACTCTTGGGCCATTGTCTATTTAAGACTTTTAAGAAAGCGCCCACTTTTCTTTTGTCCCAGGGTAGCCAGCTGTGGGGACCTGGTTACAGTCTCCATCTCAGATCCTGCCCTTCTGTTTCTCTAATCTCCAGTACACCATACGATGTGTGTCTGTGCTCCCTTTGCAGATCACCGGGGCTGTTTAATTAGCAGTCCTGTGCTTTCACTCCCTCCCCACTCTGATTCTTTAACTTCCGCTGGTGAGCTGGGGTGGGGGAGTGCTCGTGTCACAGCAGGTCCCGGCTTTGTGTCTTACCTGGTTTGTGAGGCGCTGAGTTTTCACAGATGTAGCTGTAGCCTGGCTGTTGTCCTGTATCTTCTGGTCTCTCTTTTAGGAATAGTTGTATTTGTTGTATTTTCACAAATATATATGATTTTGGGAAGAGATTTCCGCCACCATGTTCACCCCGCCATATTCAGTTTCTTTGTTTTGAAGTCTATTTTCTCTGGTACAAGTACTGCAACTCCTGCTTTTTTCTCCCTATTATTTCCATGAGATTACTTTTCCTATCCCTTCAGTTTTAGTCTGTGTATGTGTTTAGGTTTAAAATGAGTTTCTTGTAGGCCGCATCTAGACGGGTCTTGTTTTTTTATCCATTCAGTGACTCTATGTCTTTTGATTGGTGCATTCAGACCATTTACATAAGGGTAATTATCGATAGGTATGTACTTTTTGCCATTGCAGGCTTTAGATTCGTGGTTACCAAAGTTTCGAGTGTAACTTCCTTAGTATCTAACAGTCTAACTTAACTCACTTAGTATGCTATTACAAATGCAATCTAAAGGTGGTTTTTTGTTTTCCTCCTTCATTCTTTATGTATTAGGTATCATATTCTGTACTCTTTGTCTATCCCTTGACTGACTTTCTGGGTAGATTTAATTTTGCATTTTCTTGGTAATTAATTTTCCTACTTTCTTTTCTGTGGTTTTATTTCCTCTGGTGACAGATATTTAGCCTTACGAACACTTCCATCTATAGCAGTCTCTCCAAAATACACTGTGGAGATGGTTTGTGGGAGATAAATTCTCTCAGCTTTTGCTTATCTGGAAATTGTATAATCCCTCCTTCAAATTTAAGTGATAACCTTGCCAGGTAGAGTATTCTTCATTCGAGGCCCTTCTGCTTTATTGCATTTAATACATCATGCCACTCCCTTCTGGCCTGTAAGGTTTCTGCTGAGAAGTCTGATGATAGCCTGATGAGCTTTCCTTTGTATGTGATCTTATTTCTCTCTCTCGCTGCTTTTAATAGTCTGTCCTTATCCTTGATCTTTGCAATTTTAATTATTAAGTGTATTGGTTTTGTCTTTCTTAGGTCCCTTGTGTTGGGAGATCTGCGCACCTCCATGGCCTGAGAGTCTATCTCCTTCCCCAAATTGGGGAAGTTTTCAGGAGTTACCTCCTCAAAGACACTTTCTATCCCTATTTCTCTCTTTTCTTCTTCTGGTACCCGTATAATATGAGTATTGTTCAGTTTGGATTGGTAGCACAGTTCTCCCAGTATTCTTTCATTCCTAGAGATCCTTCTCACTCTCTGTGCCTCAGCTTCTTTATATTCCTCTTCTCTAATTTCTAGTCCATTCACCGCCTCCTCCACTTTATCTAATCTACTTTTATGTCCTTCCATTGTATGTTTAATTTCTGATACTGTATTCCATAATGATTGAATCTCCATCTGGAATTCTTTCCTGGGTTCTTGAATATTTTTCTGTACCTCCAGGAGCATGTTTATGATTTTTATTTTGAAGTCTCTTTCTGGAAGATTCATGAGTTCAGTTTCACCTGATCCTTTTTCTGGTGTTTGTGGGATTTTGGTTTGAACCAGGTTCCTTTGACATTTCATATTTGTATGTGTTGCCGTGTAGTGCCCAGAAGCCCTGCTTTCTGTAGGTGCTTAGCCCCTGGAGTGATGTCGGTCTCACAGGGGAGCAGTGCTGGTTCATTGGGGGAAGAAAGAGCTGTTTCCTGTTTCCCGGCTGCCGTGCTGGTCTCCACTGCCATAATCAGTGGGCCGACCACGCAGGTGTAAGCCTCTATGCTTTGCGTTTGTAGCTGCTGTATGCAGGCCCTCCCTCTGCCTGGTCTGATTTCCAGTCTGGGCAGCTGATTTGCGAGGCAGGTGCGCACTGACTGGGAGGAAGGTCCAGCAGGCTGCGTTTCATGGTGAGGGTCCTTAGATCTGCGTAGCCAGCCAGGGGGATGGAGTGCCTGAAGCTACTGAACGTTCCCAACATGCTCGGCAGAGTGTGCCTGGACAATTTTGTCCACCTCTCCTTTCTCCTCAGCAGCACGCTCTGTGCAATCCTTGCCCCTTTATCAGCCCTCTCCCTCTTAGGAAGTCTCAGACTGCCTGCCTTTGTTTTGTCCCAGAGCAGCAGCATGTGGATCCCTGTTTTCCACAAGTGGCTGGAATCTCAGTCTCTGCCTGTCTTAGCTTTTCAACGCCACTAATCTCCAGAGCAACATTTAATACAGATTTGTGCTCCCAGAGCAGATCTTCCAGGGCTGGTTGTTCAGCACTCCCTCCCCGCTCCGCTTCTTTGCTCCTGCTGGTGAGCTGGGGTTGGGGAAGGACTTGGGTCATGCCGGATCACGGCTTTGGTACGTTACCCTGTTCCGTGAGGTCTGTTATTTTCTCCAGGTGTATGCAGTCTAGCACATCCTTCTTTCCTGTTGCTCTTTCAGGATTAGTTGTATTAATTATATTTTCTTATTATATATGGTTTTTGGAGGAGGCCGGTGTCTCACCTCTCACACCGCCATCTTGAATCCCTCGGAAAGGCTTTTGAAGATGTGCCCAGAAAGGTATATGCAGGAATGTTCATACCGGCATTGTTCATGGTAGTGAATATTTTGAGACAGCCTGTCTATTAAGAAGAAAATGGATAAATAACTGGGTGTGTTATAAAGTGGAATACCCTACAGAAGTGGCATGTCAGTGCGCATAAACTTCACAAATACAATGATAGGAAGAAAAAGAAAGTGTAGAAGAATATATACAAAACAAGACCATTTTAAAACAGTGAAAACTGAGTGTTTTGGGTTACATCTGAGTGTGGCACAATTCAGGACATGCTTTGCGATGCTCAGCACCTAATCGTAGAGTGGCCACCTCTGGGATGAGGGCATGACTGGTGGGTCAGCAATGTTTGTGATGTCTTGTTTCTCAAGTGACGGGCGGAATTTAGGGCATCTTTATGTTATTGGTTACTGTTTGTATGTCTGAGATATCATATGCACTTTAATTGAGTTTAAAAGAGCATCTCAAGTGGTTTCCATAAAGCTATGTTTAAATATTTAACTTTTTAACATTCCAGGTAGACAGATTAGAAGTCGTCAACAAGCGCTTTGTTCGAGTGACTTTTACACCAGGAAAAACTCCCGTTGATGGGGTAAGTGATTTTATTGGTATGAATTAGCTGTAAGTTAACTTTTCAGATTTAAGGAGTAGCAGCACACATTCCCTTCCATTGCAGTAGGTATGTTCAGTGGCTGTGCCAGGACTGGGCAGTGCAGCAGTGTGGTCTTCACTAACATAGATGAGAGCAAACATGTTGTGTATGTAGATGTCATAGCAAAATTGGCTCTGTTTTAGTTTGGTTTAGGTAATCACTTTGGCTTTAGGAAACAGTGAGTATTCTGGTATTGTCTATGATTTTTCAAGACTAGAAAAAATTTGGTTAGGAAAGAACAGTTAAAATCTGAATTACCTATGTCTCAATTTTTCAAATCAGTTGAAGAAGTGTTCTGATGATACATTTCCCAATTGTTTTGCAATATTTTAACTTTCATTACTTTTCCTGTTTTAAAAACTGTATTCAACCAGTTTGAACTCTATTCAAGAGACTCTAGACTGGGTTGAGGGACCATGGGGGAGGGGAGATGAGGTTCCCAGGTGACTCCTGGCCCATCCCTCCTCCCCTGAGGTCTTACTTGTGATTACCTTCCCCCAGGGCCAGACCTTCTACCAGGTTACATTCCATCCATCACATGATTTTGTTTAACTATTTTGTAGTCATCCTGCTTGGATTGGCAACATTTAAGGAAAACTAGAACTGACGGTGACTATCTCTTTGTCTCATAGCATATCAGTAAATATAAGAATATCTATATGGCTCTGTTATTTCAGTCACTTTAGGAAAGTTTGTGTTAATTTCTGCCCCACCCCCAGTCTCTGTACCATATGATGAAATGTTTAAACCATGCTACTTTTTTTCTCAGAAGTATTCCTGAGGTTTAGTGCGGGAATTAAATTAGCACTTCCTTTCAAGAGGACAGTTTGGCAGTGTATATACATCAGCAGTTTTGAAAGTATTCACACACACAGTAATTTTGCTTCTAGGAATATATCCTGGGGAAATGATTAAGGATACACATAAAGATGTCTATATGAGGATGTCTTCCAAAACACTATTTAGAGAGCAAAAAATTAGAAAACAAGAGAAGACAAGTCTAGGCACCTGGCTAGCGTTAGGGCCCCTCTCCTACCTTGCTGACTGGCCCTGTGCAGCAGCACCTCTCAGCAGGCAGTGCTTCTCCTTCCAGGGAAGTTCTTACAGTTACTATTGACATGCACGAGCATCTACATTTTGAAATTCATACTATTTTATTATGAATTACTTTCTCTTTATTTCTCCTTTATATTATAGTTAAGGTTTTATATTGATTTTTCCAAAATTGTGCATGTATTTCAAGATTGTAAAGGGAGTGTTATGAAATTTTGAAAGGAATATCATCAAAATTGCTAATAGTTTTTATTTTTGAGTGCTAAGGTTATGAATGCTTTTTATTTCCTTAATGTTTTTTTATCGCTTAGTTTTCTATAGAGAATATATATTACCTATTTAACAAAGATTTTATTTTGAGCTTTTGAAAATGGGTAAAGATTTTCAGTGTTCTGCTTACAGAGTGGCAGTATTAATTACTGCACTGTGCTGTATCCATGCAGGCTTTGGAGTCTGACAGACAAGGCTTTAGATGAGCTCTACTCTTTACAAGCTATGGCCAAACTCCCCTAAGCCTTAGTTTCTTTATCTTCAAAATGGGAACAATAATTCTGTTACGGCTTAGTGCTGAAATGAGACTTCCTTGTGGTGGCTTTCAGATTTCAGTGTGTTTAAGAATCAGCTAGGATACTGGGACCCAACCCCAGATCTTCCCTAGATGTTGTCCCTACATCTCCACGCTGCTGGTCCTTGGTCCATTGTGATTCTCTAATGTGAGTCATGCAGGTAACATACTGCCTAGTTGGCTGTAGGTGCTAAGTAACGGAATGCTCAGTTGTGTGTGGTTAATCTATTACTGACATGTGGGGCTTCTAACCGCAGGAATTCAGTACCTTTGAACAATTTACCAAGAATTATTGCTACATAATACTATAAAATGTAGCCTCCATCTTTTGCTTTTAGATATGTGGAGAGAAATACCAGTGTGATACTCCCCGCTCAGTAGTACTGGCTGGTAGGAAGACTATGGAACGACATGTTATTACTCTTTTTTTTTTTATTAAGGTATTGTAAATATACACTCTTATGAAGGTTTCACATGAAAAAGCAATGTGGTGACTGCTTTTACCCATGTTATCAAGTCCATACCCATATACTCCAATGCAGTCACTGTCCATCAGTTTAGTAAGATGCCACAGATTCACTGTTTGCTTTCTCTGTGCTGCACTGTTTTCACCGTGACCCCCCACACCATGTGTACTAAACATAATACCCCTCAATCCCCTTCTCCCTCCTTTCCCTCCCGCATTCCCACACCCCTCCCCTTTGGAAACCACTAGTCCCTTCTTGGAGTCTGTGAGTCTGCTGCTATTTTGTTCCTTCAGTTTTGCTGCGTTGTTATATTCCACAAATGAGGGAAATCTTTTGGGTCTTGTCTTTCTCCTCCTGGCTTATTTCACTGAGTATAATATCCTCCAGCTCCATCCATGTTGTTGCAAATGGTAGGATTTGTTTCTTTCTTATGGCTGAATAGTATTCCATTGTGTATATGCACCGCCTCTTCTTTATCCATTCACCTACTGATGGACACTTAGGTTGCTTCCATATTTTGGCTATTGTAAAAAGTGCTGCGATAAACATAGGGGTGCATATGTCTTTTTGAATCTGAGAAGTTTTATTCTTGGGGTAAAGTCCAAGGAGTGGGATTCCTGGGTCAAATCGTATTTGTATTTTTAGTTTTTTGAGGAACCTCCATATTGCTTTCCACAATGGTTGAACTAGCTTACATTCCCACCAGCAGTGTAGGAGGGTTCCCCTTTCTCCACATCCTCGCCAGCATTTGTTGTTCCTAGTCTTTTGGATGCTGGCCATCCTTACTGGTGTGAGGTGATATCTCATTGTGGTTTTAATTTGCATTTCCCTGATGTTTAGTGATGTGGAGCATCTTTTCATGTGTCTGTTGGGCATCTGAATTTCTTCTTTGGAGAATTGTCTCTTCATATCCTCTGCCCATTTTTTAATCAGGTTATTTGCTTTTTGGGTGTTGAGGTGTGTGAGTTCTTTATATATTTTGGATGTTAGCCCCTTGTCAGATATGTCATTTACAAATGTATTCTCCCATACTCTATGATGCCTTTTTGTTCTGTTGATGGTTCCTTTGCCATATAGAAGCTGTTTAGTTTGATGTAGTCCCATGAGTTCATTTTTGCTTTTGTTTCTCTTGCTCGAGGAGGTGGGTTCAGGAAGAAGTTGTTCATGCTTATATTCAGGAAATTTTGCCTATGTTGTCTTCTAAGAGCTTTATGGTTTCACGAATTACATTCAGGTCTTTGATCCATTTTGAGTTTACTTTTGTGTATGGGGTTAAACAATAATCCAGTCTCATTCTCTTGCATGTAGCTGTCCAGTTTTGCCAACACCAATTGTTGATGAGGCTGTCATTTCCCCATTGTATATCCATGGCTCCTTTATCATATATTAATTGACCACATATGGTTGGGTTTATATCAGGGCTCTCTAGTCTGTTCCATTGGTCTGTGGGTCTGTTCTTGTGGCAGTAAGTACCAAATCGTCTTGATTAGTGTGGCTTTGTAGTAGAGCTTGAAGTTAGGGAGCATAATCCCCCCAGCTTTATTCTTCCTTCTCAGGATTACTTTGGCTATTCGGGGTCTTTTGTGGTTCCATATGAATTTTAGAATGATTTGCTCTAGTTCATTGAAGAATGCTGTTGGTATTTTGAGAGCAATTGCATTAAATCTGTAGATTGCTTTAGGCAGGATGGCCATTTTGACAATATTAATTCTTCCTATCCATGAGCACGGGATGTGTTTCCATTTATTGGTATCTTCTTTAATTTCTCTCATCAGTGTCTTGTAGGTTTCAGGGTATAGGTCTTTCACTTCCTTGGTTAGGTTTATTCCTAGGTATTTTATTCTTTTTGATGCAATTTTGAATGGAATTGTTTTCCTGATTTTTCTTTCTGCTAGTTCAGTGTTAGTATATAGTAATGCCACAGATCTCTGCATATTAATTTTGTATCCCACATCTTTGCTGAATTCAGATACTAGATCTAGTAGTTTTGGAGTGGATTCGTTATGGTTTTTTATGTACAATATCATGTTATCTGCAAACAGGGACAGTTTAACTTCTTCCTTCCCAATCTGGATGCCTTTTATTTCTTTCTGTTGTCTGATTGCCGTGGCTAGGACCTCCAGAGCTATGTTGAATAAAAGTGGGGAGAGTGGGCATCCCTGTCTTGCTCTCGATCTTAAAGGAAAAGCTTTCAACTTCTCACTGTTAAGTGCAATATTGGCTGCAGGTTTGTCGTATATGGCCTTTATTATGTTGAGATATTTGCCCTCTTATACCCATTTTGTTGAGAGTTTTTATCGTGAATGGGTGTTGAAGTTTGTCGAATGCTTTTTCAGCATCTATGGAGATAATCATGTGGTTTTTGCCGTTCTTTTTGTTGATGTGGTTGGTAATGTTGATGGATTTTCGAATGCTGTACCATGCTTGCATCCCTGGAATAAATCCTACTTGATCATGATGGATGATCCTTTTGATGTATTTTTGAATTCAGTTTGCTAATATTTTGTTGAGTATTTTTGCATCTATGTTGATCAGAGATATTGGTCTGTAGTTTTATTTTTTTGTGGTGTCGTTGCCTGGTTTTGCTATTAGAGTGATGCTGGCCTCATAGAATGAGTTTAGAACTTTTCCCTCTTCTACTGTTTGGAAAACTTTAATGAGGATGGGTATTAAGTCTTCACGAAATGTTTGATGAAATTCAGCAGTAAAGCCATGTGGTCCAGGGGTTTTGTTTTTAGGTAGTTTTTTGATTACCCATTCAATTTTGTTCCTGGTAATTGGTCTGTTCAGATTTTCTGTTTCTTTCTGGGTCAGCCTTGGAAGGTTGTATTTTTCTAGAAAGCTGTCCATTTCTTCTAGGTTATCCAGTTTGTTAGCATATAATTTTTCATATATTCTCTCATAATTCTTTGTATTTCTGTGGTGTCCACAGTGATTTTTTCTTTCTCATTTCTGATTCTGGTTATGTGTGCAGACTCTCTTTTTTTCTTGATAAGTCTGGCTAGGGGTTTATCTATTTTGTTTTTTTTCTTGAAGAACCAGCTCTTGCTTTCATTGATTCTTTCTTTTGTTTTATTTTTCTCTATTTTATTTATTTCTGCTCTAATCTTTATTATGTCCCTCCTTCTACTGACTTTGGGCCTCATTTGTTCTTCTTTTTCTAGTTTCGTTAATTGTGAGTTTACACTGTTCTATGGGGATTGTTCTTCTTTCCTGAGGTGGGCCTGTATTGCAGTATACTTTCCTCTTAACACGGCCTTCGCTGCATCCCTTCGATTTTGCGGTGTTGGATTATTGTTATAAGTTCTCTCCATATATTGCTTGATCTCTGTTTTTATTTGGTCATTGATCAGTTGGTTATTTAGGAGCATGCTGTGAAGCCTCCTTGTGTTTGTGGGATTTTTCATTTTCTTTCCATAATTTATTTCTAGTTTCATACCTTTGTGGTCTGAGAAACTGGTTGGTACAATTTCAATGTTTCTGAATTTACTGAGGTTCTTTTTGTGGCCTAGGATATGATCTATTCTTGAAAATGTTCCATGTGCACTTGAGAAGAATGTGTATTTTACTAAGTTTGTGTGTAGAGTTCTGTAGATGTCTGTTAGGTCCATCTATTGTAATGTGTTATTCAGTGCTTCTGTCTCCTTACTTATTTTCTGTTTGGTTGATCTGTCCTTTGGCGTGGGTGGAGTGTGGAAGACTCGTAGAATGTCTGTATTGCATTCTATTTCCCCTTTTAATTCTGTTAGTATTTGTTTCACATATGTAGGTGCTCCTGTGTTGGGTGTATAGATATTTGTAATGGTTATATCTTCTTGTTGGATTGACCCCTTTATCATTATGTAATGTCCTTCTTTGTCTCTTGTGACTTTCTTTGTTTTGAAGTCTATTTTGTCTGATACTATTACTGCAACTTCTGCTTTTTTTTCCATTAGTTGCATGAAATATCTTATTCCACCCCTTCACTTTTAGTCTGTGTATGTCTTTGGGTTTAAAGTGAGTCTCTTGTAGGCAACGTATAGATGGATCTTGTTTTTTATCCATTCAGTGATTCTGTGTCTTTTGATTGGTGCATTCAGACCATTTACATTTAGGGTGATTATCGATAGATAAGTATTTATTGTCATTACAGGCTTTAGATTTGTGGTTACCAAAGGTTCCAAGGTTAACTCCTTACTAAGTCTAACTTAACTCACTTAATATGCTATCACAAACACAGTCTAAAGGTTCTTTTTTTCTCCTTTTTCTTCCTTCTCCATTCTTTATATATTAGGTATCATATTCTGTACTCTTTTGTCTATCCCTTGATTGGCTTTAGGGATAGTTGATTTAATTTTGCATTTGCTTAGTAATTAACTGTTGTACCTTCTTTACTGTGGTTTTATTACCTCCGGTGACAGCTGTTAAACCTTAGGAGCACTTCCATCTATAGCAGTCCCTCCAAAATACACTGTAGTGATGGTTTGTGGGAGGTAAATTCTGTCAGCTTTTGCTTATCTGGAAATTGTTTAATCCCTCCTTCAAATTTAAATGATAACCTTGCTGGATAAAGTATTCTTGGTTCGAGGTCCTCATGCTTCATTGTATTAAATACATAATGCCACTCCCTTCTGGCCTGTAAGGTTTCTGCTGAGAAGTCTGATGATAGCCTGATGGGTTTTCCTTTGAATGTGATCTTATTTCTCTCTCTGGGTGCTTTTAATAGTCTATCCTTATCCTTGATCTTTGCCATTTTAATTACTATATGTTTTGGTGTTGTGTTCCTTGGGTCCCTTGTGTTGGGAGATCTGTGCACTTCCATGGCCTAAGAGACTATCTCCTCCCCGTGATTGGGGAAGTTTTCAGCAATCACCTCCTCAAAGACACTTTCTATCCCTTTTTCTCTCTTTTCTTCTTATGGTACCCCTATAATGCAAATATTGTTCCGTTTTCATTGGTCACACAGTTCTCTCAATATTCTTTCATTCTTAGAGACCCTTTTTTCTCTCTGTGCCTCAGCTTCTTTGTATTCCTCTTCTCTAATGTCTATTTCATTTATTGTCTCCTCCACCATATCTAATCTTCTTTTAAAACTTTCCATTGTATGTTTCATTTCTGATACTGTGTTCCATAATGATTGGATCTCTGACCAGAATTCTTCCCTGAGTTCTTCAACATTTTTCTGTACCTCCATGAGCATGTTAATGATTTTTATTTTGAAAACCCTTTCAAGCAAATTCATGAGGTTGATTTAATTTGAATTTTCTCAGGGGTTGTATTCATAATTTTACTTTGAACCAGGTTCCTTTGGCGTTTCATGTTTGTATATAGTGCCCTCTAGTGCCCTGATGCTCTACTCTCTGGAGCTGCTCAGCCCCTGATGCACTGTTGGGGGTCACAGGGGAGCGGTATTGGTGCCTGGAGTCAGGGGGAAGAGCTGTTTCCTGCTTCCCATCTGCTATGCCTGTCTCCACTGGCTGAACCAGTGGGCTGAGCACACAGGTATAAGCCTCTGTGGTTTGTGTTTGTAGTTGCTGTAGACTGGGCTTCCCTCTGGCTGGCATAACGCCAGGGTAGGATTTGCCAGATTGTGAGCCAGGTGGGGCTGGTGAGGAGGAAGGGGCAGTAGCCTGCATATCACAGAAGGGGTCCTTGGAGCTCTAGCCATCCAGGGAGATGGAGCTTCTGCAGATTGTGAAAGTTCCCAGCCTGCTGGGCAGAGTGCACCTGGACAATTTTGTCTACCTTTTGTCCTTTCTCCTGAACAGTAAGCTCTGTGCAGTCCTTGCCCCTTTAGCAGCCCTCTTGCTGTTAGGAAGTCTGTTAGACTGCCCACCTTTCTTTTGTCCCAGAAAAGCTGGATATGGATCCCTGCTTTCCACAAGCGGCTGGAATCTCAGTCTCTGCAGGTATTCTGCCTGTCTTAGCTTTCCAACCTCCTAATCATGAGAGTGCCATGAAACCACCGTGAAATGTAGGTTTGTGCTCCCAGATCAGATCTCTGGTGTTAGGTATTCAGCAGTCCCAGGCCTCCCCTCCCTCCCCGGTCTGTTTCTCTTCCTCCTGCTGGTGAGCTGGGGTGGGGGATGGCCTTGGTCTCGCCAGTCCACCGCTTTGGTACATTACCCTGTTCTGTGAGGTTTATTCTTTTCTCCAGGTGTATGCAGTTTGGCGCAGTCCTCTTTCCTGTTCCTGTTTCAGGATTAGTTGTATTAATTATATTTTCGTATTATATGTGGTTTTAGGAGGAAGCCTGCTTCACCTCTCACACCTCCATCTTTAATCCCATTTGTGTGTTATTACTCTCTTCAGTGTACTCTTGCAAACTGTCTGCGTTTTGTATCAGATTTATTATTTTCATAAAAGAAAATTACTAAAGTAATTTCAGGTTAAAGGAAGAACAGTCTTTTGTGCTATAAATTGTGGCTGATACTTGCAGAGTGCTTATAACAGGGTCTAGGATATAGTGAAACTCCATAAATGTGAGTTGGTATAATTAGTATTTCCGTGGTTGCAGATGGGCAGGATTACATGCTGCTTAGGGTCTTGGCTCAGGCTGCTTGGGTTCACATCCAGCCTCCTACTAGACATGTAACTATGGGCAAGTGAAGTCAGCGTGATAATTTTCTCATCTATGACTCAGGGATGGGAAGAGTCAGGGCTGATATTCAGCCAGTAAACAGTAGCACTGTCCAATACTTATGTGCTGGTGGGTAAAATAGCCATTGCCACAAGCCCTTCATGTGTCCCTTCCTGGGGTCTCAGTAGCTCAGCAGGTGGCGTGAATGGAAGGGTAACACCTGGCACAGGGAGCCTTCTGTTCTTTGTGGATGGTGGGGTTCCCATCCTAACGTTCAGATTGAATATCACGCCTTGTGATAGTACCTGCTTCTTAGGGTGGTGGTTCTGAAGACTGGATGAGGTAGTGTGTGTATAGGCTTAGGACAAAGCTTGACACCTCGTGCTTGGTAAGTTTCAGCTGTTTTTAATTTTTAGCTTGGGAATAGGCAGCTGAGAAATACCTGGGAAATGGAGAAGAGGGAAAGGACTCATTTATGAAAAGAATTGTCTTTTCAAGTGAATTTATCATTCTTTTGAGTTTATGATTTTAGAATCACTGAGGAATATTCTAAAGGAATACTTACTTGCCAAGGTTGTCAAGTGTTCACACTGAGTGAAACTTAATCACTGGATTATTAAAACCAGTCTTTTATTATTGTTTTTTTTTTTAATTTGTAAATTTCCAGTGATATGAAAAATTCTTAATTCTTTGGATGTTTTGTTTTCCTGTTTTTGTAGCAGTACGTCTGGTTTAATATTGGCAGCGTGGACACATTTGAGCGGAATCTGGAAACTTTACAGCAGGAATTGGGCATAGAAGGGGAGAATCGGGTTCCTGTTGTCTACATTGCAGAAAGTGATGGGTAAGAAGCAGCATGGACACATGAGCACGTTGAAGACTGTTTACTGTGCTCTCTAGAGTTCCCTGTGTGTCTGACACCAGGTGGCAAGTTATGCATTACGTTCTCAGATAGGCCTTTCTTAATTTGGCCAGTTTTTTTTGGAACCACTGGTTCCAAAAAAAACTGGTTTAAATCATTTAGTTTTTGCTACTGAATGATTTATTTCCTACACATTTATGTTTATCTTGATTAAGCAGTGATTTGGGGTATTAACGTCCGATGCACTTTTAGTCGGATTTTAGCATAAAGAGTCCTTTTGTGTTAAAAAGTGGCACTTCCGCCTTTTAACTATCATTTACATTTATATTTCAGAGTTTCCTAGGGTGTTTAAGTAGTTCTTCCTCTCTTGTCAGAGTTGCTGCTTCTTTTAGGGGTTGTCTTTTTAATAAGACCACTTACAAGTCTGAGTCTTTCAAAAAGGGCCCATTGGTTTCAAGAGTTGCTTGTCTTTGAGCTTATTTGGGAATTGTATTGCCTTTGCGTGCACACCCACATATAACCAGGTAGATCTCCTGGCAGTCACCCCATTTGTATTAAATGTAGAAGGTGTATCTTGCTATAGAGTTACCAGTATGAAAGTGAAAGTAGAAGTAAATCTTAATTGCTCTGTATATGTAAAATAGCAGAAAAATGCAGAGCTAGCATGTTTTTTGAGCTGATAGCATTAATTTTAGGTACTTTTCTTGAATCTTGATTTGTGTTGACCTGCAGTCTACCTGCAGTATCTAGATACTGATACAACGAGCTATTCAGATAGTTTCACACACAGTATAGCCTAGACCCTTGAGGCTATCGAATAATTACTCAGCTTTGTGCTGGTGCTGAAACATTATAGAAAGTTTTCTTGTATCATTCTTTACATTTTTATTGTCAGCATGTATTTTTGTTTCTTTAGAAATAAACCACAGGTACATTTTTCATGGTTCTTGCTGCCTCCCAGGAGCATTTAAAGTAAATGGTAAAAGATGAAAAATTAGAAAGTAAATTCTGGTTTTTGTCTTGTTTTCAACCTCAATTATACAAATTATTTCTTATGTTAATTTAAACTAAATTACATTATATTAGCCAATAGAAGTGTATATCTGTACCTGTAGTGTGTTGAAATGAGCTCTATTAAGACAAGGCAGAAAGCATCCACAGGCTTTCAGTCATTTCTGAGCGGCTCCCTCCAGAACAGTGAGTGTGGAGGGCAGACCAGTCACCCTGGAGTCTAAGCCGGCACCAGCTGCATGGAGGGGACTGTGCAGTGCTCACCAAGTGACAGCTTTCACCTGCTTACCACACTTTTGAAACTGATATGCAGTTAACTTAGCAAGAATTGGATATTTGGAAGACTTCTCTTCAGAGTAAGTTGATACATTCCAATAAGAGAGCTGAAATTTCTACCCAGACTAATACCAGGATCATGTTCAACTTTGTAAGTGAGTATTAAGTTAGGTATGTCTGTACTGTGCATAAATGGTGGGTATCAGTATTGAAAGAAATATCAGTAGACAGCATATATGTTAAGGACAGGTTTTTCTTTGCTCTTTATCTCTTGTGATTAAGTCATATTGACACACTAACATTCTCCTTGTGCCTCAGATAAAATATTAGAATATTAAGTTTTTATGAAAACAGAAATGCATGCAATTATATCTCAAGCAGTTATCAAAAAGTATTTCTTGTAAAACATTAAACAAGCCAAAAGTAACAGTCTCAAAAACATGTCAATGTTCTTTGTGGTTCCCTTTAGTTCGTTTCTCCTGAGCATGTTGCCCACGGTGCTTATCATTGCCTTCTTACTCTACACCATACGGAGAGGGCCTGCTGGCATTGGTCGAACAGGCCGGGGGATGGGTGGACTCTTCAGTGTTGGAGAAACCACCGCCAAGGTTTTGAAGGATGAGATAGATGTGAAATTCAAAGATGTGGCTGGCTGTGAAGAGGCCAAGCTAGAGATAATGGAATTTGTGAATTTCTTGAAAAATCCAAAGCAGTATCAAGACCTAGGAGCAAAAATCCCAAAGGTAAAAACTTTCAGAAACATTTTCAACTCACTGACCTCAAAATCTTTTGAATTATTTCCTGATCTCTTAAGTTATAATTGATGAGGTTTGATTACTATTATAAAACAGCTGTTTTTCTCCTTCCTCTGTCTTAACTTACTAGTTTTGCCTGACTCGAGGGTCTTTTCAGGTCAGTTTTTTTGTGTGAATGTGTCTTGCATGTAGCATGTATGTTCCTGAAAGGATTTGTATTCTCTTGGAAGCCTCCCCAGTTTGCTCCCTCCAGTCTCAGACAACATCTCTTGGCAGCTGAACTCCCCAAACATATCGCCCCCTGGTGTCCCCTAATGTCTCTCCCTCAGCAGGTGTGACTGGACTCTCGGCCTGGGCCTGGCACACACATTCATGGCATAGAATTCAATGGAGAAGAGAATCCTGTCTGCACTAATTCTTGCCTTCCTCCCCCCAGGAGACATCCCCTACCCACTGCTGGTGACGGGTTGACCTTACTGATGTTTCTACTCCCAGGGCCAGGCCTGGAAAATGTTTAATTATTTTGAAAGTCCACTAATAAAATTTACTTTAAAGGATCTTTGTAAAGGGAATCATTGCCTTGATTTTCACATCCTGTATATAGATAAAAAGTCATATAAAGTCATATTTATTAATTTTATAATTTGCTGCTACTTTACTTAGTACCTGTTCACATCATATCTAGGCATCTCCACAACTTAAGTAACTATAGTGTTTGAGCAAACACTTATATTTTTAACTAACTTCATCATTGGCCACTGGATTTTTACTTCCTTTGTGAAATTTTAAAGGGAGGAAAATAAGGAAAATGTAAATTGGAAGTGTGGTGTTTGTGTCTCCTTGAATTACTTAAGTAAACCTCAGTTGGTTTATTAGTAGATTCCTAGGTTAAGTTACCCTTTACATACTGTAAGAAAAACCTGAAAAGCAACACCAAAAACCTTGTAAAATAAGGGGAATATTTAAGATTTCATATTCTTACCAATTTTTTAAAACAGAATAGTCTTTAATAATCCTTTTCTTACTCTTCTTACTAATACAAAAATGTTCTACCATAGTTCAGTGTTTAAGAAACATTTAATGTATATCAAAATTTATAGACAGATTTGTGTCTTGGAATTATTTATGGGTATACAATTTACTTTTCTGAAATTCTAGTTAAATATACTTACTCTTTTTTTATATCTGAAGGGTGCCATCCTCACTGGTCCTCCAGGCACTGGGAAAACATTGCTAGCTAAGGCCACAGCTGGAGAAGCCAATGTCCCCTTCATCACTGTTAGTGGATCTGAGTTCTTGGAGATGTTTGTTGGTGTGGGTCCAGCTAGAGTAAGTCTTTTGTTCTATTCTGGTGGTGCACCTTCCTCTCCTTCTCCTTTAGGTACCCACAAACGGGGACTTAGTAAAGATGATCCTGTACCCTGGAGTCCCATGAAGTGACCTCACCAGTCACTGCCTTGAACACTCTTCCTGGGCAAGGCCTCAGGAAGGCCTCTGACTTCCACTCCCCCACCCCAACTTGATCAGGATTGCAGTCTGTTGATTGGTTGTCTTTCTGTTGTCAAGTTGTAAGAGTTCTTTAAATATTCTGGATACTAACTCCTCTTCTTATTTATAGTGAGACACAGAAGTTTTTAATTTTGATGAAGTCCAATGTGTGTTTTTTCTTTTGTTGCTTGTGCTTTTGGTGTCATATCTAAGAATCTTAACAAATCCAAGGTCATAAATATTTACTTGTGTGTTTTCTTCTAAGAGTGTTATAGTTTTAGCTCTTATATTTACATCTTTTATTCATTTTGAGTTGATATGGCATGAAGTAAGGGTTCAACTTCAGTCTTCTACATGTGTATATCCAGTTTTCCCAGCACCAGTTATTGAAAAAAAGACTTCTTTTCCAGCACCAGTTGAAAGAAACACCCATTGAATGGTGGTGGCACTCTTAACCAGAGATACACGGGTTTATTTCTGGAGTCTCAGTTCTATCCTCTTGGCTTGTATGTCTGTCTTTATGCCAGTAGCAGTCTTAATTACTGTTGCTTTATAATAACTTTTTAATTCAGGAAGTGTAAATATGGATTAATTTTTAAAGAAACACTTAAATCTTATACATTTCACTAGTGTCTAAAATTTTGGCTTTAAAAAAAAAACACTATAGAAGTGCAAAGTGCTCTCACAGTTGCTTTTCCAAACATTAGGATATAACTTACAATTAGTAAACTATTGTGTCATCAATTGGCAGCCTTTTATCTTTGACAGTGGCAAGGGTAGTAATGATGGGTCTTACCATTGATGGCATCTTAGAGTAAATGAACTATGATAAGTAGAGTAGGTGGATTCATATGGATTTTGTAAGATAAGTCTTAGACAAATAGGGGATCATGGGGCAGCTGAGGTTTTTTTTCTGATTTTTTTTTTTGCTATTATTAATATACAATTACATGAGCAACATTATGGTTACAGACTCCTCCTATTATCAAGTCCCCACCACATACCCCATTGCAGTCACTGTCCATAGGCAGCTGAGGTTTTTAATGATGGACTGTGAATCTGATATGGGCAAAGGGGGATGGGATGGAGAGCTAAGAAGAGTTGGCTGTGGGAGATGCTTGCGTATGTAGGCAGGCCAGACCAGGAGGAAGGCAGTCAGAAAGTAGACTGCTTGACACTGGTTGTTTGGAGGGGACCTGAGCCAGGCTGGCCACATCATAATGGTGCAAAAGGTGATTGAAGTGGGCGGGGGTGGGGGGGAGCTGATGGGCCAAGGACCACACGGGTGTGCAGCCTACTAACACAGAGTGGGTAGGGTGGAAGAGTGGTCAGTCAAGCCTTTTGAGTACCATGACCGAGAGGGTAGAGGCCTTGCCACATGGCAGGTGCATCAGTGAGTGGGGGTTTTCCAACAGAGTGGTTTTGGCAGTAGTAATGAGGTGTGAGGTGGACCTCAACACTGGCTGGCCTGAAAGGAAAGAAGAAAACCCCCTGGTTGAGAGCATTTTAGGGACAGTCACATTTCAGCCCAGGCAAGGGGGTGAAGGAAGTGTTTAGGGAAGAGTGTGAGAGAGTGGGAGTCCATTGATCACAGATCTGGAGAACAGAGGGGAGGCTGCAGAGGGACATGAGAGATGCATTCAGAATGGCATAGGAATGGAAACCCAGAAATCGAGGCAGGAAAGGGAGACAGGATGATGTAGACTTCTGGTGAATGAAGCAAGTAGGGATAGGAGGAATAGGGAGATGGTTTCTGCATCTCAGAAAGGGCAGGTGATGGGGTGATAACCCATCTAAGCTGATGGTGGGGCATGGGGCGGCCACTCCTTCAGCCCACAGAAGCTAGTGGCCTGAGGGGACGAGGTTAGCAGGACAGAATGTGGGCGCAGGGGCCTCACCTGCTGTAGCAGGCTGAGGGCTGGGTGCTGTGCGCCCTTCTGGTACGAACACTGGGTGGGCTTGTGTGGGCTGTTGCCTTTGCTATATGTGTGAGTGTTGTCTGATCTGTTAGTAAGTCTCTGCTTGTTAATAACTGCCTCAGGCATGAAATGTGAACCCCTGAGTAATTTGAACTTTTAAACTTATGTTTATACTGTATTGTGTTATCTTTTGATGGGCCAAAAAAATGAGTATTAATTTGTCATAAAAATAGCAGATCTTATTAGTGCTTATTACCTATATAGTAAGTGATGAGATTATAGAAATTATATTTGCTCACCTTAAATCAGTTGCCTACCAAGTTACTCATCATTTGCCACTTTTTCTTTGCTTCTTGTAACTCCCTATATGTGTACTGTATAGTATATCAACACCAAAAAATTGTCTTCCTGTGGGCCAAAGCTTGATGCTTATTTTTTTATTAGGAGGATAAATAACAGTCACTTGTTAAGTGACTCTAGTGTTGATGTTTTTATCCAGGTCCGAGACTTATTTGCCCTTGCTAGGAAGAACGCCCCTTGCATTCTCTTCATTGATGAAATTGATGCTGTAGGAAGAAAGAGAGGAAGAGGCAACTTTGGGGGACAGAGCGAGCAGGAGAATACACTCAACCAGCTGCTTGTGGAAATGGATGGTAGTATTCAAGGCTTTTTTATTTTAAACCGCACTTTCTTATGTTTTCTGTGCATTCTGAAATGAGAATCCTTATACTAATTATGAATACAAATTTAAAGAAAGCATTCTCTAAAAACAGCCCTTTTTAAAAGCTCTTTTATACCAATACAGATAATAGCAAAATATTCTTACTTGGCAGCCTGCCATAACTTAATAGTGGTGTTTGTACCTGATGTTTAGTAAGAGAAAAATTGGTGAAATGACCCACAAAGGAATTGTAGTCTCATTTTCAAAACCATTTATGATTCTGAAGCATCAGGAAAACCCAAGCATATGACCTAGCATGAATTTGATAGGTTCTGAATATGCTTTTCCTAAGAGAGTTGCACTCTTTCCACATCAATCAGCTTCTTCCTTTAATAGGAAAACCACTTCTTAGGATGTGCATGGCCTTCCTGCTGTAGTGTGCTCAGAACAGGCAGCGTGGCACTGAGTACTGAAGTGGTTCATGTTACTGAGCCGCGTGTATGTCCAGCATGAGAATGCAGAGTTCCTCCACCCTGTGGTGGTCAGTCTACATGTGGAGCCAGATTTGGGGGAAATCAGCACCTGAGCTCTTTTGGGGCCAGGGTCCTGAGGGGAAGGCTTTGTGTCCACAGCATTTTCACTTGAGAAATGGCCAATAAACTGAACAGGGTGAGTCTGGTGAAGAGGTCGGAGGTAGAGGTTAACACTTGTCTTCAGATACTCGGTCGGTTGTCCTGTGGTCCAGGGAGTGTAGACACAATCATTTGCAAATTTAATCTCATTGATTTTAAAACATTTTTAATATTGACAGCTTATTCTAAATTTCTAGTTAAGTAAATAAAAATCTCTGGTCATTTGCCTTTGGGAAATTGATCCTTAAACCTTAAATCTTATGTATGACCATTATCATTAAGGACAAGATGAATAGTAAGAAAAATCATGTAAGTTTGTGACTTAAAAAGCACTAGATACTAGAAAAAAAAGATTTCAGTAGCAATGTAGTTGTAGTGCTCATACCTTCTTGATAGGCACACATTGCTTTTCTGGCTTTGCATTTAATAATGATTGTGTTTTTTTTATCTCTTTAGGTTTTAACACAACAACAAACGTTGTCATTTTGGCAGGCACCAATCGCCCAGATATCCTAGATCCTGCACTGATGAGGCCAGGGCGCTTTGATAGGCAAATCTTTATTGGTGAGATGATTTTCACTGGGTTCAGGTCCAATTCTCATGAGAGTTACAACTGTTTCACTATGATTTTTTTCCTTAAAAATAATTTCTCAAGGGCCACCGGATATAAAAGGAAGAGCCTCTATTTTCAAAGTTCACCTCAGACCACTAAAACTGGACAGTGCCCTGGAAAAGGAGAAACTGGCGAGGACACTTGCATCCTTAACACCAGGGTTTTCAGGTGAGTGGAGCCCCACCTCCTGTCCTCGCTGTAGGCCCTTTAAATCAGTGCCAGGATCAGGTGGCAGTTCACTCTGTCACCTCTCGCCTTGGAGATTCCTGAATGTATGTTTTAACATTTTTAAAATGGGAGATTTAAACATGTACAGAGGTTGAGACGAGTGTAGGGAAGCCCTCTGCATGCATCACATAGCTTCAGAAACAGTTCATAACTTGTGCAGCCTTCATCTCTACCCCACTGTCTTCCCTCTGCCCCTGGATTATTTTGTGACAGGTTCCTTGGCAGCAGATCATTTTATCCATGAATGTTACACAAATTATTCATATGTAGGTTTTTTAAAACAACTCTATTGAGATAAAATTAACAAAGTTTACCTATATAAAGTCTACAATTCAGTGGTTTTTCATGTATTTATAAGAGTAGTGCAATCATCACTGTAATCTTATTGTAAAACATTCCATCACCCCAAAGAATCTACTAGCAGCCACTCTCTCTACCACCAGCCCTAGGCAGCCTACTGCAAAGAGACCCTACTCTCTGTTCTTATAGATTTTCCTATTCCAGACATTTCATGTAAAAGGAATTATACAGCATTTTTCTGTGCAGCTTCTTTCACTTAGCATGTTTTCAGAGTTCTTTTGTGTTGTAGTATGTGTCAGAACCTAATTTTTTTAAGGCTGAATAATACTCCATTATATGGATAGACGATACCTTATTTATCCATTCGTTAGTTGATGGAAATTTGAATTGTTTCCATCTTTTGGCTATTATAAATAATGCTGTTGCTAACATCCATGTACATACAGATTTTGCTGTGGTTATGTGTTTTCATTTCTCTTGGCTTATGTACCTAGGAGTGGAATTACTGGATCTCTTTTGACAAACTACCAAACCGTTTTCCAAAATGGCTATACTTTTTTACATTCCCACCAGTAGTGTATGAGAGGTTTTTTTTCTCCACATTTTCAATAGCACTTGTTACTGTCTGTTGGTTTTTTTTTTTATTGTAGCCATCCTATTGGGTGTGAGGTGGTATATCATGGTTTTGATTTGCATTTCACTAATGACTAGTGATGGGCATCTTTTCATGTGTTTGTTTCAAGAGCTTTTAAATTAAAATGTGAACCTTTCTTTCTCATTCCTTATCTTCCTCCTTCTAAACTCAAAATGAAATAAAAAGAAACATTTGTAAACTATGAAAAGATTATATAAATGTACACTTATATAAGTAGCTACTGTAGTTACTATCTGTCAACATAGAACAATACTACAGTATTATCTGCAGTATTCTATGCTACACTTTAATCCCCATGGCTAATTTGTATTATGATGGAGGTTTTGTGCCTCTTTATTCCCTTCACCTATTCCATCCATTCCAACCCCTCTCCCATGGTGACCACCAGTCACTTCTCACTGTCTATGAGTCTATTTGTTTTATTTTGTTTAGATTCCACATATAAATGAAATCATATGGTATTTGTCTTTCTCTGACTGATTTGCATTTCCCTGGTGGTTAGTGATGTGGAACATCTTGTCATGAGCCTGTTGGCCATCTCTGTGTCTTCTCTGGAAAAATGTCTATTCAGGCCATTTCATTTCTCTGACCATTGTTTTAATTGGGTTTTTTGTTTTTTTGGTGTTGAGCTATATGAGTTCTTTGTATATTTTGGGTATTAGCCCCTTATCAGATATATCATTTAAAAATATATTCTCCCATACAGTAGGTTGCTTTTGCATTTTGTTGGTGGTTTCCTTCACTATGTAAAAGCTTTTTAGTTTGATGTAGTCCCACGTATTTATTTTTGCTTTTGTTTCCTTTGCTTGAAGAGATGTATCCAGAAAAAAAAGTTACTCATGATGATGATCAAGAGATTCCTGCCTGTGTTTTCTTCTAAGAGTTTTATGGTTTCATGCCTTATATTTAGGTCTTTATCCATTTTGAGTTTACTTTTGAGTATGATATTAAGACAGTGATCCAGTTTCATTCTTTTATATGGAGCTGTCCATTTTTCCCAACATCATTTATCGAAGAGACTGTGTTTTCCCCATTGTATAGTCTTGCCTTCTTTGTCATACATTAATTGACCATATATGTTTGGGTTTATTTCTGGACTCTCTGTTCTGTTCCATTGATCTATGGGCCCATTCTTGTGCCAGTACCATAGTGCTTTAATCACTGTACCTTTGTAATATCAGGGAGCATGAAGCACCCAGCTTTGTTCTTTCTCAGGATTGCTTTGGTTATTTGGAGACTTTTGTGGTTCCATATAAAGTTTAGGATTATTTGCTCTAGTATATTGGAAAATGCCATAATGTATTTTGATGAGGATTGCATTGAATATGTAAATTGCTTTGGGCAGGATGGCCATTTTGACAACATTAATTCTTCCTAGCCATGGGCATGGGATAGCTTTCAATTTATTTGTGTCTTCTTTAATTTTTTCATCAGTATCTGAAAGTTTTCAGAGTACAAGTCTTTCACCTCCTTGGTTAGGTTTTATTCCTAGGTGTTTTATTCTTTTTGTGCAGTTGGAAAGGGAATTGTTTCCTTGATTTCTGTTTCTGCTAGTTTGAAATTAGTACGTAGAAATGCAGCAGATTTGTGTGTGTTGATTTTGTATCCTGCAACTTTACTGAATCCATTTCTTAGTTCTAATAGTTTTTTTGGTGGAACCTTTAGGTTTTCTACACATAGTATCATGTCATCTGCAAATAGTGAGTTTTACTTCTTCCTAACCAGTTTGGATGCCTTTTATTTCATTTTCTTGTCTGATTGCCATAGCTAGGACTTACATTAGTATGTTGACTAAAAGTGGTAAGAGTAGGCATCCTTGTCTTGTTCCCTATCTTAGAAGGAAAGCTTTCAGCTTTTCGTCATTGAGTATGTGGTTAGCTGTCGGTGTGTTGTATATGGCCTTCATTATGTTGAGGTATGTTCCCTCTATACTCACTTTGTTGAGAGCTTTTATCGTGAATGGGTGTTGAATTTTGTCAAATGCTTTTTCAGCATCTGTTGAGATCATATGGTTTTTATCCTTCCTTTTGTTAATGGGGTGTATCACAATGATTGATTTATGAGTATTGTACAGTCACCATCTTTGCATCCCTGGGATAAATCCCACTTGATCATGATGAATGATCCTTTTGATGTGATAGTTATATACTCATATAAAACTTATAAGTTAGAAGAAGATGAGCATCTTAAATGTCCCAGGGGTCCTAACTTTTTACTTGTTTCTTTGGACTTTGGCATTAATAATGTTTTAATATTTGTTTATTGAGGACATACATTGTATTTTAGCTTGTTTGTGTTAACCATGTACTTTATCTCAAAAAGTAATTTCATTGACATGGATCTGGAAAGCATTTGGCAAGCTTCACATATTCAACTTCCATTGTTTAACTGAATGCACTAGGTTATTTTAATGCTTATGTTTTTCATTATAATTCATATTGCCTTATATCCACCAGGTTAATTAATAGGCATTTTTAAATACTGTCTTAGTGTGCTGTTATATGAGCCATATTGTCTGTAAAGGTAAATAGTTGCCTACAATTATTTATTTACCACTAATACTTGCATCTCAGTTCAAAGGGCCAGGATTGTACCACTATTTATTACTGAATGCTGGAATAGATTACCATGAACCAAACTGAATTATATTACATTAAGCCCTTATCCAGTCTGCTGCTGGTTGAGAAATTGACTGTGGATTTGGTTATCTATAATGTGTGACTAATCAGTTTGGCATATTTGGTGAGTAATCTATTTTGTGTGTTCATTTTATAGGAGCTGATGTTGCTAATGTTTGTAATGAAGCTGCTTTGATTGCTGCGAGACACCTTTCAGATTCCATAAATCAGAAACACTTTGAACAAGCAATTGAACGAGTAATTGGGGGTAAGTAAGGCAACTGAAAGTAATTCACATCAAAGACTGATAAGATAAATTTGAAGCCAGAGATTTCTGTTTTGGCAAGATTTAGCAGCAAAGGAGCATATCTACCCAGCCTGGGGTTTACCACGTACTTGCTGTGTTCTCGTGGTGCTGCAGGCCACTGCCATCTCCTGCTGTCTGCACAGACGGGGTGGTGTAGATGTTGGGTGAGTCTGAGATGGCAGCCCACACCCTGCCTTACTTGAATGAGCAGCAAGCAACAAGGTCCCTCCCCTGAATTGTCTGTCTAGTTTGTGGAAATGGTTTTACAATCTTCCTATTTCCAAAAATTTCATCACGTGAGTTAAATGTGCTCTATGTTTGATGTAGGTGATGGATAAACAACTGTAATAGCTGTTGAACCAGGGAATGCTCACCCCATAAGCATGGTGTGGGATGCACATAATGTGTTTTCCTTGCTTCCTAAAAAGCTACATTTTTTTTTATCAAGGTATTATAGATATACACTCTTATGAAGGTTTCACATGGAAAAACAATGTGGTCACTACATTTACCCATATTATCAAGTCCCCACCCATACCCCAATGCAGTCACTGTCCATCCGTGTAGTAAGATACCACAGATTCACTGTTTGCCTTCTCTGTGCTACACTGTTTTCTCCGTGACACCCCACACCATGTGTACTAAACAAAATACCCCTCAATCCTCTCCTCACCACCCGCCCTCGCCATCCGCCCTCTGACACCCCTCCCCTTTGATAACCACTAGTTCCTTCTTGGAGTCTCTCAGTCTTATGCTATTTTGTTCCTTCAGTTTTACTTCATTGTTATACTCCACAAATGAGGGAAATCATTTGGCACTTGCTTTCTCTGCCTGGCTTATTTCACTGATTTCACTGAGAATAATGTTATAAATGATAGGATTTATTTCTTTCTTATGGCTGAATAGTATTCCATTGTGTATATGTACCACCTCTTCTTTATCCATTCATCTACTGATGGACACTTAGGTTGCTTCCATATCTTAGCTATTGTAAAAAGTGCTGCGATAAACATAGGGGTGCATATGTCTTTTTGAATCTGAGAAGTTGTATTCTTTGGGTAAATTCCAAGGAGTGGGATTCCCAGGTCAAATGGTATTTCTATTTTTAGTTTTTTGATGAACCTCCATATTGCTTTCCACAATGGTTGAACTAGCTTACATTCCCACCAGCAGTGTAGGAGGGTTCCCCTTTCTCCGCATCCTCGCCACCATTTGTTGTTCTTAGTCTTTTGGATGGTGGGTATCCTTACTGGTGTGTGGTGATACCTCATTGTGGTTTTAATTTGCATTTCCCTGATGATTAGTGATGTGGAGCATCTTTTCATGTGTCTGTTGGCCATCTGAATTTCTTCTTTTCTTCATATCCTCTGCTCATTTTTTAATCGGGTTATTTGCTTTTAGGGTGTTGAGGCGTGTAAGTTCTTTATGTATTTTGGATCTTCACCCCTTGTTGCATGTCATTTACAAATTATATTCTCCCATACTGTAGGATGCCTTTTTGTTCTGTTGATGGTGTCCTTTGCCGTACAGAAACTTCTTAGTTTGATGTAGTCCCATGAGTTCATTTTTGCTTCTGTTTCCCTTGCTCGAGGAGATGCATTCAGGAAGAAGTTGCTCATGCGTATATTCAGGAGATTTTTGTCTATGTTGTCTTCTAAGAGTTTTATGGTTTCATGACTTAATTCAGGTCCTTGATCCATTTCAAGTTTACTTTGGTGAATGGGGTTAAACAATAATCCAATTTCATTCTCTTGCATGTAGCTGTCCAGTTTTGCCAACACCAGCTTTTGAAGAGGCTGTCATTTCCCCATTGTATGTCCACGACTCATTTATCATATTAATTGACCATATATGGTTGAGTTTATATCAGGGCTCTCTAGTCTGTTCCATTGGTCTATGAGTCTGTTCTTGTGCCAGTACCAAATTGTCTTGATTACTGTGGCTTTGTAGTAGAGCTTGAAGTTGGGGAGCATAATCCACCCAGCTTTATTCCTCCTTCTCAGGATTCCTTTGGCTATTTGGGTCTTTTTTGATTCCATATGAATTTCAGAACGATTTTCTCTAGTTCGTTGAAGAATGCTGTTGGTATTTTGATAGGATGTGCATTGAATCTGTAGACTGCTTTAGGCAGTATGGCCATTTTGACAATGTTAATTCTTCCTATTCATGAGCACAGGATGTGTTTCCATTTATTGGTATCTTCTTTCATTTCTCTCATGAGTGTCTTGCAGTTTTCAGAGTATAGGTCTTTAACTTCACTTCCTTGGTTAGGTTTATTCCTAGGTATTTTATTCTTTTTGATGCAACTATGAATGGAATTGTTTTCCTGATTTCTCTCTGTTAGTTTATTGTTAGTGTATAGGAATGCCACAGATTTCTGCGTATTAATTTTGTATCAATACCTGCAACTTTACTGAATTCAGATATTAGATCTAGTGGTTTTGGAGTGGATTCTTTAGGGTATTTTATGTAGAATATCATGTCATTTGCAAACAGGGACAGTTTAACTTCTTCCTTGCCAATCTGGATGCCTTTTATTTCTTTGTTTTGTCTGATTGCCGTGGTTAGGACCTCCAGTACAATGTTGAATAGAAGTGGGGAGAGTGGGTATCCTTGTCTTGTTCCCAATCTTAAAGGAAAAGCTTTCAGCTTCTCGCTGTTAAGTGTGATGTTGGCTGTGGATTTGTCATATATGGCCTTTATTATGTTGAGGTACTTAGCCTCTATACCCATTTTCTTTGAGACTTTTTATCATGAATGGATGTTGAATTTTGTCAAATGCTTTTTCAGCATCTGTGGAGATGATTATGTGGTTTTTGTCCTTTTTGTTTATGTGGTGGATGATGTTGATGTATTTTCGAATGTTGTACCATCCTTGCATTCCTGGAATAAATCCTGCTTGATCATGATGCATAATCTTTTTGATGTATTTTTGAATTTGGTTTGCTAATATTTGTTGAGTATTTTTGCATCTATGTTCATCAGGTATATTGGTCTGTAATTTTTTTTTGTGGTGTCTTTGCCGGGTTTTGGTATTAGAGTGATGCTGGCCTCATAGAATGAGTTTGGAAGTATTCCCTCTTCTACTCCTTGGAAAACTTTAAGGAGGATGGGTTTAGGTCTCCACTAAATGTTTGATAAAATTCAGCAGTGAAGCCATCTGGTCCAGGCATTTTGTTCTTAGGCAGGTTTTTGATTACCAGTTCAACTTCATTGCTGGTAATTGGTCTGTTCAGATTTTCTGTTTCTTTCTGGGTCACCCTTGAAAAGTTGTATTTTTTCAGAAAGTCGTTTATTTCTTCTAGGTTATCCAGTTTGTTAGCATATAATGTTTTGTAGTATTCTCTAATAATTCTTTGTATTTCTGTGGTGTCTGCAGTGATTTTTCCTTTCTCATTTTTGATTGTTTATGTGACTACACTATCTTATTTTCTTAATAGATCTGGCTAGTGGTTTATCTATTTTGTTTGTTGCCGGGGCCTGCCGGCAGGAGTCAAAGAGTTCCTGAGTGGGGGCGTCGGGCTGTATATACAAGACAACAGGAGGGCAAACCGTCTGTTGCAGAATGCAGAATGCCAAGAAGCTTTATTCAGGGATGGCTTATATACACCTGAATTGCCTACAGAACAATACAATGGCCTGGCCCAGGTGGGTGGCCTTGAGATAAGACCTCCCTACATTCCTGAGATACTTGTACCTGGAATTTAGGAAACTTTTCAAGGTTTCTTTCAGAGTCAGGCCCGGTTCAGGCCTTAGATGGAGACTAGGCACAAAAACACAATCAGTCCTGTCCTGTACTCTTGCTCCTTCTGTCCCAACCGCTCTCCACATCTCCCCCTTTTTTATTTTTTAAAATGCTTGAATGCATGGGATGACTGTGCCTGTCTTAGGTTGGTCAAGAACGGGGATGGCCTTACCCGTCATCGGGCTGAGGGTTGCATGACCCATTCCCTGTCTTAGGTTCGTCCACTCCCCTTCTTGCCTTACCCGTCACTGGCTATCCAGCCTCCTAAGCGAAAATTGGCTGGGGGGTTTAAGTGATAAGTTTTGCTTGTGGAGGCTTCCATAGATTTGCTTCAGCACTTTTTCTACCAAATGTAGTGCTGTAGGGACCAATATAAGTAAAACAGAGAGCATTAGAGTGCAGACAATGAAGGAGCTCAAGAGCTATTTTGGTAGAGGCCCAGGACAGAAGCACACCGGCATTCCTTTTCCTTCGGCTGAATAATTCTAATAAAGGCTCAGGGCAGGCGAATTCCTGGAGGTGGAATGATGGCCGAGAATCCTGGTATCATTGACCTGGACAATGATCTCCGGGCCGTCCCAAACCGCTGGGTGGAGGATCAGAGGGCCTGGCACAAGTGCCCAGTGTGTGTGGTTGGCTCCCGTGCCGGTCAGCAGAATGCAGAGGAGTATGAACTTCAGCATGGCGGACCAATCTTTCTGGGAGCCACCTGGCTCCTTCTGCATCCTGTGGAAAAACACAAACATGCCCTCGTCCCCAGATTAGTACTGGATCTGGACCATTCCATTGACCCGTGAGAGGATCCTTCCACCTCACCATAGCATATGAATCTTTTGTTTTTGGATGCCAAAATCTATCCGCTGCAGACCTGCTCTGTGCATCTACAGTGAGAAAATGTTAACTAAAAAGTGCATTGCTTAAATAGTTTGCGGGAGTTTCTCGGTATAACTCCCCCTTTTTTATTTTTTGAAGCTGATGCTTCAGGTTACTTCGGATCGTGCCCCCCCTGAGGGCAGTTTCATCCAAGCTTGCTTAGCGGCAGCATTTACTTGTGCATAGGCAGCAGGATCGAAGTCTAACTGCCTGTTAAGATCACTGTAGGGTCCTTCCCCCATAAGCATTTCAAAAGTTACTGGATGATTTTGAGCTCTATTAATATCAGCTGTCTTTTGACATTGCTCCGCATATTCTGATCTCCACAATAGATAATCTCCTCCACTTAAACAGGCTCGTGCAATAGCTTTCCAATCAGAAGGTGGGAGAGCATCAGCTGCAAAAGCCTCAAGCATAGTTTGTGCAAACGAAGCAGTGGCTCCATAGGATGAGCAGGCCATTTTCAGCTCTTTAAGTTGTTTGAATGATAAAGGCTGATGAATTCTGTGCCTCACCCCTTGCTCATCCACTTCCTCAAAGACCGGACAGGCTACAAAACCCATAGTATCTTCCCGTCTCTCTGAAGCTTGTTTCAGAGCCTTTTGCAGGGGAGAAAGCTGTTTTGGTGGCAACAGCTGTCTTTTATCTGGTCTAGGTTTTAAAGGCAAGACGGCCAAGTCTGTAAGAGGCGGCGCAGGGGGATCAAGCCCCGCAACAACTGACTGAGGGGGAACTGGAGGAGTATATTTCAATGCACCTTCAGCCATGAGCTTGCTAAAGGTTTTACACAAGCAAACCTCTGGCAGATCTAATTTTTCGGGCCTTTGTTCTTTAAGGTCTGCTAAAGAGCTGCGATCACTCTCCCATTCTTCCTCATCCGCCATTTCCGATACAGTCTCGGGTGGTGCGGAAGGAATGACTCGACCGGCTTCAGCGTTCATGGGTTTCACCCTTGCCTGCAGCCGAATCCAATCTCTGCCTCTCATGTCTAGGACCTAAACTATCTCTGATTAGAGTCCAAAGCCCAAAAGCGCAAGCAAAGAGCAAACAGCTATTCCCGTTTCCCATACTTATCTCTACTGCAACACTATTATTTATAGGTAATGAGGTTTTATACTTCCACTTTTAGTGAAGTAGGAAAGAGCTAGGAGCGCCCTTCGCCTGACTCCAAGGCCAAGGCGGCCTGAAAAAGCAGGCTGGAAGTCAGAGACTGAGAAAGAGACACTCCTCACGGATACCCAGTCGGGCTGTCGGGGTCTGGATCCAGACACGTGGGCCTTTGAGGAGCCGCTGAAGTGTAGCCTCAGCCTGGACTCTCGCAGTTGCCCGCGGGCTTTCCTCAGTCCCTCGCATCCAAGGAGGTGCCGTTGAAAGGGAATCCTGGCCTCCGCTCAGCTGACGTTCCCGGCTCACAAGGGAGACGGGGGATCCACTGCGGGAGACACAGGGGAACCTGTCGCTCGAGACTTGAGAACGGCAGCCGGGCTAGTCCCTTTTAAGTGGCTGACGAGCGCCCGATGTTGTGAGCCACAGACGGCTTTTTTTTTTTTTAATAAGAAAAGTAAAAGAGAAAGGCAGTGTCTGTTCCCCGGGGTAATTATGCCTTTTATTATACTCATGGACTGTTGGTCCTTTTCTTCAACTCCTGTCTTTACCACCGTCCCCGCACTTTCTTGCCTGTGTGCTATGGCAGAGGTGCTTCAGATCCGCAGCGCTGCGTCTTCTCTCTTGGTGGCTCCCTGGTGTTGCTCCCCCGTACTCAGGTCCCTGTTCGGGCGCCACTTTCTGCCGGGGCCTGCCGGCAGGAGTCGAACAGTTCCTGAGTGGGGGCGTCGGGCTGTGTATACAAGATGACAGGAGGGCAAACCGTCTGTTGCAGAATGCAGAATGCCAAGAAGCTTTATTCAGGGATGGCTTATATACACCTGAATTGCCTACAGAACAATACAATGGCCTGGCCCAGGTGGGTGGCCTTGAGATAAGACCTCCCTACATTCCTGAGATACTTGTACCTGGAATTTAGGAATCTTTTCAAGGTTTCTTTCAGAGTCAGGCCCGGTTCAGGCCTTAGATGGAGACTAGGCACAAAAACACAATCAGTCCTGTCCTGTACTCTTGCTCCTTCTGTCCCAACCACTCTCCACAGTTTGTTTTCTCGAGGAACCAGCTCCTGCTTTCATTTAATTTTTCTATTGTTTTATTCTTCCCGATTTTATTTATTTATGCTCTTATCTTTATTATGTCCCTTGTTCTACTGACTTGGGGCCTCATTTGTTCTTATTTTTCTAGTTTAATTAATTGTGAGTTTAGACTACTCATATGGGATTGTTCTTCTTTCCCGAAGTAGGCCTGTATTGCAATATACTTTCCTCTTAACACGGCCTTCGCTGCCGCCCACAGATTTTGCGGAGTTGAATTATTGTTGTTGTCTGTCTCCATATATTGCTTGATCTCTGTTTTTATTTGGTCGTTGATCCATTGGTTATTTAGGAGCATGTTGTGAAGCCTCCATGTGTTTGTGGGATTTTTCATTTTCTTTGCATAATTTATTTCTAGTTTCATACCTTTGTGATTTGAGAGACTGGTTGGTACAATTTCAATCTTTTTGAATTTACCAAGGCTCTTTTTCTGACCTAGTATATCATCTATTCTTGAAAATGTTCCATTTGCACTTGAGAAGAATGTGTGTTCTGCTGCTTTTGGGTGTAGAGTTCTGTAGATGTCTGTTAGGTCCATCTGTTCTATTGTGTTGTTCAGTGCCTCTGTCTCCTTATTTATTTTCTGTCTCGTTCATCTGTTCTTCAGAGTGAGTAGTGTGTTCAAGTCTCCTAGAATGAATGCATTGCATTCTATTTCCCCTTTGAATTCTGTTAGTATTTGTTTCACATATGTAGGTGCTTCTGTGTTGGGCGCATAAATATTTATAATGGTTATATCTTCTTGTTGGATTGACCCTTTTATCATTATTTAATGTCCTTCTTTGTCTCTTGTGACTTACTTTGTTTTGAAGTCTATTTTGTCTGATACAAATACTGCAACTCCTGCTTATTTCTCCCTATTAGTTACATGAAATATCTTTTTCCATCCCTTCACTTTTAGTCTGTATATGTCTTTGGGTTTGAAGTGAGTCTCTTGTGAGCAGCATATAGATGGGTCTTATTTTTTTATCCATTCAGTGACTCTATGTCTTTTGATTGGTGCATTAAGTCCATTTACATTTAGGGTGATTGTCAATAGGTGTATACTTATTGGCATAGCAGGCTTTAGGTTCGTGGTTACCAAAGGTTCAAGATTAACTTCCTTAACTATCTAAGAGTCTAACTTAACTCACTTCATATGCTGTTACAAACACAATCTAAAGGTTCTTTTTTTTTCTTTCTTCCTCCTTTTGCTTCCTCTTCCACTCTTTATATATTAGGTGTCATACTGTGTACTGTTTGTCTATTCCTTGATTGACTTTGGATATAGTTATTTTAATTTTTGCATTTGCCTAGTAATTAGCTGTTCTACTTTCTTTACTGTGGTTTTATTACCTCTGGTGACAGATATTAAACCTTAGGAACACTTCCATCTATACCAGTCTCTCCAAAATACACTGTAAAGATGGTTTGTGGGAGGTAAATTCTCTCAGCTTTTGCTTATCTGGGAATTGTTTAATCCCTCCTTCAAATTTAAATGATAACCTTGCTGGATAAAGTATTCTTGATTCAAGGCCCTTCTGCTTCATTGCATTAAATATAGCAAGCCACTCTCTGGCCTGTAAGGTTTCTGTTGAGAAGTCTGATAATAGCCTGATGGGTTCTCCTTTGTATATGATCTGATTTCTCTCTCTGGCTGCTTTTAATAGTCTGTCGTTATCCTTGATCTTTGCCATTTTAATTACTATATGTCTTGGTGTTGTCTTCCTTGGGTCCCTTGTATTGGGAGATCTGTGTATCTTCATGGACTGAGAAACTGTCTCCTTCCCGAGATTGGGGAAGTTTTCAGCAATTACCTCCTCAAAGAAACTTCCTATCCCTTTTTCTCTCTTCTTCTTCTTCTGGTACCCCTATAATGCGAATATTGTTCCGTTTGGATTGGTCACACAGTTCTCTCAATATTCTTTCATTCTTAGAGATCTTTTTTTCTTTTTGTGCCTCAGCTTCTTTGTATTCCTCCTCTCTAGTTTCTGTTTCATTTATCATCTCCTCCACCACATCCAACCTGCTTTTAATACCATCCATTGTGCTCTTCAACAATTGGATCTCCAACCGGAATTCATTCCTGAGTTCTTGAATATCTTTCCGTACCTCCATGAGCATGTTACTGATTTTTATTTTGAGCTCGCTTTCAGGAGTGGTCATGAGGTCAGTGACATTTAAATCTTTCTCAGGCATGGTATTTTATTTTTATTTTGGTATCATTAGTATACATTAACATGTGCAATATTATGGTTATCAAACTACCCCCTTCTTCAGGTCCCCCCCCCCACCAACCCCATTGCAGTTACTGTCCATCAGCGTAGTGAAATGCTATACAATCACTACTTCTCTGAGTTGTACAACCCTCCCCGTATACCCCCAACATTATATATGCTAATCATAATGCCCCTTATCCCTCCCTTCCTACCCATCTTCCCCAGTCTCTTTCCCTTTGGTAACGATTAGTCCCTTCTTGGGTTCTGCGAGTCTGCTGCTGTTTTGTTCCTTCGGTTCTTTTCCTTGTTCTTATACTCCACATATGACTGAAATCATTTGATAGTTGTCTTTTTTGGCTTGGCTTATTTCACTGAGCATAATACCCTCTAGCTCCATCCATGTTGTTGCAAATGGTAGGATTTGTTTTCTTCTTATGGCTGTATAATATTCCATTGTGTATATGTACCACATCTTCTTTATCCATTCATCTACTGATGGACACTTAGGTTGCTTCCATTTCTTGGCTATTGTAAATAGTGCTGCAATAAACATAGGGGTGCATCTGTCTTTTTCAAACTGGGCTGCTGCATTCTTAGGGTAAATTCCTAGGAGTGGAATTCCTGGGTCAAATGGTATTTCTATTTTGAGTTTTTTGAGGAACCTCCATACTGCTTTCCACAATGGTTGAACTAATTTGCGGGTCCCACCAGCAGTGTAGGAGGGTTCCCTTTTCTCCAAATCCTCGCCAACATTTGTTGTTGTTTGTGTTTTGGATGTTGGCCATCCTCACTGGTGTGAGGTGATATCTCATTGTGGTTTTAATCTGCATTTCTCTGATGATTAGTGATGTGGAGCATCTTTTCATGTGCCTGTTGGCCATCTGAATTTTTTCTTTAGAGAAGTGTCTATTCATGTCCTCTGCCCATTTCTTAATTGGATTATTTGCTTTTTG
This sequence comes from Smutsia gigantea, assembly GCA_032199065.1. Classification (NCBI taxonomy): domain Eukaryota; kingdom Metazoa; phylum Chordata; class Mammalia; order Pholidota; family Manidae; genus Smutsia; species Smutsia gigantea. The sequence goes on along the minus strand of JAVSCE010005350.1, from coordinate 89,171 downwards.
TTTTTTAAGGAGCATTAGTTCTTTATATATTTTGGATGTCAACCCTTTATCAGATACGTCATTTATGAATATATTCTCCCATACTTTAGGATGTCTTTTTGTTCTCCTTATGGTGTCCTTTGCTGTACAGAAGCTTTTCAGCTTGATATAGTCCCACTTGTTCATTTTTGCTTTTGTTTCCCTTGCCCAGGGAGATATGTTCATCAGGAAGTTGCTCATGTTTATGTCCAAGAGATTTTTGCCTTTTTTTTTCTAAGAGTTTTATGGTTTCATGCCTTACATTCAGGTCTTTGATCCACCTTGAGTTTACCTTTGTGTATGGGGTTAGACAGTAGTCCAGTTTCATTCTCTTACATGTAGCTGTCCAGTTTTTCCAACACCAGGTGCTGAAGAGGCCATCATCTCCCCAATGTATATCTAAGGCTCCTTTATCAAATATTAACTGACTGTATATGTTTGGTTTATGTTTGGATTTTCTATTCTATTCCACTGGTCTGTGGGTCTGTTTTTGTGCCAATACCAAATTGTCTTAATTACTGTGGCTTTGTAGTAGAGCTTGAAGTCGGGGAGTGTAATTCCCCGTTTTATTCCTCCATCTCAGGATTGCTTTGACTATTCGGGGTCTTTTGTGGTTCCATGTGAATTTTACAATTATTTGTTCCAGTTCATTGAAATGCTGTTGGTATTTTGATCGGGTTGCATTGAATCTGTATATTGATTTAGGTAGTATAGCCATTTTGACAATATTTATTCTTCCTAGCCAAGAGCATGGGATGAATTTCCATTTGTTAGTGTCCTCTTTAATTTCTCTTTGGAGTGTCTTGTAGTTTTCAGAGTATAGTCTTTCACTTCCTTTGTTAGGTTTATTCCTAGGTATTTTATTCTTTTTGATACAATTGTGGATGGAATTGTTTTTCTGAATTCCCTTTCTGTTAGTTCATTGTTAGTATATAGGAAAGCAACAGAATTTCTGTGTTAATTTTGTATCCTGCAACTTTGCTGAATTCAGATATTAGTTCTAGTAGTTTGGGAATGGAGTCTTTTGGGTTTTTTATGTACAATATCATGTCATCTGCAAATACTGACAATTTGATTTGTTCTTTGCCAATCTGGATGCCTTGTATTTCTTTGTTTTGTCTGATTGCCATGGCTAGGACCTCCAGTACTGTGTTGAATAACAGTGGAGAGAGTGGGCATCCCTGTCTTGTTCCCGTTCTTAGATGAAAAGCTTTCAGCTTCTTGCTGTTAAGTCTGATGTTAGCTGTGGGTTTGTCATATATGGCCTTTATGATGTTGAGGTACTTGCCATCTATACCCATTTTGTTGAGAGTTTTGATCAGGAATGGATGCTGAATTTTGTCAAATGCTTTTTCAGCATCTATGGAGATGATCATGTGGTGTTTGTTCTTTTTGTTGATGTGGTGGATGATGTTGATGGATTTTCGAATGTTGTACCATCCTTGCATCCCTGGGATGAATCCCACTTGATCATGGTGTATGATCCTGTTGATGTATTTTTGAATTCGGTTTGCTAATATTTTGTTGAGTATTTTTGCATCTACGTTCATCAGGGATATTGGTCTGTAATTTTCTTTTTTGGTGGGGTCTTTGCCTGGTTTTGGTATTAGAGCGATGCTGGCTTCATAGAATGAGTTTGGAAGTATTCCCTCCTCTTCTATTTTTTGAAAAATTTTAAGGAGAATGGGTGTTATTTCTTCTCTGTATGTCTGGTAGAGTTCAGAGGTGAATCCATCTGGTCCGGGGGTTTTGTTCTTGGGTAGTTTTTTGATTACCGATTCAATATCGTTGCTGGTGATTGTTCTGTTTAGTTTTTCTGTTTCTTGTTTGGTCAGTCCTGGAAGGTTGTATTTTTCTGAGAAGTTTTCCATTTCCTTTAGGTTTTCCATCTTGTTAGCATATAGATTCTCATAATATTCTCTTATAATTCTTTGTATTTCTGTGGGGTCCGTCGTTTTTTTTCATTTCTCATTTCTGATTCTGTTTGTGTCTGTAGATTCTCTTTTTCTCTTAATGAGTCTGGCTAGGGGTTTATCTATTTTGTTTATTTTTTCAAAGAACCAGCTCTTGGTTTCATTGATTTTTTTCTGTTATTTTGTTCTTCTCAATTTTATTTATTTCTTCTCTGGATCTTTATTATGTTCCTCTTTCTGGTGACTTTGGGCCTCATTTGTTCTTCTTTTTCCAATTTCAGTAATTGTGTCTTTAGATTATTCATTTGGGAATGTTCTTCCTTCTTTAAATAGGCCTGGATTGCAATATACTTTCCTCTTAGAACTGCGTTTGCTGCATCCCACAGAAGTTGCCGCTTTGTGTTGTTGTTATTTGTCTCCATATATTGTTTGATCTCTTTTAATTTGGTTGTTGATCCATTGGTTATTTGGGAGCATGTTATTAAGCCTCCATGTATTTGTGAGTCTTTCTGTTTTCTTTCTAAAATTTTTCTCTAGTTTTATACCTTTGTGATATGAGAAGTTGGTTGGTAGAATTTAAATATTTTGGACTATACTGAGGTTCTTTTTGTGGCCTAGTATGTGGTCTATTCTGGAAAATGTTCCATGTGCACTTGAGAAGAATGTGTATCCTATTGCTTTTGGGTGTAGAGTTCTGTAGATGTCTGTTAGGTCCATGTGTTCTAGTGTGTCGTTCAGTGCCTCCGTGTCTTCACTTATTTTCTGTCTGGTTTGTCTATCCTTTGGAGTTAGTGGTGTGTTGAACTCTACTAAAATGAATTTATTGCTTTCTATTTCCTCCTTTAATTCTGGTAGTATTTGTTTCACATATGCCGGTGCTTCTGTGTTGGGTGCATATATATTTATAGTGGTTATATCCTCTTTTTGGACTGACCCCTTTATCATTATGTAATGTCCTTCTTTATCTCTTGCTACTTTCTTCATTTTGAAGTCTATTTTTTCTGATACAAGTACTGCAACACCTGCTTTTTTCTCCTTGTTGTTTGCATGAAATATCTTTTTTCATCCCTTAACTTTTAGTCAGGGTATGTCTTTGGGTTGCGATGAGTCTCTTGTAAACAGCATATAGATGGGTCTTCCTTTTTTATCCATTGTATTACTCTGTGTCTTTTGATTGGTGCATTCAGTCCATTTACATTTAGGATGATTATCTATAGGTATGTACTTATTGCAATTGCTGGCTTTAGATTCGTGGTTACCAAAGGTTCACGGGTTGCGTCTTTAGTATCTGACAATCTAACCTAGTATTTCTTTATTTCTCTCCCTTCTTATTGTTCCTTCTGCATTCTTTATATACTAGGTGTTTTATTCTTTGCCTTTAGTTAGTATTTGGATGGTTTGCTTTCTTTGCTATGATTTTATTTTCTCTGATGACATCTTTTTTGTCTTAGGGGTGCTTCCCTCTAGAGAAGTCCGTTTAAGATACCCTGTGGAGGTGGTTTATGGGAGGTAAACTCTCTCAACTTTCGCTTGTCTGGAAATTGTTTAATCCCTCTGTCATATTTAAATGATAATCGTGCTGGATACAATATTTTTGGTTTGAGGCCCTTCAGTTTCATTACATTAAATATGTAATGCCATTCTCTTCTGGCCTGTAAGGTTTCTGTTGAGAAGTCTGATGATAGTCTGATGGGTTTTCCTTTGTAGGTGATCTTTTTTCTCTCTCTAGCTGCCTTTAATACTCTATCCTTATGTTTGATCTTTGCCATTTTAATTATTATGTGTCTTGGTGTTGTCTTCCTTGGGTCCCTTGTGTTGGGAGATCTGTGGGCTTCCGTGGATTGCGAGACTATTTCCTTCCCCAGCGTGGGGAAGTTTTCAGCAATTATTTCTTCAAAGACACTTTCTATACCTTTTTCTTTCTCTTATTCCTCTGGTACTCCTATAATGCGAATATTGTTCCATTTTGATTGGTCACACAGTTCTCTTAATATTTGTCATTCTTAGAGATCCTTTTATCTCTCTCTGCCTCAGCTTCTCTGTATTCCTTTTCTGTGATTTCTTTTCCATTACCAGTCTCTTGCATCTCGTCCAATCTGCTGCTAAGCCCGTCAATAGCTTGTCTCATTTCTGCATTGTCTTTCCTGACTTCCCTCACTTCCTCCTTCAGCTCTTCAATATTTCTTAGTAGATCCATCGGTATGGTTATGACTTTTAATCTGAATTCTTTTCCAGGAATATTGTGCATTTCCATCCATTCAGACTCCCTCTCTGGTGTCTGGGTCTGGATAAGCTTTGTTTGTACCATATTCCTCTGTCTTTTCATGGCGATAGAAGTGGTCACTGGTAGGTGCCACGTATGTCAGCTGGTCTCTTTTAGACTTTAGAAAAAAAAAGAAGAGAAAGAAAAGAAAAAAAGCGAAAAAAAACCCACCCAAAAAACAAAAAGACGTCCGCTGGGAGTAGATTCTGTGAGGATGCTGTACGTGGCGGTGTTGCTCCAGTATTCCGCAGCCGCGGCTGCGCCGCTCTGCAGGGCCCTTTGTAGCTCTGGCCAGGGAGGGAACGAATGGGAGGCTGCTGATCTCTGTGGGAAGTCTCAGTGTGGCTACTTTTTCCATCACCAGCCAAGGGGTCCGAAATTCCCCAGGACTCCCAACCTGCTGGGCTGAGTGTGCTGGGATGATCCTGCACCTCTGTTGGTCCTCTATCTCTTTAAGACCTGTAAGGAAAGCGTGCACTTTTCTTTTGCCCCGGGGAGCCAGCTGCGAGGACCCGGTGCATTCCCCGGCTCAGATCTTGCACCCTCTGTCTTTCCAATCTCCGATACACTGTGCGCACGATGTGTGTCAGTGCTCTTGGTGCAGATCATCAGGGCTGGTAATTTCGTGGTCCGGTACTTCCACTCCCTCCCGGCTCTAAATCCTCTCCTCCCGCCGGTGCACTGGGGTGGGGGAGTGCTCGGGTCCCGCCGGGATGCGGCTCCATATCTTATCCGCCTCGCGGGGTGCCGAGTCTTCTCAGGTGCTGATGCAGGCTGGGTGCTGTCCTGTATCTTCTGGTCTCTCTTTAAGGAATAGTTGTATTTATTGTATTTTCATAAATATATATGATTTTGGGAGGAGATTTCCACCACTCTGCTCACACCGCCATCTTCCCAGAACTTTTCAGACAAGATTTTTTAGTGGAAAATATGTTTGGTCTTTTACCTGCCACTTGGCATGAGCTTGGTTTATCTTTCACGGGACGAAGTGGATCAAAGATGGGGAAATGAGGCGAGGGCAATAACTGTCTCTGGTCTGCTTGGCAGTCTTGCAGAGTCACCTCTGTGAACTGGCAGGCTCTTCTCAGGAGTGGTATTAATAATTTTACTCTGAACCAGATCCCTTTTGCGTTTCATATTTGTATATGGCGCCCTTTAGTGCTTGGAAGCTCTACTCCCTGGAGCTGCTCAATCCCTGAAGCAATGTCAGGGGTCACAGGGGAGTGGTATTGGTGCCTGGGGGGAGGAAAAGCTGTTTCCTGCTACCCGGCTGCTATGCCTGTCTCCACTGCCTATACCAGTAGGCTGAGCACACAGGTATAAGTCTCTGGGCTTTGCATTTGTAGTTGCTGTAGGCAGATCTTCCCTCTGGCTAGGCTAATTCCAGGATAGGGTTCGCCAGTTTGAAAGCCAGGTGGGGCTGGCTGGAAGAAATATGCAGTAGATTGCATATCACGGAGGGGTTCCTTGGAGCTGTGTAGCCAGCCAGGGAGCTGGAGCACTTGAAGATCATCTAAGGAGGAAGATTCCTTTTTCCTCCTTAAATATGAGAGTCTATATGGCAAAGCTCCCAACCTGCTGGGCAGAGTGCACCTGGACAATTTTGTCTGCCTGTCCTCTCTCCTGAGCAGGAAGCTCTGTGCAATCCTTGCCCCTTTAGCAGCCCTCTTGCTAAGGGCTTGCTTGTTAGGAAGTCTCTCAAGACTACCCACCTTTCTTTTGTCCCAGAGCAGCCGGATCTGGATCCCTGCTTTCCACAAGCAGCTGGAATCTCAGGCTCTCCAGGAATTCTACCTGTCTTAGCTTTCCAACCTCATAATCATGAGAGTATCTTGCAAGCACCATGAATTGTAGGTTTGTGCTTCCAGAGTTAGGTATTCAGCAGTCCCAGGCCTCCACTCCCTCCCTGCTGGGTTTCTCTTCCTCCTTTGCTGATTTGGGGTGGGGGAAGGGCATGGGTCCCGCTGGGCCACAGGTTTCATATGTTACCATATTCTGTGAGGTCTGCTCTTTTCTGCAGGTGTATGCAGCCTGGCGCAGTCCTCTTCCCTGTTGCTCTTTCAGGATTAGTCGTATTAATTACATTTTCGTAGTATATGCGGTTTTAGGAGGAAGCCTGTGTCTCACCTCTCACACCGCCATCTTTTTAAATCAAAAGTTAACATTTAATACCCATAAAAAGATAACTAGGAAATTCAAGAATTTGGACATTCAAAGAAGCAGGAAAGCAGTGTGATCCAGGCAGGGCTCCACAGACAAGGTGGGATTTAAACTAGAAAGAGAGATTATGTCACGAAAGTGGCATGAGCAGAAGGTGACTTGGAGGTAGCAGTGTGACACCATATGTTTTAGGTTTGAAAAATAAACCAGTCAGACTCATGTTTCTTTGGGAAGTTAGGCAAAGTTGAAAATAATTATTCACATTTAGATTTTAGGAAGCCTTGAATATTAACCTTAAGGGCTTTTAAAATGTTGTCCTATGGCTGGTATTGAACTAACGTGGGTTTTTTTCCTGAGCCACTGAGTAACATGATAACCAGTGATACTTTAAGGACATGAATCTGGCTTAAGGAAGAGGGAAGCGTCTGAAGGCACTGAACTTTGTAGTTACTAGTGTGAGATAGCAGACTTTAGCATAAGTAGTCCCAGTGGTAATAGGCAAAAAGGGTAGCCTTAGGACCACAGGATGAATGGAACGCGATACTCCCAAAGGGAGCTCGTTAGGTAGAAAACAAGTCAGGGCACAATGCCCATGTGGAGCTCGGCAGCACCATGTGGTGTGAAGATGGGTGGGAGCGCTCAGGGAGCATGTGCCCCATGAGAGGAGGTGGGCCCTTGCAGTGAACATTTTCGAATACTCACGTTTGTGAGCAGAGGAGAAAAGTGAATCAGCATCATCACCAAAACTTGTGTTCCATAGGCCTGGACAGTGCATCAGACAAGGATGAGATAACGAATAGGGGCCATTTTAAACCCAGGAGGTTGGTAAAGACAGGAGACGAGGGCAAAGACATGTCTATAAAGGAGGAGTTGTCAGTAGGATTAAGATTTGGCAACACTAAGGAGAGTCACCTTTGGATTTGGCAATGAGACTGCTCTAGGTGACTTTCAACACAGTTTCAGTTAAGTGGAGAGTACAAAGCCAGGCCAATGGAGATTCCAGTGAGGTTCTAAGAGGCAGTGTGGTTAACCTGGGTTAGGTGCTTAATGAACAATTAGCTATGGAAAGAATGAATAGACCACTTATTCTAGAATTGTGTCATTGAAAAGAAAAAGATCTAAGATGGTAGAGTGATAGGTGGAATTAAAGTAATTCCTTATAGAGACAGGTGAAAACTGCATATTTGTGCCTTTTTAGGTCAAAGGAAAGGATCAGTGCTTGGTACAGTAGAGAGAGGGTGAGAGCAGGTCGGCCAGGGAGCCAGGAGCCTTGCTCTGAGGTGGACATGCCCTCACCCGTTCACAGACAAGCCCTTGTAAACCACCATAAGCAATTGTTCTGTAATAAGATAGCATGCCAAGAAAATGAAAAATTCCTGTGATAAATTAGGCAGAGCATTCTTATGCTTTCAGGTGAGCAAGAAGTGATTACTTAGGAAAACAGCTTTTTCCCCCACCCTTGTTAAACTCCCACCAGTGCACCTCTGGTGTCTCCTTATCTTGGATCATGTCATTGGGAACATATAGCATTCTCCTTTTTTTTTAATCTTCCAGATTCCTAAATATGTTATCAGTTGAGACATTGTTTCAGGTGAGTTACATTGAATACAACAAAACTACTTTTGTCCCAGCTTTATTTGTAGTGTGCCAACTATGTAGTCAGTTTCTGTAGCACAAAGGTGCAGACGAGGCTCAGCGTCCACCTTTATCCAGGCCAGAGAAGCATCGTGCTTAAAATAAGGGTCCTTCAGCAGTGGTCAACACGTGGGCCCAGCACAGGGGTCTCTTGGGGCTTAACTTCTCAGGCCTACCCTGCTGCTCTGCTGCTGGACCTGGGCCATTGGGTCAGATGCTGGGTGCTGCAGTATTGCCTGCTTGCCTCCCTGAGGAGGTTTTTCTAGATCTTTAACCACCTCAGTTCAGTTCTTCATCTGACTGTCTTCAGAACAGACTATAAGCAATCTCCTGTTCAGGCATCTTTGTTTACCTAGGGCGTAATAATTCCAAATGCCTAGACTGAGCAGTGAGTTCTTTGCAGTCTTTTTGTTTTCTGTGAATTTTATGTTTTAAATTGACTGAAGTGCTGATTTTATTTTATATTTCTTTATATTTCCCCAAATAAGATATGTGACTCTAAAAAGTGGGAGAGTTGTGAGAAAAGTGAGCTGGTGGGTAGTGAATGCATTTTTGCAGTAGTTAGGTATATTTTGAATTTGAACATTTGCTTTTATTCTGAACATGACTAGGAATTTTTGGATTGTCATAAGCAGCTTAAATGTCTAATTCACATATTAGATAAGGCAATGTGTAATATTTCATAACTATTTTTATGGTAGTGTCACTAAAGCAGTGGTTTTGTCTTTCTGTTATTATTTTGTCAGGCTTAGAGAAAAAAAGCCAGGTTCTGCAGCCTGAGGAGAAGAAGACAGTGGCATACCATGAGGCAGGTCATGCAGTTGCTGGCTGGTATCTGGAGCATGCAGACCCACTCTTAAAGGTAAAGTAGGCAAGCCAACGATTGTATAGGCAATTACATGAGGGAAAAATTGCACCCCCACAAAGGATAAGTATATAAAGAAGTTTGGTCAGAACATCTGGTAATGATGGTGGGATAAAGAGGTTATACAAATCCTCCTGCAGGTAGATAGGTTATAAAGTTTGGAAAGAAAACTATTTAAAGGGACTGAAAATGTCCAAAAGCAAACCAAAACCGGGGAGAGTTTGCTTTTGAAAAGCAGTAGCTGAGAGGAGGGTTCCCCCAACCTCCATGACTACAGCAATGGACGATACAGGCCTTACCGTAGTGATGCAGTTGTAGAGAGAGTTCAGGGTTTGAAGAATATTGGAAATTTAACAGGAAAATCTTGGCAGCAGGAAGGCTACAGAGGGGTGAGATCCACGTCCACGTAGAAACAGCTCAAATTCCTGGCTGACCACTAAACTATGCATACACAGGGAAACCTCAGAGAGCCTGGCAAAAAAGAAAGAGATGAAAGAGAAATCTACTCCTGAAAGAGAGTTGTACCAAGTGAGATTAAGTTTTCTGCTTCTTCAGCCGAATGCACTCCCCAGACTGGTATGGCATGAGCACCAGGAAGCAGCGGTATGACTTACACTGTTGGGACAGCTGGGAATTGAGGGGGATCCCCTGAAGTAAGGGCACTGTAGAAAAGACAACATCAAAGTATTCATGAAACATCCTAAATAATCTACAAAGAAGCCACTAGAACCAATAAATGAAATTAGCAAGGTTGTAGAATTCAAGAGTATACAAAGATCAACTGTATTTCTGTACATTAGCAATGAACAATTGGAAAATGAAATTTAAAAAATTCATTTACCACAGCATCCAAAAACATAATATAATATGCAGGGATAAATTTATCAAAGTATTTGTAGGACCTGTACATTGAATTAAACAAGACCTAAATGTTCATGGAATGTTGGGATCTCAGTTCTTCCCAGATAATTTCAGTATAATCTCTCTCACAAATACAGCAGATTTCTTTTGTAAAAGTTGATAAGCTGATCTAAAATTTGTGTGGAAATGCAGACCAACTAGGACAGCCAAAACAATTTGAAAGGGTTACAGTACCTGTTTTTAAAACTTGGTGTACAGCTGCAGTAATGAAGACTGATACTGGTAACAGGGATGGTATAGGTCAGTGGGACAGAATAGAGTCCTGACATAGACCCTCAAATGTAATCGGTTTTCAACAGAGGTCCAGGGTAATTCAAGGTGGTAGGATTATCTTACCAACAAATTATTCTGGCAGCTGTGTTCATATAAAAAAATTAATTGGAAATATGTGATAAAAGCTAAAATAGTAAAACTAGAAGAAGACATAGGTCAAAATCTTTGTAACCTTAGGTAGGCAAAAATGTCTTGGGACACAAAAAGCATGAGCCACAAAAGAAAAAGTTGATAAATGGAATATCAAAATCAAAAACCTTTGTCTTTGAAAAACACTGAAGAAAATGAAAGGCAAGCCACACACTAAAAAAAACTTGCAATTCATATATATGATAAAGGATTTGTATCTAGAATATATAAACAACTCTTAAAACTCAATAATAAGAAAACAAGCAACCCAGTAAAGTGGTGGGTCAAAGATCTGAGCATGTACTTCACAAAAGAAGATATGTGAATGGATATCAACCACATGAAGGTACTCGATTTCATTAGTCACCAGGAAAGTGCAAATTAAACCATAATGAAATACCACCACACACCCATTGGAATGGTTAAAGTTAAAAACTCGGTTCTGAGTGTTGGTAAGAAGTCAGTGCAGCTGGAACTGTGTGATCTATTGCTGATGGAAATGTACAGTCATTTAAGAAAAGTGGCTGTTTCTTATAAAAGTAAACAAATGCTGCCATACAACCAAACAATCCCACCCTTGTATATTTATTCAAAAGAAGTCAAAACATGTCCAGTGAAGCCTTTTACTGCTTTATTCATAATAACAATAAAAAGGATTAATAGCATAGATCAATAGAACAGAATAGAGAGCCCAGATATAAACCCATGCATATATGGATAATTATATATGATAAAGGAGCCATGAAAATATAATGGGGAAAAGACAGCCTCTTCAACAACTGGTGTTGGGAAACTGGACAACTGTGTGTAAGAGAATGAAACTGGATTGTTTAACCCCATACACAAAAGTAAACTTGAAATGGATCAAAGACCTGAATATAAGTCATGAAACCATAAAACTCTTAGAAGAAAACATAGGCAAAAATCTCTTGAATATAAGCATGAGCAATTTTTTACTGGACACATATCCTTGGGCAAGGGAAACAAAATAAAAAATGAGTAAGTGGGGCAACATCAAACTAAATGAAAAGCTTCTGTACATCAAAGGACGCCATCAGCATAACAAAAAGGCATCCCATAGTATGGGAGAATGTATTTGTAAACGACTCATCTGATAAAGGGTTAGCATCCAAAATACATAAAGAACTCATACGCCTCAACATCCAAAAAACAAATTACCGGAATAAAAAATGGGTGGAGGACCTGAACAGACACTTCTTCAAAGAAGAAATACAAATGGCCCCCACGGGCACATGAAAAGATGCTCCATATCGCTAATCATTAGGGAAATGCAAATTAAAACCACAATGAGATATTACCACATACCAGTTAGAATGGCCACTATCCAAAAGACAAGAAATAACAAATGCTGGCAAGGATGTGGAGAAATAGGAACCCTCCTACACTGTTGGTGGGGATGTAAATTGGTGTAACCATTGTGGAAAGCGTTACAGAGGTTCCTCAAAGAACTAAAAATAGAAATACCATTTGACCCAGAAATACCTGAGGAAAACAAAATCCCTGATTTGAAGACGTATGCACCCCTGTGTTTATCGCTGCCTTATTTCTATAGCCAAGCTGTGGAAGCAACCTAAGTGTCCATCAGTAGATGAATGGTTAAAGAAGGGGTGGTACATATACACAATGGAATATTATTCAGCCATAAAAAGAAAAGAAATCCTCCCATTTGCAACAATGTGGATAGATCTAGAGGGTATTATGCTCAGTGAAATAAACGAGGCAGAGAAAGACAAATACCATATGATTTCACTCATATGTGGAGTATAAAAGCAAAACAAGGAACAAAACAGCAGTAGACTCATAGATACCCAGAAGGGACTAGTGGTTATCAAAGGGGAGGGGTTGTTGGGGCAGGTAGTGGGGGAGGGGGAAGGGGATAAAGGGGCACAATAATTTGCAATCACAGTATAAGTTGGTCACAGGGATGGTAGTACAGCATGGAGAATATAGTCAGTGATTCTGTAACGGCTTACTGTGTTGAAGGATGGTAACTGCACTAGAGAGCTAGGTGAGGATTTATTTAATATGTGAAACTGTTGGGAAAAAAAATGTAATAGCAGTAACACAAGAAACAACCCTATGTCCCTCAAGAATAACATGGCTGTTTGGTATGTTTATACACTGGAGTGCTCCAGAGCCGGAAAAATGAATGAACGTGGTACATATCACAGTATGGCTGAATTTCAGTGCAAGGAACTAGACCCAGTAAAGCACATACTGTATGACTCCTTTTATGTGCAATTCTGGAAATTATATCTAATCAATAGGGAGAAGAAGCATGTCTCTAGTTGCCAGGGGCTGGGTGGCGGGATAGGGGTGGGCGGGAACTTTTGGGGAATGAGAATATTTTTTGTCTTCATTGCAGTAGGAGGATGTGTTTGTCAAAACTCATCGAAATGTACACTTAAAATGGTTGCACTTATTGGATATAAACCACCACTCAATAGTAGATTTTTCAAAAATTAAAGGAATTTACCCAGTTGCAATAAGAGGTCTAGAAAAGAAAGCAAGGCTGCTGAGCAGCCCCCTCTGCCTTCCCCTCGTTCCCGTGAAGGGGGATGTGGCTGGGCTGCTGGTCCCGCTGTGGCGGCTGCACTCTGTGGGAGCCGTCAGAGGAGTTGCCATTCGCCGGCAGTCCTTTTGTCAAGACCAGAAAATTTCAGTGTCTATAAAAAGACCAATATGTCCTAGAACTCTAAGGTGGAGTTGTCTTAAGAGAAAATGTTCCCCCTGAACAGTCAGTCGTGCTAGATCTCAGCTTGCCAAGGCCGATGGATTGCCAGGTGTCTTGCTAATTTTTCATCAGTGAGTGTGTCTTTCTGTAGATGAATGTTGTGATCCAGTCTGCCTTCGGTGGTGGCATCCTCACATTTTGCATGTTTTCTGTTTGCCAGGTCTCCATCATCCCTCGGGGCAAAGGACTGGGTTATGCTCAGTATCTGCCCAAAGAGCAGTATCTGTACACCAAAGAACAGCTCCTGGACAGGATGTGCATGACTCTGGGTGGCCGGGTGTCAGAAGAAATCTTCTTTGGAAGAATTACAACTGGCGCTCAAGATGACTTGAGAAAAGTAACTCAGAGTGCATATGCTCAGGTAAGTATATGAGATGGAGTGTTTCCTCTTTGTTTTCCCATATTTGCACGAGAAATGGAATGACTCTGAAACAGTAATGTTATGTTTGACTGTTTTAGGCTTTTCAGGTAAAGGATTATTTATATAAAAAACACATTTTAAAGCAGTTAAAACTTAGGAAAAAAAACTTTTTTGTAGCACGATATTTAAAGTTTAAGGGTTTTCCCCACTTTCCCAAAGTGGAGTGTTCTTATGAAACCTCCTGTAAGCTGAAATGGTGAAGAAAGAGTTACTTTTAATTTATATGGACATATTTTTTAGCATTCCCAGACTCCAAAATAACCTCTTAGTATAAAGAAACAGGTAAAGTACAGCTACTCACAGACACAGTTCAGAGCTATGCAGCTTGGTGCCTAGATGCGGAGTGTGGTTCCCAGGGAAGGAGCTTGGTGGGGCCACGCCTGCTGTCCGGAGTGGTGCCTCTCTATAATGGCTCCCTGCAAAACAAATGCTGAACATTATTTTTGCTTTTTGCCTTTTTCATGAAAGAGAAAATCCTCCAGATTTCTTCTGGTTAGTGAAAACAGGTGCTAATGTTGGTCTTACATAAAAGCAAAGTGGCATGATGCACTATGAAATAAGGGGGGATACCTATATTACTGAAAGTTATCAAGCACAGATGTAGAGTTTAAGATTTAGTGATGAACTCTGTGAAAGTTCTCCTGGGTGCTCTTCCTGCTCCCCACTTTCGTCTTTTCTAGTCAGTTTGGATTTTACTTGCAGAGCTTCCTATGTAGTGTGAGACTTTGGTTGGCTTTGGGGGCTCATAGGGCCCAGAGTGGGTCAAACTCTTCACAGTCCTCTGGGCCCCGTGGTTCAGGGAATGAGAAAGTGTAAATGCCCGTGTAGGTTAGCACACCAGTCTTTCTGGGAAGAGCCTGGAGGGCTTGGGGTCAGGTTTGTCACATGCTTCTTGCTTCTCCTCTACTTTCCCTCATGCAGAGAGAAATTTCATGCAGGTCTTAGAGCTGTTGGGATTGTCCCCACCTGTTTCTCACTTGATTTTGTGAAAGATGTCTGTGGGCTTCTGGTCTTATGTTCCTAGTTGAGAAGTTTAAAACACCATCCATTGCTGCCAGTGTCTACACAGAACACCCTTGTCCACTCTGCTGACTCAAGGCCACCATGTAGATTTTGCCAGGTTAGAGTAGCAGTACAGTTAGGTGTGTGGTGTTGATGTCGTTGTAAAGACTAATAATGCCACTTTATAAAAACATGTTAGTCTGTCCAGCAGAAATGGGTGCCCAGCACCAATCCTGTACTCTTTTTCAGATTGTTCAGTTTGGCATGAATGAGAAGGTCGGGCAAATCTCCTTTGACCTTTCCCGTCAGGGTGACATGGTATTAGAGAAACCTTATAGTGAAGCCACCGCGAGACTCATAGATGATGAAGTACGAATACTTATTAATGATGCTTATAAAAGAACAGTAGCTCTCCTCACAGACAAGAAGGCTGATGTGGAGAAGGTAGGTGCCAGTTGTACGAATAATGCTGTACACAGTTTTGCAAAAAAAAGGAATAAAGTGATGGATTATTCATAGATGTTACATGTTGAAATGGTATTTTTAATAAATGATAACATATTATTGCAGTTGGTTTCCCACAGTGTTAATAGGCACACAGAATTAATGATGGTCTAAGAAGAAATCCTAAAGATTTTATTTCTCATATCTTATGTACAACAACAGTATATCGAAAAATGAGGATGTTTTAGTATTCTGGTTATGTTTTTTAAAAAAACATACCTTTATCTCTTAGAAATATAGACAGAAATCTGTATGGGTAAAATAAGACATCAGGATTTTCTTCAAAGTAATTCAGAGCCAATGAAACAAAAAGGGCTCTAAGTTGATAATTGTTGGTAGTGGTTCCACAGGGATTAGTTATCCATTCTTTCTACTTTTGTATGTATTTGCAGAATTTCATAATAAGGTTTCTAAAAATTGCAAAGACAAGAAAATTGTTTTATTATTTGGAATCTAAAAACACAGCCTTAAGACAAGAATCAAATGATTTCACTCATATGTGGAGTATAAAAAAAAAGAAAAAAACTGAAGGAACAAAACAGCAGCAGACTCACAGAACCCAAGAATGGACTAACAGTTACAAAAGGGAAAGGGACTGGGGAGGATGGGTGGGAAGGGAGGGATAAGAGGGAAAAAGGGGCATTACGATTAGCAGATGTAATGTTGGGGGGGCGCGGGGAGGGCTGTACAATTCAGAGAAGACAAGTAGTGATTCTATAGCATCTCACTACGCTGATGGACAGTGACTGTAATGGGGTTGGTGGGGGGGACCTGATGAAGGGGGTAGTTTAATAACCATAATATTGCACATGTAATTGTAGACTAATGATACCAAAATAAATTTAAAAAAACACAGCCTTTAGTGTAAACTATGGATGTTAAATTTCTAATATATTCTAAATTTCTAGTTAGAAACTAAGTCTATTTTATGAGGTTAATTTACAGTTTCACCCATTTTGTTCTCTTAGTTTGGTCAACTCTAACTTACCTACTCTTTCCTGCTCCCCTGATGCTCACTCACCTGCATGCTCATCATTGGCCAGGCATTCCTTTTTAGGTGGCCCGTTAAATTGTGTAGTGTCCAATTTATGGTTCAACTGTGAAAATGACTAGGAATTTGAGATGCTTTATTTTATATAAACCTTCCTGGCTTTGTTTTATATCTCTCCCATCTCACCCATCTCCCAACTTTCATTATTTCCTGCTCATCCTATTTCCATCCTTGGCCCCAGCTTGCCCCTCCAACCACTTTTACCATTTTCTTACATATTCTTCCAGAATTTCTTTATATATAAGCACATAAAAGATACATTTTCCCTCCTTTCTGCAAACATAGCATACCACACACATATGCATACCTTTCTCATTGATCATGTCTTTCCAAGATGTCTATAGAACAGAGAGAGTCTTTATTATAGCTAGGTAATCATTCATGTGGGCTGTACCAAAATGCACTCAGCTGCTGTCTACTGGTGGACATGTATTTTTCCAATATTTTGTACATCTTACTCTAAAATTGTGTGACCTTATGTAAATCTTTTTCAGTGGTCTTAAATTTTTTTTGGAATGGGATTGACTAAATAAAAACATTATTAGCTTTGATTAAACTTTGCTGAGTAACTATTTAATGGGAATTGTTTGTATTTCAGGTTGCTCTTTTATTATTAGAAAAAGAGGTATTGGATAAGAATGATATGGTTGAACTTTTGGGCCCCAGACCATTTGTGGAAAAATCTACCTATGAAGAATTTGTGGAAGGCACTGGCAGCTTGGATGAGGACACATCACTTCCTGAAGGCCTGAAAGACTGGAACAAAGATCGGGAGGAGAAACAGGAGCCCCCAGATGAGCAAGTCGCCAATCGGATCCAAGGAGGGAGGCCATTTTAGTCTGTCATGTTGTGGGTTCGGTCCACACACCTCTCAACTCTGGCTTTCTCAGAAAAGTGAGAGCCCTGCTGGGTTGACCTTCACCAGCTGCTGACCCAGAAGCCTCAGAAGTCACTGTAGGGGTGGCAGGGTGACTTTCTGCAGACCCCTGGAGAAAACAGGTCCGCAAGCCTCACTGAGGATTGGACCTTGACTGGGAGCCCAGAGATGGGCGTCCGGCTGCCCCTCCCTCTTCAGTGAAGCCAGCTGAGTGCGTGTCAGGGATTGGCAAGCCGTGAGCGCTCGCCAGCATGGGGCAGGTGTTTGTTTCTCTTCCCATCGCCCACTCTTCATTCCGGTTTCCCTTCAGTTTCCCCTCTGTGGATACACTGTGAAAATAAACTGGAATCCTGATAAGAATAATTTGACTTAATATTTTAAAGATTGAATTCAGATCACCTGTCATTGTTGTAGTGGAATGGTTTTCTATGGAGAGCTGTAAAGTATTTAAAAACATAAATATGTACTGTAAATACAGCTTCTTTACAGTAAAAATAAAGTGCGAACACTTTCTTCTTCTGAACATACAGGGTTGCTCTTCATGCTTGGAATACTTTCTTTTAGAAAACACAATGGAAAGGAATTAAATTCTTACTTTTTAGAGAGGAATCCTTTGAAATCTCGGTCTTGCCAGTTCTCATCACCTCCCATAAGAGGCGTAGTAACTTCTGGATTCGTACATCCAGGAACAATGAACACTGGATATAAAGTATGTTGATGCCCGGCTAGTGAGAGAATCTGTGATAATGACATTGGTTTACACCGTCACTGTAGGCTCATTATGACCAGTTGCTGGTTACCTTGTCGGGGTCCCTTAAATCAGTGTGCGACCGTAGGGGGTCCAGGAGGCTGTCCCAGGCCATTGACTGGATTTGAGAGGACAGTGACACTAAGCTAGGCCCCTGTACCGTGGGTCTTCCATGATCTCCCAGAATGTCTGAGTTGGAAACTGTTACTATTACCATGGAAGGAAATTGTGAGGTGTGTGGTTCCAGAAAAGCCCAAGTCTGCTGTGTCGCAAACTAAGAATTCGTACCAAAAGGCGGCAGGAGGAAGATGTACTGAGTATTCCAATGCACCCTTTGGACTTGGAGGTACCAAACATTTTTGCAACTTTAATACTTTTTTTTTTAACAAGTTCATTCCAATTTGCCTGTGTATTCTTGATGTAACTAAGTATGTTGTGGGAATAATGATTTCTCAGACTGAAGACAGAGACAGATGGCATCCCTGGAGCAGCACCGGGCAGTGGAGTGGGAGGTGGCCCCGGCAGGCTGCTCCGTCTCAGGACTACCTGCCAGGTGGCTCACAGGTGCCCAGACCGAGCTCACTGTTGGACTAGACTGGTTCAGCATCACAGGAGCTTGGTGCCAGAGGTGGAGCCCCCCAACTGTGTGGCGACCTGCAGAAGTAACATGTTTACTGCCTCCTTTCCTCAGAGGACACCTTGTGGGAGGTGGTTGAGTGAACTGTGAGGCTGTAGGACTCACTGGGCATCAGTGTTAGCATGCTGTTCTCCACGTGGTGGTAGACAAAGATAGGGTGCCCCTTACATCTCCTTGCACCATGACAAGCACGTGTACAGAGCTCTGGCAGGGCTCGGCTCTGAGGCATTTTGGGTGGAATGAAGTGGCTTGTGTCACATGAGTCAGGCCTGGTTGGGTATAAGTGACAAAGCTGTGCATTAGCCTGTCATCCACATCCTCCCCTGCATTTCTGTGAGGAGAGCTACACTCAAGCCTAGAGTCGTAGGCTGCCGGCCAGTGTGGCCTGGAAAAGCCTCTGCAGCGCTCAGCAGGGCTCTGGTGAGGGGAGCTGCGGTACCTGCTTTCCAGACACTGAGGTGAGCATCACCCTGAGGTGGGAGAGCTAAGTAGAGTCTGGCCACAGCAGATGCTCACAGCACTCGTCCTTTCTTCCAAGGTCAGTCAGACCTAGCTTATCTGCAGGTTAGGTGTGTGTGGATTCTATGAATTTCTCTGTAGCTTCACAAAGGCACTGAGATCTCTGCCAAAAGCAGGTCCATTCTCATCTCAGTTCAAATCATGGTGCTATTTTTAGTGATTCTTTCTGTCTGCCCGAGGCTGGGGATCAGCCCAGAATAGCTAACAGTGACTGGATATAAGCCAGGGCATCACAGAGCCAGGTTCTCTCGTGTGGGGCAGGGTCACGCTGCCCATGACCCCACATCCCAATGGCCCGCAACAACAAAAGTCCTCTTTTGCTCCTTGTCTGACAAAGGGCAGAGGGGGCTGTGCTCAGCAGTTACTCAGGGACCCAGACCGACAGAGACCCTGGGTCATGCAGACAGGAGGAATCGGTCCGAGGCAGAGCAGAGGGAGCACCAGCATTAAGACCCTTCCACCTGGAAGTGACATGCCACTCACATTCTTTTGACCAAGGCAGAGTCACACGATCCCAGCTAACTCCAACAAGGAAGGAAGGAGGAATAGACTAGGAACACTAGTGAGCAACAATGTCTACCAATCACTAGGAAGACTAGCGGGGCCATGTTCTGTGCAGTTTGACTAAGACCTCTACAGAAGTTGTGGCAAGCTGCAGAGATTGTAAAGGAGTTAGTGTTACATATGAAAGAGCCCTTCCCCCCTCTAAGAGCTTGCACATCCCTCTGGCTTGGGCTGGACTCCTGAAGGTCATTTTCTGTGGCTCCTCTGGCAAATCTTAGCCGAATTAGGGACCAATAGCCCAGGACATAAGGCAGGGAGATGACATTGTGTGGCAGGTCTTAAGTGCTGGTTGCAAGTGAGGATGAGGGGCCTTTATCTATGCGTGAGCTATTTTTGCGCTCAGGAGACTTCTTGCTCCCACCCTTAAAGCCTCCAGTTCAAGAGTTCACCCCAGGAGGAGACAAGGGCTCCAAGTAACCATTATAACAAGGCAAAGTAGCAAAGTTACACCTATAATTATAGGCTGGAGAGGCAAAAGAACAGTTTTAGAATTTTATTATGAGTAAGTTGCCTTCAAGTTCAGTATTACATATTCAACATAAGGCAACACTGCACAGCTTCAGGTTTCATCACAAAGAATTAAGAAACACTGTTTCTAACTTCCCTGCTCATTCTCAGACATGGTTGAAGACTTAATAGAAGGGGAAGTTTATTTAGCCCTTTCTTTATGGCCCATTAGTTCTTTCAAGTCCTCCAGTGAAAAATCACTGTAGTCTGATTTTTGGATTGGGTAGGACCGCCAATTCTCTGCTATTGTGATGTACTTTCTTTATTCCAAAAGAACTTATAAATTGTGGTATCTGAGACAGGGACACCCCTTTATTCATTGATCTCTTCTTCATTATCTTCAAAAGCTTCTTCACCGTCATTGGCCGTAGCTTCTTGATACTGCTGGTATTCTGACACCAGGTCATTCATGTTGCTCTCCGCTTCTGTGAACTCCATCTCGTCCATGCCCTCACCGGTAAACCAGTGCAGGAAGGCCTTCCGGCGGAACATGGCAGAAAACTGCTCCGAGATGCGCTTGAACAGCTCCTGGATGGCCGTGCTGTTGCCAATGAAGGTGGAGGCCATCTTGAGGCCACGTGGTGGGATGTCACACACAGCCACCTTGACGTTGTTGGGGATCCACTCCACAAAGTAGCTGCTATTCTTGTTCTGGATGGCCAGCATCTGCTCGTCCACCTCCTTCATGGACATGGGGCCCCGGAAGACAGTGGCCACTGTCAGGTAGCGCCCGTGTCTTGGGTCACAGGCAGCCATCATGTTCTTAGCGTCGAACATTTGCTGAGTCAGTTCAGGCACCGTGAGGGCACGGTACTGCTGACTGCCTCTGGCTGTCAGGGGGGCAAAGCCGGGCATGAAGAAGTGCAGGCGGGGGAAAGGGACCATGTTCACCGCCAGCTTGCGCAGGTCAGCATTGAGCTGGCCTGGGAAGCGCAGGGAGGTGGTAACCCCGCTCATGGTGGCTGACACAAGGTGGTTGAGGTCCCCATAGGTTGGTGTGGTGAGCTTAAGGGTGCGGAAGCAGATGTCATACAGGGCCTCGTTGTCAATGCAGTACGTCTCATCCGTGTTCTCCACCAGCTGGTGCACAGACAGAGTGGCGTTGTAGGGCTCCACCACAGTGTCAGAGACCTTGGGCGAGGGCATGACACTGAAGGTGTTCATTATGCGGTCAGGGTACTCCTCCCGGATCTTGCTGATGAGCAGTGTGCCCATGCCTGAGCCCGTTCCTCCCCCCAGGGAGTGGGTCAGCTGGAAGCCCTGCAGGCAGTCGCAGTGCTCACACTCCTTCCTCACCACGTCGAGCACCGCGTCGACCAGCTCTGCCCCTTCTGTGTAGTGCCCCTTCGCCCAGTTGTTTCCTGCACCCGTTTGTCCTGGAATAAAGCCGAGAGAGTAGCACACAACTTTAATCGAACGATGCAGGAGGGAACTTCTCATTTTCATGAATACTTTTTAAATAGAGATGAAAAGGTGTTAGAACAAGATTAGATAGTATGTGCTGGCCACAGGTAGGGGACAGGCCCCACCAGCAGTGCTGAGTCTGAGTTAATACAACTGCTTGAGACAAGTTAAAACCTGACAGTTTTTAAGATGTTCCTATGTTTTGACCTGATAATTCCATTCTTATGTTTAAATTGGTAATTCACACGCAGTAAAATTTAGAGAGAACAAAAGGTATACATTGGAAAACAAGCTATCTTCCCCTCTTGAGTTTTCTGAATTTTGTACTATGTGTGCAAGTATTTTCTTTTCAAAACAATACCTTTTCACATTAATGAAGCCCTCACTCATCATCCAGAATTATTGCTGCAAAATTTTCTGAGCATCAACTACTTATTCTGCAACAATAATTAACCACTCAGCTCAGGAAGTGACCCCTGCCTTTCTAGTCCAGTGGTGGAAAGAACATTAATATACCTGGAGGACTTGGGCATCTTTATCAAAGTTCAAGTAACTATAGAGACCTTCTAGTTAGTATTTTGTGTGTGTGTGTGTGCAATGATGCATTTTTGCTAAACATACTTATTTAGACCTTAGTTTATGAAGGAAATTTTGAATCTGAAAGGATGGCCCTTAAAATAAGTATAAAATCCTATTTTCCACTTCATTTCATTATAAAATTGAAGATCAACAGGTAATAGCCAAGATACAGAAGCAACCTAAGTGTCCATCAGTAGATGAATGGATAAAGAAGAAGTGGTACATATACACAATGGAATACTATTCAGCCATAAGAAGAAAACAAATCCTACCATTTGCAACAACATGGATGGAGCTAGAGGGTATTATGCTCAGTGAAATAAGTCAGACAAAGACAAGTGCCAAATGATTTCCCTCATTTGTGGAGTATAACAACGAAGCAAAACTGAAGGAACAAAACAGCAGCAGACTCACAGACTCCAAGAAGGGACTAGCGGTTACCAAAGGGGAGGGGTGTGGGGAGGGAAGAAAAGGGGATTGACGGGTACTGTTTAGTACAAGTGTTGTGGGGGGTCACGGGAAAGACAGTGTAGCACAGAGAAGGGAAACAGTGAATCTGTGGCATCTTACTACACTGATGGACAGTGACTGCACTGGGGTATGGGTGGGGACTTGATAGTATGGGTGAATGTAGTAACCACATTGTTTTTTCATGTGAAACCTTCATAAGAGTGTATAACAATAATACGTTAATTAAAAAAAAAAGATCAGCAGATAAGTCATCTTTCCCAAGCTGTACAAATAATGCAGGCCTATGTGTGTATGATTGGATGCATTTAAAAAGAACTGGTAAAGAGGACTTGGGAGGTGTGGGATTCATTTATAATTCAAGTATAAAAATCAAATGAATAATCATAGCTGACTTGATTGATTATAGAAACCGGACGTGACTGTCCTTGCATTGTCCCGTGCGGGAGCTCGCTCACTGTACTGGAATTTGTACGTTATGCTCCAGAAAGCTGATAAGTGACCAAGGACAGAACAAACAAGACCAAAACAGTGTCTAGGACCTAAGGGCCCTTGCTGTTGTTTCAATACCATGTAAGATGTCGCGCCCCAGGAGACTGGAGACTGCCGAGGATTAGAGTTAGTTAATGGTTGTCTATTAAGTCCCCCACTCAGAATTCTACTGTTGTAAACTTGTATTTGCTCAATAAATACAAAGCGTGCCCTCTCAGCACCACTCTTGACCTGTTACGCCATGAGTCCCCTGGCTGGTCCTTTCAGGTCTTCGATATCTCATTGCGTCGCCTCCTCAATCTGTGGGTCAGAGGCAGGGAGGGGGCCCACAGGGGTGCCCGAACATTAGTTCAACAAGGAAGGGGCCGACAAGTGGCGCCCGAACAGGGACCCTTGAAACTCAAAGTGGGGAAGCTCTGAAGATGGTGGATCCGGTAAGACTCCCAGGAAAGTGCACGTAGGGACAGGATTGAGACGCCAGGGACACTATAATGGGCCAGAACAAATCTAAAGTTGCTAAGATGGAGGATCATTTAAAATTACTCCATGCCCTCCTAAAAACATCAGGAGTGAAAACTTCTAAAAGAGACTTTGCTCAATTCCATAAATAGATTAAAAAACATTGTGATTGGTTGCCTCCACATGGAACTCCTAAACAGGCTAATTGGAATAACGTGTTAAGAGATTTTAAGAAGGTGCACAGACAAGGCAGCATCATTCCTGTGCCTGTCTGGTCTTTGTGTAATCTGATCACTCTCGCTCTGCAGCCTTTGCAAACGGCCTCTCCGATACTAGGTTGGATACACAGGACCGAGAGACAGACGTGCCAGACGGTGTGGTGGAGTCAAGTAAACCCTCCTCTTCGGACACTGAGGATGAGACCCCTGCTCAGCCCTCTTGTGGAAAGGCTTCTGTTTCTGCTCCGTGTGCATCTGCCTTTGCAGCAGGAATACGTGAAGCCCAAAGGGAAGGTGATCTAGATGCCTACTGAGCGCCTGTAGTGGCACCTGTCACTTTAACTCCTTTTGGAACCTAATGAAGATCCTGAATTCCCACAAGGGGGAGTTAGAGTGCTTTCTGCGCCCATTCCTTACAAAACATTAAAAGATTTCAAACAAGCCATCTCTACTTATGGCACTAACTCGCCGTATGCAGCAGGTCTTTTGAGGGACTTGGCAGGACAAGAAAGGATGATTCCTCACGATTGGGATCTGCTGGCTCGTACCTGTTTAGACTCTTCTGAATTTTTACAATTCACAACATGGTGGTGTGACGCAGCAAAAGCACAGGCTTTGAGGAATCAGCATGCCAATCCTCCGATCCTTATCACTGCTGACCAACTAACAGGACCAGGAGGTTGGTTACGATTAGACAGACAGGCTGGTTATGATGACACAGCAGTAACCCAAGTTCGTCTGTGTTGTCTGAAAGTTTGGGAAAAGATACAAGCGGCTGGAAAGCCCACCCCGCCATTCAGCAAACTGAAACAAGGACTTACTGAACCATATGTTGAATTTGTGGTGAAATTGCAAGATAATTTGAGAAGGACAGTAGCACATCCAGATTTAAGGGACATGTTGCAGATGCTAGCTTATGGTAATGCCAATACAGAGTGTCAAAGAGTTCTCAGACCTCTGAAAGCTGCAGGAGCTGGAATGGAAGACTATCAAGGCCTGTGCACATGGAGGTTCTCCTTCATATCAAGCTAATTTACTAGCAGCTGCTATGAGAGGGAAGTCGAGAGGAAATATAAAAAATCAAATGTTTTGGTTGTGGCAGACAAGGGCATATGAAAAAAGACTGCAAAGCACAAAAGAGAGCAAAAGGTCAAATTTTAAAAATAAACCAATGTTTGCCCAAACTGTAAAAAAGGGAGACATTGGTCTAATGAATGTCGTTCAAAATTTGATAAAGAAGGTAATCCTATTACTGAGTCTCAGCCTTTAAACCTCCAATCGGGCCTGCCTCTGAGGCCCTAGGAAATAATACAGAGGCATCGTCCCCAGTCAGAAGAACAGGGCATGATTTACAAGCAGCGGCTAAAGGAAGTGCCACTGTAGATCCTGCCTCTTCTCAATCTGTATGTTTACATCCATCACAAGGAGTCCAGTTACTTAACACAGGACTTTTTGGTCCTTTACCAGCTAATTCTGTAGGGTTACTTTTAGGCCGTAGCAGTTGGACACTAAAAGGATTGGTGGTGAGACCTGGAGTTATTGATCAGGATGATATGGGTGAGATTAAAATAATGGTATCATCTGACACAGAATTATATGTACCTCAGGGAGAAAGAATTGCCCAATTACTTTTACTTCCTTATCTACTGCCTTCAACAACACCTTATGAAAGGGGACAAGGTGGATTTGGAAGTACAAATAAAATACAGCTTAATACAAAAATCACATCTGATAGACCTCAATGTAAAATCAGTATTCAAGGCAAGTCTTTTACAGGCTTGTTAGACACAGGAGCTGACGTGTCTGTAATTGCTCTTCATCACTGGCTGAAAAACTGGCCCAAAGAAGAAAAACATATTCAGGTTTCAGGCATTGGTACAGCTACTCAAGTATGGCAAAGTTCAGCTACATTACATTGCTTAGACCCCAAAAAACAATTGGCTTTATTAAAAACTTTAATTGTTGATGTAGCAATTAATCTCTGGGGACGAGATTTAATGCAACAATGGCATACTACACTGTCTTTTGACGAACCTCCATTGGTTCAATCTTCTTCTTAGGGGTCATTGATACACGGCTGCCAGCTCCTATACCATACAGTGGACCACTCAGACGGCTGTTTGGGTGGATCAATGGCCCCTCAATAAAGAAAAGCTGACAGCCCTACACACATTAGTTCAGGAACAACTTCAGTTAGACAGATTAGAATTTTCCACAAGCCCGTGGAATTCCCCTGTATTTGTCATAAAGAAGAAGTCAGGAAATTGGAGACTCTTGCATGATTTAAGACAAATTAATGCAGTTCTTAAACCTATGGGACCTTTACAACAAGGCCTCCCTTCTCTGGCAATGATTCCAAAAGACTGGGATATGGCTGTCATTGATCTTAAAGATTGCTTTTTTTACAGTTCATCTAGCTGTAACGGACGGAGAAAAGTTTGCTTTTACTGTCCCTTCCTTAAATCTGCAGGCTCCTTCAGAGAGATTCCAGTGGAAAGTACTTCCTCAAGGAATGTTAAACAGCCCTATAATTTGTCAAAATTATGTGCATAGAGCTCTTCAGCCTATACGTGAGAAATGGACTTCAGCTTATATCATTCATTATATGGATGGTATTCTTATAGCTCTACCTAAACATCTATCTCTTATTGCCATTCTCAACGAGACTGAAACTGAATTAAAACAATGGGGCTTACAAATAGCTCCTGATAAAATACAAATACAATACCCAATGAATTATTTAGGGAATAAAATTCAAGAAAATTCAATAATTCCTCAGAAAATTCAAATAAGGGGAGATCACCTTAAAACTTTAAATGATTTTCAAAAGCTTTTAGGAGATATTAATTGGATTTGACCATTACTAGGTATTCCTACTTATAAACTACAAAACCTTTTTGATATTTTAAAAGGACCCCCAGATCTTAATAGTCCAAGAAATTTAACCTCAAAAGCTGAGGAAGAACTCAGATGAATAGAACAACATATTCAAAAGGCTCAGTTATCAAAAAGATTTACATAAACCCTTGCTTTTGTTCATTTACTTTACTCCCCATTCTCCCACAGGATTGCTCTGTCAATGTGACAGTTGGTTAGAATGGATATTTTTACAGTATCAAACTAAACCCTCGTTGCAACCTCACATTGACAAAGTAGCCTCCGTTATCCTCAAAGGATGACAGAGACTAAGACAGATGATTGGCCAAGATCCTCACTCCATTATTCTTCCCTTATCAAAACAAAATATTACACAAGTTCTTCAAGAAAATACTCATTAGCAAATTGCATTCTCTGATTATCTAGAAGTATTGACTGTCACTACCCTAAGAATAAGTTGTTTTCCTTTTTTCAGCGTCATCAGTGGATTCTTCCTCAAAAGACTTCCTCCAATCCACTAATACATGCTATCACTTGTTTTACAGATGGTACAAAATCTTTTAAACCATCCTACACAACTTGTTCTGGTTTATCAAAAATCTTTCATACGTCTTTCGCTTCTGCACAACAAAATGAGTTATACGCTGTATTGCGAGCTCTGCAAGATTTTCCAAGTCCTCTCAATATTATTACTGACTCTGCTTATGCTGCCTTCTCTGTTCCTCTTTTAGAAACTGCTACATTAGGAACCACACACTCCCCTATTAACACTTTAGTTTCTCAGTTACAGGTGTGCATCCGTCAGCGTCTGCATCCCTTCTTTATCACTCACATACGATCACATTCTAATTTACCAGGTCCTTTATCATACTATAATGATAAAGTAGACAAACTTGTTTCTTTAGTTAATTACTCACCGGCTCAACACTCTCATGACCTGACTCATGCTACTTCTTTTACTTTACAAAAGCATTTTTCTCTTTCAGCCTCTGAAGCTCAACAAATCCTGAATTCTTGTCCGACCTGTTCTCAGATTAATTCTCCTCATTTACAGGCTGGAATTGTTCCCAGGGGAACATGTCCTAACGCCTATGGCAAGTGGACGTTACCATTGTTCCTGAGTTTGGAACTCTTAAACATGTTCATGTTTCCACAGATCGGTATTCTTCTGCTTCCTGGGCCACAGCTTTAACAGGAGAACCATCTCGTCATGTCATTACTCATCTCGTGCAAGCCTTTGCGGTACTGGACATTTCTGCTACCACAAAAACTGACAATGCTCCAGTTTATCTTTCCTCTACAATGAAAAAATTTTTTCAGCTATATAATATTACTCATAAAACAGGTATTCCTTATAATTCTACAGGCCAAGCTTTAGTTGAATGTCGTCACCTTACTCTTAAGCATTACTTATTAAAACAAAAAGGGATTACTCCCTGATATAAAATTAACAGCTAATCAATGATTAATGCATGTTTTACATACTCTTAATTTTGATCTTTTAAAAGGAGATGGACGACCAGCTATGGAAGTGCATTTTTCTGACAATATTTTTCTAAAACGACAACAGTTCCTGTATGGTGGTCTCCAATAGGTTCCTCACACTGGTATAAAGGTCATGTTAAGGTGTGGGGCAGAGGGTTTGTTTGTGTCATTACAGAAGATCAGTGCCTGATTTGGCTACCCAGGAAAAGAATTAAGATATGATATGAAGAAGAACTCCCAACATCAACATCCTCCAGAAGAACTGCTCCAGAGGATAGTCACCAACAAATTTCACCGATGGAATAAAGCTTCCTGGATAGCGAAGCTTCTACTTTTGTTTTTAGTGATGGTATTTATACATACACCCACTGCACAAGCTTACACTATTACAGCTAGTGTGAGCAGTCCTCTGTATTTAGGCCGAGGAGTAGTCCTTCAGTGTGTATCCACCTGTTCTACTCCAGTAGGTCCTGCAGTATGGAAAAAGAATGGTGAGGAAATATACAGACAAATTTCTGGAGGAAGACTTGGATGGTATAATGCTACTGACCAATCTAAAAGGGAAAATAATCGATATGATATATATAAAAAGGTTTTGATTTGAGAAGATATTTGAAATTATACCTGTGAAATTTTTCAAAAAGGATCTCCTGATATATATAAGTAGTTTTGTGTATTTAAATATATCATTTGCTCCAGAATGTAAATTCTCCTCACCTAACCTGTGGCTGCAACTTGCAAGCCAAGGGTTGAGTAAGTCATCCTTTTGTGTAGCAGGAGATTCTTCCATTAGTGGATTATTAACAAAGAATTTAATAGGAATAGGACTTCCTCCCCCAGTGTTTACTAAGATATCAGGAATAAACATTACCCATTCTCCTAGAATTCTTGTACGTGCTATTCAATTAAATCTTCCTGTCAGTACTACCATAATTTCTGATTGTATATGCATTAATTGTACTCAAGTACCTTCTTATTGTAATTCTACTGTTCATGTAAAATGGCCATATGGATATAGACTTCCAAATGGCTGGGTATTTTTATGTGATAACAAAACATATCAAGCCCTTTCTTCCCATTATCAAGGCGTCTGTGGTGTGGGACACATTCTTCCAGCTTTACTAGATCATCCTGAACATACACATAGAAGGTCCTCTCGAGCTTTACCGTCTGGCTGTGATGACAATGTGCAGCTGTCGGATCCCGCTGCTGTGGCAGTTGCTGCTGCATTTCTTTTGCCAGTTCCTGGACTTGTTACTGGGATGCAAAATGAAATATCTAAACTGGCCTGTGCGTATAGTAAAACTACAAATTTGACTGCTTCTATATTATCTGAACGGAACCAAGAACTAGAATTACGGATTGTATAGGTATTATATAGAATTATGGGTATAGATGGCAAGTACCTCAACATCATAAAGGCCATATATGACAAACCCACTACTAACATCATACTTAACAGCGAGAAGCTGAAAGCTTTTCACCTAAGATCGGGAACAAGACAGGGATGCCCACTCTCTCCACTGTTCTTCAACATAGTACTGGAGGTCCTAGCCACGGCAATCAGACAAAACAAAGACATACAAGGCATCCAGATTGGTAAAGAAGAAGTCAAATTGTCACTATTTGCAGATGACATGATATTGTACATAAAAAACCCTAAAGAATCCATTCCAAAACTACTAGAACTAATATCTGAATTCAGCAAAGTTGCAGGATACAAAATTAACACACAGAAATCTGCTGCTTTCCTATACACTAAAGATGAACTAGCAGAAAGAGAAATCAGGAAAAGAATTCCATTCACAATTTCATCAAAAAGAATAAAATACCTAGGAATAAACATAATGAAGGAAGTGAAAGACCTATACCCTGAAAACTACAAGACACTCCTAAGAGAAATTAAAGAGGACACTAACAAATGGAAATTCAGCCCATGCTCTTGGCTAGGAAGAATAAATATTGTCAAAATGGCTATACTACCTAAAGCAATCTACAGATTCAATGCAATCCCTATCAAACTACCAGCAGCTTTCTTCAATGAACTGGAACAAATAATTCTAAAATTCATATGGAACCACAAAAGACCCCGAATAGCCAAATCAATCCTGAGAAGGAGGAATAAAACAGGGGGAATTACGCTCCCTAACTTCAAGTTCTACTACAAAGCCACAGTAATCAAGACAATTTTGGGTATTGGCACAAAAACAGACCCACAGATTAGTGGAACAGAATAGAAAATCCAAACATTAACCCAAACATATACAGTCAATTAATATTTGATAAAGGAGCCTTGGATATACAATGAAGAGATGACAGCCTCTTCAGCAGCTGGTGTTGGAAAAACTGGACAGGTACATGTAACAGAATGAAACTGGACTACTGTCTAACCCCATACACAAAGGTAAACTCAAGGTGGATCAAAGACCTGAATGTAAGGCATGAAACCATAAAACTCTTAGAAAAAAACATAGGCAAAAATCTCTTGGACATAAACATGAGCGACTTCTTCATGAACATATCTCCCCGGGCAAGGGAAACAAAAGCAAAAATGAATAAGTAGGACTATATGAAGCTGAAAAGCTTCTGTACAGCAAAGGACACCATCAGTAGAACAAAAAGACATCCTACAGTATGGGAGAATATATTCATAAATGACGTATCTGATAAAGGGTTGACATCCAAAATATATAAAGAACTAATGCTCCTTAACAAACAAAAAGCAAATAATCCAATTAAGAAATGGGCAGAGGACATGAATAGACACTTCTCTAAAGAAGAAATTCAGATGGCCAACAGGCACATGAAAAGATGCTCCACATCACTAATCATCAGAGAAATGCAAATTTAAACCACAATGAGATATCACCTCACACCAGTGAGGATGGCGAACATCCAAAACACAAACAACAACAAATGTTGGCGAGGATGTGGAGAAAAGGGAACCCTCCTACACTGCTGGTGGGAATGCAAATTAGTTCAACCATTATGGAAAGCAGTATGGAGGTTCCTCAAAAAACTCAAAATAGAAATACCATTTGACCCAGGAATTCCACTCCTAGGAATTTACCCTAAGAATGCAGCAGCCCAATTTGAAAAGGACAGATGCACCCCTATGTTTATTGCAGCACTATTTACAATAGCCAAGAAATGGAAGCAACCTAAGTGTCCATGAGTAGATGAATGGATAAAGAAGATGTGGTACATATACACAATGGAATATTATTCAGCCATAAGAAGAAAACAAATCCTACCATTTGCAACAACATGGATGGAGCTAGAGGGTATTATGCTCAGTGAAATAAGCCAAGCCGAAAAAGACAAGTACCAAATGATTTCACTCATATGTGAAGTATAAGAACAAAGAAAAAATTACTGAAGGAACAAAACAGCAGCAGACTCACAGAACCCAAGAACGGACTAATAGTTACCAAAGGGAAAGGGACTGGGGAAGATGGGTGGGAAGGGAGGGATAAGAGGGAAAAAGGGGCATTACGATTAGCAGACATTATGTTGGGGGGGCACGGGGAGGGCTGTACAACTCAGAGAAGACAAGTAGTGATTCTATAGCATCTCACTACACTGATGGACAGTGACTGTCCTGGGGTTGGTGGGGGGGACCTGACGAAGGGGTAGTTTAATAACCATAATATTGCACATGTAATTGTAGATTAATGATACCAAAATAAATTATATTTAAAAAAAATTTTTTAAGAAAAGAAAATGAAAAAAAAAGTCATACCCATTGACTTACATATTGTCAAAGGCTTACTGTCGAGATGTAAATAAATTCCTCTGTTGGGGTATTTAGTGTTTGACCTTTAGCAGTAAAGTTTGCCAACTCCTGAGTTAGATAGTAGATGAATGAAATGAAATCAGGTCGTAAAGTTTGAGAACCCATAGTATAGGGTTATACTAGCCCAAGTCAGGGGAAGGAATGGACAGGGCAGTGTAGCAGGAGTAGAGAGTAAAGAGAGAAAGAATGGAATATATTTGGGTCAGATACAGACATATTGTGCAGTACAAATCTGTAAGGGTTTCTTGTAGGGAATGCAAAACAGAGGGCCTACCAAGATGGAGATGCAAAGGGGCAGAGATTAGGAAATAGAAATCTATCCTCCAAATTTCTCTCACTCCGTGTAATAGGGAACGGAGAAACACCACCGTGGAGAGTGCCTTCTCAGACTGGCTCCCTAGGCTCACCGCGGGCAGACAGGTTCACCTGGTTCTTTTTAAATTACCTAGAAACAGTGCAGATATTGTGACACCTAAGTCCCTAGCGGCCACTTTGGACATGGTGTTGCCCTCCAAATTATTGGGAAGTGGAAGTGGCTAATAAAGATGTGCTGATGGCTAATCTCAAAAAAATAAAAAATAAATAAAAATAAAACAAAAAAGGGGGAAATGTGGGATTCATTTATAATTCAAGTATAAAAATCAAATGAATAATCATGGTTGACTTGATTGGTTATAGAAACCGGATCAGTGTCTGTGACATGACTGTCCTTGCATTGTTCAGCATGTGGGAGCTCGCTCACTGTATTGGAACTTGTATGTTATGCTCCAGAAAGCTGATAAGTGATCAAGGACAGAACAAACAAGACTACACCCTTAAAAAACCTGTTACATCATTCTGTTCAATGTATCCAATAAGAGTGCACATAAAAATCAGAAATTAAACCCTAGGCTGAATTTATTTCTAAATTCCTATGATCACAAGGAATTAAAAACATGTCACTTTAGCTCTGTTTTTTTTTTCAGTTACTTTCATCAAGAGTGAATACTAAATATCACCAGAATGAAACAAGGCTTGGTATCAATTTTATTCCTCTTTTTTGTTTTTATGTTTATAAATACTGAGGGATCTTGTTCACATTAACATGTAAATGCAAATTAATTGTGTCCTAACAATGTCACTCAATTATTTGAATCTCTTCGGAGTTATAGGCCAAACACAAATGACCTATTATCAAAAAATATTTTTAATCATCTTTCAATCAAAAACTCAATTTTGTAGAAAGCAGAATTGGAAACAAGCTGACTTCCATCAGTCATTCTTTTCTCCTGTTTCTGGAAGGTACCAAAAGGCTTTACCTCACCAAATGCTAGTTCTTTCACTTAAACGCACTATATTCTTAGAAAGAGTTGGGAAAATTGAAATAGTCATTCCAATGGAACTTTGCTAATATAATTTTAATGAAATATTTTAAACATTTTTGTCAACTTTCAGGTTGCTGATTTATATTCAGGTTATAAAAACTATTAGCTATATAATCTTATTGGCAAAGGTAGTCCTCATTCTCAGAGCAATCCTCCAAAATGCACTTACTTCCTGTCAGAAAAACATGACTTTATTTTTCAGTTCAAATCGATGTTAATACACGTTTCAAAGATAATTAGAAAACACCACTGAAAACTAAGTTCTAAAGCTCTCTGTGAGGTAAATGATGAAGAGCAGTAAAATGAACACAATGCTGGCCTCTGCAAGCCCAGGGAAAGCTGTCCCTTCCCCTGCCTCTACCTCACACTTATCTCTGACAGCCAGAGATAATATAGCTATTTAATAATGAACTATAAAAACAAGGCACTGCTGTTTCTCATTAGTTTAACTGGTAATAAGGCAATGTAATAGCTAAAATTTTAAGCTATTTTCATGAAGCAAGGAAGATTTGAAAAGATGTATTTCTTTGGTAAATGGGTATATCCAGTTTAGTTTTGAAAAGAAT
The DNA here is from genome assembly GCA_032199065.1 of Smutsia gigantea. NCBI lineage: Eukaryota > Metazoa > Chordata > Mammalia > Pholidota > Manidae > Smutsia > Smutsia gigantea. The sequence continues at coordinate 55,701 of JAVSCE010005350.1, read as the reverse complement.
CCAGTATAAAAATTTTTTTTAATTAAATCCATCAGCATCCCTTATCAAGCTCCCTACATAGTCAATGAAAGAAATCAGGATACACCATGGAAGGCAGGAGTGGGCAGGTATGTACGTCCGGTGGACATGGAAAACATGACTGGCAGACACGCCATGGCCCGCCAGCTTCTCCACTCGGAGCTAAGAGGCTGCCTGCACTGACTGCACAGACCTCTCCCCACTCATGCCAAAGGTGTTCCCTTGATTTCTGTCTATGCCTGGCTGTGGCAACAATTCACAACTGCCACTCAGAGAACAGCTTCCTGCTCTGGCAGGCGCAGATCCCTACCTGACTCTGTGCACCAATGGGGATGGAGCTGCCTCTCGAGAACAGCTTGGTGAAGGCGCAGGGGAAACTTTGGGGCAGGGGCCTCTCTCATTAAGGCCCACTGTAACTAGGGGGAAAATCCCAGGGCAAAATACTTTTGAAATCAAAATCAGTCAAAGGGAGAAATAAAGTGGGAGAGACACATTTTTATTTCTTACAAACAGTCGTGCACCTCTGCTCTCCTGTGACTCTCATGACCAGCTGCAGAAGAGATCCCAACCAGGCTCTCTGGTCCAGATATGCCCTTGCTCGCTCCTGTAATTACCTATTGATATGGAGATGTACTAAGGCCAGGCGAGAGATTCTGGAAATACTGCAATTTTACCCACAGCCCACCCCTCCAGAAATTTCACCTTACAATCTACTTGTTTGCCATCTTCCACAATGGCCCTTGTGCAAGAAAACTGGACCACTGTAACCAGACTAATAACATACAATAGCAACAGCAATAAAATCATGATAATCCTCAAGCCAGAGGCTACAGCTAAATTCAAAGTCCTTTGAAGATTAAATCCATAGCTTGCCCATTCCACAGGCAGTCAGTAGCTGAACAGGCAGGGAGATCAGAGCAATCACCATGTGGCAGCTGCAGCCAGGGGTGCATCCAGGCCACAGGGACTGTAGGAGAAAATAACCTTATGGGCGATAAGATACATGTTTTAATGACACCAGCATAGGCAAATCTTGTCGATCAGGTTGGATGCATGCAAGACAGTGGTCCTGTCATAGGACAGTGGCAGGAATGGGATCTGGTCCTGGTCTAGTATTCCAGACCTTCACCCCCCTCCCTGCGGGAGTTACAGATGGGTCAGTATATAGGGCTACGGGAGGTACATGCACTGCCATAAAGATAAAACTTCCCCATAAGATGCTCTTACCTCCCAGATGTTTTGGATACGCTACCATGACCTTTGGGGGCCACTCTGCTGTTACTCTAAGAACACACAGGAGACCAGCTTCCAGGCCTTTTCCCCAAAGTGGGTGCCAGAAGGGCCAGCCATCACTGCTCGATGTGTCGAAATGTCCAGGGCCACATCCATTCAACAGTCTCCAGGGTTTAAGGCAGTAGGGGCTGGCAGCAGGATGTTGCTCTGCTGGCCACATCCTGGCTTCAATGACTCCTCTTTGGTTTGCACACAGTTGTATAGGAGAGGCACAAAATGTGTGTTAGCGTATCCACAGGGCTCAAGGCTCCTTTTCAGGGCTTCTCATTCAAACGCCACAGCACTGTCTAAGCAAACTTACCAGCCCTGTAGCCTATTGGTATCCGACTTCAGGCCAGATTTCAACAAACTTGTACCTCTCTATCATGCCTGCCCTGGTAGGGTTATATGGTACAAACTTCCACTTTATTTGTAACGCATGTCCAGAAAAACAAGTGCCTTGAGCACTCTCAATCACCGGGGGCTGGCCATAGGCTGCAAAGAGACACTCTAGGCCTCTTTTAGTGGTTTGCTGATCTGCAAGACATGCAGGAAAAGCAACCAATAGGCCAGTAGCTGTATCCACACAAGTCATGGCATACTGATATCCTGATATAGGCAGAGGCCCAACATTGTCTATCTGCCACCTGACAAGGGGTATTGGCCCCTTTACTATTTTCCCACGTTGCTGTGGGACTCAGTGTAAGTCCCTCTTAGAGCACACAAGGTGCTCCCTCTGGGCCCTACTAACTTCTTCAAAGGTCAACGGCAAGCCCCACTGATGGGCTACAGCCCACATTGTCCTTTGTCACAATACAACAAATGCTGATGTAACCATTGGGCTACATCAGAAGCAGGCTTTCCTTCAAGCCAATGCACCTGGGCCAAGGGGTTTGCTTCATCATTCCCTGGGGATGCCAAAGGCAAATGGCCAGTCACATGATATACTGTAACTGTTTTAGTCTGACCAGAGGCCCCTGAGTCTTGCCACAATTCTTGCCCCCAAAGGGGTTGGTGATCAACCATCAAGTTGGCATGGTACCAGGCTGGTAGCCACAGGGTCAAGCCCTGATAGATGGCCCAGCTGTCAGTGTAGACAACTATAGGGGAGGGCTCCTGGGTGATCACGAGCCACACGGCCTGTAACTCAGCCCATTGACTGCTCTTCCCCTCTCCATCCTCCATCCATATTGAATCAGTCCTAGGATGCAAAGCCACAGCCCTCCACTTTGGGGGCTGCCAATGACTGGAGCTGTCTGTATACCAAGCATCTTCAGGTATAGGGGCTTTTCCCTCCTGATAAGGACTCTGGGCTACCAATGGCTCAAAAGCAGGTTCTTCCTGCTTTTCCACTGGTATACATCACTAGCCCCAGTAAGCATTGGAAGGGGCTAGTACAGAGGGTGCTATGCTGCTGTAAATATACGCCCCATTGGCCAGTGTAGGCGTCTGTGCCATGCCACTCCGTGGCCTTTGGGTTGTCTCACACCCACCCTGTGATGGGATAGGTGGTTATTTCTTTGGTTAGAGCTGTTCTGGTGATGGGCTCTGTAGCCAGCAAGGCGTAGCACACGGCAGCAGTTGCTTCCCTGTCAAGGTGTACTGGACCTCTGCTCCTTTCCATAGTTGTGACCAGAATCCAACAGGTTGGCTGTTCAAGCCACTGCCAAAGCCCCCATCCATAACCGTCTTCCATTACATAAATATCTAGCTCACAGGGACTTGATGTGTCCACTAGACTCAAGGCCTGTAAAGCCTTGGCTGCTTGCTTAGCAGCAGTAAAAGCAGCTGCACATGTCTCATCCCAGGCCCACCAAATACCCTTTCATACCTACTGGTATGAGGGCTTCAGAATTTGTGCCATGTGTGGGATAAACACTCTCCAGTAGCCCAAATGACACAAAAACTCTTGTAATATTGCCACAGTTGTAGGGGTAGGAAAAGCCTGGACCTTGTCTATGACTGCTTCTGGGATACCTTTAGTTTTACCCGACCAGACAACCCCCAAGAATTTTACAGACAAACCAGGTCCCTGAACCATTGTGCTATTCACAGCCTGTCCTTTCTCCTGTTGACGTTGCAGCAGTCTAGGAACTGCCCCTTCTCAATCTGAGAGAGAATGAGATGTGAGCATATCATTAATGTAGTGATACAGCCGCACTGCCTGCAGTTTCTTCCATGTGGCCAAGTCCTGGGCTACCAGTCTGTGACAAACAGTGGGACTGGGGAGGTATCCCTGTGAAAGGACAGTGAATGCCCACTGCCAGCCTTCCCATTTGAAGGCAAACTGTTCCTGACTTTCCTGTGCTATGCCAATAGAGAAGAAAGCATTAGCAATATCCACAACATAATGGTATGTCCTTAGTTCACGACTGAGGGTGCCCATAGGGCTGCTATAGAGGGGACAGCAGCATGAAAAGGGGTGTGACTTTATTCAGTTCCCTGTAATCCACAGTCATACACCAGGAGCCGTCTGGCTTTTTCACTGGCTACACTGGGGAATTAAAAGGACTATGAGTGGGCTTTATGATGCCCACCCTCTCCAACTCCTGTAGTTTCTCCAATTTCCTTATGCCATCTACAGAATTTATACTGCTTAGTATTTATCACCCACCGAGGTACAGGCAGAGCTACAGGTGGGTGCTGGGTGCTTAGCATGTCCCCTCAGAACTGCCTTTACCACATGTACCCTCAGTCTGAACTCACCTGCAGTGGTCTGTAACCACAGGCCCTGCAGGGTACCTGCCCCCAAAATATATTCTGGGATGGGAGAAATGTACACAGGATACTCCTCTGGGGGTAAACGCCCTATCTATCCCCAATGGGATTTGGCCTTTCTTCAGTCTAATTCCTTTACCCCCATAGCCATCTATCACAGCAGGGGTCCCAGGAAAATGCTCAGGGTTGCCATAAATCAGAGAACACTCAGCTCCTCCACCCACCAGTGCCAGGACACACTATACATTCACGGGAGACCAATGAATTGCTAATTGTACATGTGGTCTCTGGTCCGCACCAAAGTGGGGACCTTGACCTCCCACCTCAGTCAAACCGTGATGTCCAATTATCCTGTGGGGGTGAGGGTCCAGGTGGAGCCTGAGTACTGCCCTCCAGCAAGTCTTGCAGGGACATAGGCCGCACATGAGGCCTTGACTCTGGCTGCTGTGTCCTGGGTGTTAGCAGCTGGAACTGCTGCTCTGGCTTTAATTTGTGCCACAGGTCTAATAAGATCCTATTGGGCTGCCCATCAAGTTCTTCTTTCTCTGCCCCCGCCTTTATTAAATCAACCCACATCTGGGTCCTCAAGACCTTCACGGGGCCATTTGCACCTCTCCTTTCAGTCATAGCCCGTACTTCCTTCCGTGCTTTTATTGTTTCAACCTCCCCCAGATCTGCTGAAGTACGAGTAGTCTCACTTATGGGTTGCCCTAGGTGGGGGGCAAGAGTAGTCACTAGGGACCCAAAGAGAGATGGGGGAGCTGTATGCAGCACCAGGTTTCTCATTCCTATGGTGAACACCTCCTCATCAGGGCCCTGGGGATGATTATAGATGATATTTTTCATGCCCAGCTCCCGTAACACTGCTGGAGCTCTGCATGTTTTCCAGCTGGTGGGTATGGTAAATCAGCCTTATTAGGCCAAACTGCCCTGATGGCAGCTCTCAGCCAATCCAGAAGTGCCTGATTCCCTGAGCATTTTGCAACTGCTGCCAGAGGGAAGGGATGAGTTGTCAGGGAAGCCAGTCCACCCATTTCAGAACCCAACATAACAATGTTTTCCACCCCCATATCCCAGAGATGCAAAGGCCATGTGGGCTGAGGTTCCAATGGCTTCTGCTGATATGGGACACTCCTGTCCACCAGCTCATCCTGGGTACACGGGCAGAGCATGGGGTGCTCCACAACCTGGGGAGGGGGCAGCTCCTCCCCCTGAGGAACCTGTGGTTGTGTTTTTATTTTATTAATTACAACTGGGGGGGCCTTTAATACAGGAGAGGAGGGTGCCTTGGAGAGTGGCCTTGGCAACAGACTGGCCCTCAGCCACACCCCCTCATTCTCTCCCAACATGTCCTCTACCACCTCCAGGGCTGAAGGCACTGCTCTTTCCTCCCCCTCCCCCACGTCCTCCTGCAACGCAGATTCTCCTGATGTCTCCTCCCTTGCTGCTACTAACTTTTCTTCCAGGAGTGTGACCTGTCTTCAATAACTGTCTCTCTTTCTTAAGGGCATCCCATAGGTCATCACCCAGCTCCTCCAAGCAATGCTGAAGTGTTTCTCTACTGCCAAAGTCTCTCTCTCCTCGATAACCATATCTCCCCTAAACAACACTTTCCACTATCTCAGGGAAGATACCCCACAGTTCCAGCTGCTACATGGCCACTCAGAGCCTTCTATCTCACAAAGGGCTAAATCCACAGCTTCCGGTGTCTCCACTCTTCCCCAGTTCTAAGGAAGGGCCCCCTGTCTAGGAGGTGCTTTACCCTAGACCAATTCCCTACTAGGGGCTCCCCAATTGGAAGTCCCATGGATAGGGGGCTCCCAGGTGAAGCTGCACCATCTACTGGGGGCTCCCACCATCCACGGAGTGGGGGAGCATTCCAGGTATCTCCCCACCAACTCCAGGGGCAGCCCACCCAAATGTCACACCCATGTAGACAGATTTCAGGTTCAGAGGTCCCACCGACTACTGCCAGATGTAACTCCAGGGGAAAACCCCAGGACAAAATACCTTTGAAACCGAAATCAGTCAAAGGGAGAAATAAAGTGCAGAAACTTGTTTATTTCTTACAAGCAGTAGTCCACCTCTGCTCGCCTGTGTCTCTCACCACCTGGCTGTGGAAGAGACCCCACCGAACCTCTCTAGTCCCGATATATGGTGGCTGGCCCTTATAATTACCTATTGATATGGAGATGGACTACTTCTCTCCACCCCTTGGAAACACCTATTGATGCAGAGATGCACTAAGGCCAGGGGAGAGATTCTGGAAATATTGCAATTATACCCACACCCACCAGCAGCACCCTGGGATTCTACAGTGTAGTGTGGGTGCTGCCTTACAGGAGGCCCCACTCTTGAGGGAATGAGTCTGATCTCAAATTTCTTGGATTCTCCCACAGTGCTAAGGCCTGTGGGTGTTAAGTGGAAGTCTGTAAAACAAGAAAAATGATCAAAATCCCGTGCCTCTTCAATAAGTCTAAAATGCACTATTAGTGACTTGTCCACATATAAAGGGACATCCTCCTTCAGTATCCAAGGAAGTCCTACAGATCACAAAGGAAAATAGCAGGTTCAGGAAAATGAGCAAAGGATACAGTCAGTTCACAGGGAAAGCAATTCACAGGAAAATAAATATTTGATATATTCCTCATAAGGCAAATGCAAATTAAAACAAGGAGATTCAATTTCTTCCCTATGAAATTGACAAGGACCAAAAAGCCTGATAACACACTGAGTTAGCAAGAGTTTGGGGAAAGGCCCCTTCATGTCCCGGGGCTGCTAGAGACACAAAGAGGACTAGCGTCCGTAGAGAAGAATGCAGCAATATCTATCAAAATCAGTCCCCTTAGAGCAGTTCTCCCATAAATCTCTCTAGCTCTCTAGAGGAGCAGTTTGTACTAGCGAGAAAGGAGGAAACACTAAAATATCTTTTAACAGAGGACTGGTTAAATCAGTGGTGGTATCTATGCAAGAGAACACTATCAGACATCGACCCTACCTCTAAGGTGGTAAGATTTACAAAATATATTGCCAAGCGAAAAAAATCCCCAAGGTACTAACCGTGTAAGTAGGTGGCTACCACTGTATGCGTGTGGCAGTTCCGTACCTGCTGGAACGTGCACCAAAAGTATCTGAAAGGAACACAAGAATCTCAGAGTACTGCCCCTGGGGAGGAACCTTGGTTGGGCACCAGCTTGGGACACAGGGATGAGGTGGCCACTGTACAGCCTTTGCTCCTTTCAAATCTGGGCCCATGACTCAGGATTCCCTAGCTAGCTAGTAAAACGAACAATTTAAACTTTACGAAAATGTTTAAAGATGCATTTAGGGAAAAAAATTGGAGAAACAGACACTGAAATTTTAACTATGGTTGTCTCTGAAGGATGGTATTATAGGGGAGTTCAGTGTATATATATTTAAGCAAACATGTATTTATGATCATCAAGCCCCACCATACAAGTGAGCTCCTGTTGCCTTTGCCCCAGTTGGACTGACGAAGGCCTCTGGCTCTGTGGAGTGACCTGGCTGGGCAGACGGCCCCTCCACACTTGCAGTGCATCCTGAGGGTCCTGGCTGCCTTCTCTTAACAATGGTCACTGTCCTTCCTAGGCCCACTCCCCGCTCCACCCAGCAGGCAACAGCTGGCCAGCTCCACAGAGGTGCTGGGAGCAGACAGCTCATACTCAAGACCAGCCTCATCTGTGGAGCTCAACACAGAACCTTTACACCTTTGCAAAGGAAGGCCTGTGAGTGTAATGGTCGAAAAGAGGCTAGAAATCACTCGATTAAAACACGGGAGAACCCGACTGAAAATAAGTAGGTGGCTTTAGGCAGACAAACTGCCATCGTCACTCAAGCTCAATCTAGGTCTAAGTGGCCAGACTCTGAACTTGACTCTCCTCCCCCGCCTCACACCACTCACACAGCTTCCACAGACTCACAGTATGATTCGCTGGGAAGTTTGCTCTTGACAAAAGGAGGAAGCTGTTGACGTCTGAAAATATTTTGCCACTCATAGCAACAGATGTTCCCCATTAAATATTTGGGGTTACGAGTTGAACATCTTCTGTGAAGGGATGTGACATTAATCCGAGGCTCCCCACTGCCCAGTGCAAGGCCGGGATCCCTGAGCTGTGGCAGCAGAGCCCCAGGGTTCTCTGAGTCCATCCTCTGCTTTGCTTCCAGCTCACGTGGGTGATGGGTTAAGACCTGAGGCTGCCAGCACACCCTTGACCCCTTTCTTCTAGCCCTGAACCTGGGAAAGTTACAGAGCAGAAAGAGGCTTAAAGGAAAGTTCACCTTTCTGGTGCTTCTTTTTCATCCACAAAACTCTCTCCCCCTATCTAAGAGGCATGACTGCTCTACAACCAGCAACTAGTGAAGCAAAAGTACTTTAAAAATATATATATTTATGTTCAAAACTCAAATTCAGATAACTTTCACTTTTAAAACAATACATTACTTCAAGTCCTTTTTAAAACCACCTCCAATTATATTTGAAAATGGAATGACAGTGGTTTATTTTAATTTACCGACTCTGAAACAATGAGCTATGAAGCCAAGGGAGGATAGACCTATTCATCTCCTATTCATAGACAATTCTGCCTCTCTTATTAACCAGAGAATGACTTAAAAACAACTGTTTAAACAAACAGTATAGTATATTTATACATTCTGGATACCTCTCCATTCCCCACAACAAATGTGTTACTTGAATAAAATAAGCATATTCATTTAAACAATCACAATTATTAAAAAGAGTCTCAACTAAAAAAATTATACTAAAGCTATTTCACATGAGTACAATCTGTTAAAACTTTTAAATATTCTGAAGCAAAAACTGGGATGCATGTTCTAACCAAGAAGTAAAGATGCAAGAAGCAATCCTGGAGACACTTCATATACCAAATACCATTTCTAACATTTTTAAAGGTTTGCAAGACAGTTAACTATATAATTAAATAGTCACCATAGGTCTTAATTTGCTCTTAATCTTTTTGCTCCATTTATTAATAGCAAGAAAGATGAAACCAGACCTTTTTTGCACTCTCTCAATATTCAGTTCAAACAAATTAAAGAAAACTTCCACAACTGCCACTGTGAGGTGTTAGCTTAATACAACCCAGTGTTACATAAAGCCCAGTGTAACAAATATGAGTTTCAACATCTTACATTTAAACAGTTTAGAGTGGGTAACTTTTTCTATTTTTCTCTCAAAAAGCAATGAGACGTGCACATGAGCGAGCGAGCTGACTGCCCCCCTGTGGAACAGGGGTTGCGAGTTGCATTTTCAGGTTTCTCTGTATGTGAGTCCTGTTTACTTGTGTAAAAATCTCTTTTTTTTTTTTACTGACAATGTATACACAGACCAGCCAAATTCAGGATTGTTTTTACATTTCCCATAAAGCAATTATTAAAGCACTGTCAACTATACTGTTCAAGGTCTCTCATGGAGTAAGCATGCCGTTGATACGTTTCTTTCAAAGTTTACTTTCAGGCCAAAGCAGGGCAAAACCTGTGCTCTCAGATATGCTGGTGGTACAAAGCCCACAGGAAGGACTAAGACAAAATGTATAAAGGGGTTTAACTATGTTCACACTCTGACCCAGTAACTTTACTTTGGAGAATCTTTTCGGTCAAGCCAAATTTATGTGAACCAAGACATGAATCTATATTCTGAATTACTGTGTTCTCTATAAGCAAAAATTGGTAAGAAATGATTCCTGATTATGGCCTAAGTAAATAATTACACATTATATATAGCTTTAAAAATCACAGATTTTAGAAACTACATGTTAACAACGGAACATGGCTTATAATATTCAGTGGGAAAAAAGATACACAATAATATTGTGGTAACTAATGCAAATCAGCAAAAAAAGAAAAACAATTATGTGCCACCAGTTATGCTTAGAGGAGCATATGAAATAATTTTTTATTCTATTTTTTAATTTTTCATAATGTGGTTATATATTATTTCATTGAAAAAAGCAAAATAAAAGTTAAAAATACACATAATTTAGAATGGCTGTCAAGTTGCCCTTCCCTCGGTTCAGTGCTCACTCTTCTTGTCAACACTAACTCAGGAACCTCGCCAGGTGGTCTAGAAAGAGCCTCCAGTTCAGAGTCTATACCGACTCAGTAAGAAAGTAAAAGATTGCGCTGATCTGTATGAAGAAAGCGGGCTGGTGGCAGGGGCAGGGGTCATTTTTCTCTCCTCAGCATGCAGAATACTAATGATGAAGTCATGTCTTTATCCGAGTGCCGAGAAAGCAGTCCACTGACCGGACAGAGACTGACACTACCAGATAGTGAAGGGGAAGAGGGTGGAGATCTCTCAGACGCCATGGGAGGGTGCGCAAAGGGGTTCAGCTCTTTTGAAAGATCGGTACCCGATACCCATAGTCCACATGCAAACATTTCTTTAGGAGAAATTCCTTGACCTGAAATTGTTGGATCAAAATTCTTCATTTGCTGAATCAACACTCCACCATGGTAGCTACTGGCTCTATTTAGCTATTCAGCACTTGAAATGTAGCTAGCACAACTGAGGAAGTGAATTAATTTAATTTTAATTAACTAAAATTTAAATAGCCACATGTGGCTAGTGGCTACCACACTGGGCAGCAAGGTCTAGAAGCATCTGGACCTGGGGCCAGTTATGATCTCCAACAAGAAATGTCTACCTAAGCAAAAGGTAAAGAGAAAAGTACATGACCCCATTTGTGATGGGGCGCTATGAAATATCGGGGATTCAGGTTTTCTGATATAAGAAAAGGGGCACCAGAGAGCCTAGTCCTGCTCTATTTCAAATATCAAAGGTGTCAAACTTTTAAAAAAGTTATTATCAGATGCTTCACTTGTCTTGTACAGGTTGACCGTGTAGGTCATGAGGGTCATGGGGAAGGGCTGATACCTGGGGGACTCGAACTCTTTGTGAATGTTCATCCTGCTAAGTCCCTTTTATAGCAGATCATCTCCTGTTTTCACTACAGGGGAATCGATTTGCACACCAGTAAAATTTCCCAAGATTCTGCCTCCTCTATAATATGAAGTAAACTTAATTCTAAAAACCATAGCTATAGGATGATGGATTTTATATTTAATATAATCTGATATAAATTGTCTTTAGGAGTTTGCAGAGGGACAACTGTGATTACCATTTTTGAGGTGGACAAAGGGAGGGGAGGATTTGTCCTTCTGATAAAACAAAGCTCATATGGCACCAGCCTTTAGAAAGAAAGCAAAACAAATGTCTATAGATAATGGAAAGGAACTATAAGTGTAATCACAGTGAAGTTAAAAGATGATCAATACAGGAACCAAGAGCAAGTGATTGTTATTAACATGTTATGATAATTTATGAAGGGAAGAAAGAAGTTACTGTCCACTATCAGTATAAGCATTTCATTTACAGATACACAGATTACCATCCTAAAACAAATTCAGGAATTAAAAGAGGCACCCTGTGATGAGGCCAGAGACTGTTCGTTTCCATTTTAAGCTTTTCTATGCCATGTTTTCAATCTTGCACATAAACTAGTTTGATTAAAAAAAAAAGTGGAAGAGGAAGGCAGGCAAGATGGAACCTACCGAAGATGAAGTTGTCAGGCCGGAAGAGCTGCCCGAAAGGCCCTGATCGCACACTGTCCATGGTGCCCGGCTCCAAGTCCACCAGGGTGGCCCTGGGCACGTATTTCTGAGCTGGAAGAGAACAACGCCCACCCACAAGGTCACTTTCTGTTTTCTAAAGGAATGGAGTTCCTCATAGCAAGTCCCACCAGCACAGCTGCCTCCAAGTATGAAGCAGGGCTTCTTCAGAGAGGATACCTAGCTTTCTTAGAATCACAGAATCTCAACCCCGGGAGAGGCCTTGGGGTACACAGTCCCACAGTTAAATCGTTAAGATGAGGTAGGAATGGGCAGAGGAAGTTCCAGGAATAAGCAGGATGAGAAATCAGGTCTCCTGACCCTCTGACTCCTATATTTTCCAGTTTACCCTGACACCTCTTTCCTGTTGGGAAGTTTTACTTTTTTAGGTCCATGGAAAGAAACCCTGTCTGTTACAGCATATTGCCATGTTGCTGATATTCCTTCCACTTTGTGGTGTGTCCCTCATGCACAGAGACCTTCAGGCACCCCAGCTACAGTCCAAGCACCTCACTCCAGGCACCATTCCATGGGCTGCTAGTTGGGAAGGGGTGTAACTTGCAGCACTTTCATTTGTGAGCATACTTTCTTGTCAGTAGGGCAGGAAATTGTTACCAGTGAGGACAGGGTTCACGAGATTGCACATAGGATCTCCTGTCCTGCTGTGCACACACCCAATGGAGCAAAGGATGTCAACAAGCTGGACCAAACGGTTAACAGGAAGTGACACATATACCAAATTTTCCTTAATGCTGTCTAGAGATTTCATCTATGTCCAGCTGTTCCAGCCCTTTTGCTATAGCTGCTTAATGCATAAAACCCAGTGGTTTGTGTATCCTGCTCTTCCCAGCTCCTGTTGACAAGCAGCAAGTGACTCTAAAAAACTGAGGGTGATCATCTCTAGGGAGATGTGTCGCGTGTGGGTGGGTAGCAGCTGTCATTTTCTGGGTGTCCTTTCAATGTCTTCGTTTTTTGTTTTTGTGGGAAGAGCACTGTCACTTTTATAATAAAAATTGTTACAGAAATAATGTGTACATGTAGCCACAATGTATAATATGTAGACATCCAAGACAGGGGTGATATCCCCGATCTTGGATTAACTACAGCCTGTAACTGACTAAATCTCACTACCCAGAGCTGTTCAGCTTCCAGGGAGCTTAAAGTCTTTTTGGAGGGCTGCAAAGAGCCAGAAAAGCCATTTAAGGGAGTGTTTTTCAAATTTTTAGCCAAGAACCTCCATTAGGAAAAACACTTTTAAACTGAAAGAAAAAGAAAAAGAAAGCCCGGCATGATTCACTAAATCGGTTTCATAACACTAACGGGTTGTCTGGTTGGAGAGTGACGGGATAGGCCGAATTATGCAGTTTGAAATAAACTGACCGCTAATTTCCCGCCCCAGGGGGAGCCAGGGAGGAGCCGGGCATCGTGCCTAGAACAAACTACCCTTACACAAGGCTGCATTCCCAGGATCAACACCGGCTCCTGGGGGAGAAGACCGGGGAAGGCCGGGGTCGGGGCCGGGGAGAGGCTGGGGTCCCGGAGGATATGTCTGGGGGGGTCCCAGAGGGGAAAGGCCGAGGTCCCGGAGATGTCTGGGGGTCCCAGAGGGGAAAGGCCGGGGTCCCGGAGGAGACGTCCGGGGGTCCCAGAGGGGAAGGTTTGGTCCTGAGGAGACAAACCGTGGTCCCAGAGGGAAAGGCTGTCCCGGAGGAGACGTTGGGGTCCCAGAGGGGAAAGGCCGAGGTCCCGGAGATGTCTGGGGGTCCCAGAGGGGAAAGGCCGGGGTCCCGGAGGAGACGTCCGGGGGTCCCAGAGGAGGAAGGCCGGGGTCCCGGAGGAGATGTCCGGCCCCAGAGGGGGAAGGCTGGGGTCCCGGAGGAGACGTCCGGGGGTCCCAGAGGGGAAAGGCCGGGGTCCCGGAGGAGATGCCCGGGGGCCCCAGAGGGGAAAGGCTGGGGTCCCGGAGTGGGAGGCCGGGGTCCGGGCGGGGAAGGGTGGAGACCGAGCCGCGCCGGCTGCTCACACGATGACTCATTGTAGTAGACATTGATTCTCTCCAGCTGCAGCGCCGAGTCACCCACGTAGCCTCCGGCCGGGTCGATGCCGTGTTCATCGCTAATCACTTCCCAGAACTTGTGAAGGGCGAGAGCGGAACAGGCGGTCAGAACCAGGGGCCAGGGGTATCCCTCGAAGCTCTCCCCAGGGCTGGCCCGGAGGGGCGGGGAACGCAGGGCCGCGGCGGCCGAATTCCGGGCGCGCCTAGCGGCCAGGGCCCCTCTGGTGCGGGGATGAGGGAGAGGGCCAAGGGTCCCGGGCCGGGCCGCCCTCGTCGCCGCGCCGTGCCTGCGGCAGCTTCCCGGAGCCGTGCGGGCCGGAACTGCGCCCCGAGGACCGCGGAACACCGGGACCACGCACTGGGCGGGCCCGCACAGCCCGGGCCGCAGGCTGCCCACCCGCGGGGAGCCCCGCGCCCTGCCCACCTTGGTGCCGATTTGGTTCCCGCACTGGCCCGCCTGGATGTGCACGATCTCCCTCATGGCGGGCGCCGGCTCTGCGCTCGGACACTGGCTCTTCCGACAGCGGCGGCGACTGGGGCCGCGCGGCGCGCTCCGGGGCACTCGGCCCTCGCCCGCCCGCCACCCCTTCCCCTTCCCCGGCCGCCCCGACCAATTGTGGCGGGCCGCGCCCCTCCGCCCCCGCCCCCGCGGTCCCGGCGCCTTCCCGCTGAGGCCCCGTCGCCGCCGCGCCCCTCCGCCCCCGCGGTCCCCGGCCTCCCTCCCCCGGCGCCCCCGCCGCCAGCGCCCCGCCCGGCTCGTCTCCCCCTGGGCCGTCCTCCTGGGTCGCCTCAATCCTTTCTCGCCCCAGAGGGAGTACAGACGGGAGACAGCTTGGGGGTCCCCCTGCCCGGGAGCCACGCCGGGAGATGAGCCGGTCTCTGCGGCGGAGAGAGGACGAGCCGGCCGAGACTAAGAGTGGGGAGGCAGACGGAAGGACAGACTTCCCGGCCCCGCCCGCCCCCATTTTGCTGCCCTCCCCCACCCTCCGGGTCGCTGACCCCTGGGGCTTGGGACTCGAGGCGCTGTTGTGCGCCATTCCCGCCGAGCCGGTGTGGGCAGGCGGGTCCTACCGGAGCAGTCCTGGTGGGTTCCGGGACCGAGCGGGCTTGGAGGGCCGGCCCCGGGCGCGCTGGAACGGCGGGTACGCACGGTCCCTGCCCGCTCCACGAGTTCACACCCAGCGAGTAGAAGGGCTCTGGGACAGGAAAGTGGAGTTTTCAGGGTGACTCTGACCTCCCTGCCACCCACTACCTCCGGACTTAACCACGGACACGTTCTTATGTCCTCGGCCCCCTGCCTCTCTGTCTTAAGACACAGGTACCATTTCATTCTGACGCCTCCAAAAAATGAACACACACACCCTGCGGATCTGAAAATGAACACACACACACACGCGTGCGCACACACACACACACACACACACACACCCCTGCACAGTCATCTCTGGGGACACAGGTACCATTTCATTCTGGCGCCTCCAAAAAATGAACGCACACACCTGCGGATCTGAAAATGAACACACACACACACACACACACACACACACACACGCACAGTCATCTCAGCGGTCTTTCCAGTCGGAGTCAGAGATGAAAAGGCTTTGGGCCCAGAGGTCAGGGCTCTACTCCAGGATCCCCTCACCTTCCTTCCTCCTGCCCCTTTTTGCAGTTCAGAGGCAGGTGTGTAGGTTCAGGGTTCAGATGTCCTTTGGGTAAATGCAGCGCTGTTGAAGGATGAGGCTGTCCAAGGAAAATTCAATGACACAGAGCTAGTCTTTCTTCTCTCTCCTCAGGGGGCCGCCCAGAGACAGGGGGATTCCTTGCAGGATGAACTAAGCCCACTGGGGACTTGGAAGTCAGCTGCACAAAGCATGGCTCCAGGTTTCTTGTATGAAATGGTGCAGCCCTGACCTCTCTCCCATTTCCACTGTTTGCTGGACAGACACCCACCAGCACGCAAATAAAGTCCTCACTTATTAGCTGCTGACATCCAAAGCCCTGCGGGTTCCAGGCAGCCGTCCCTGCCCAGCTGTCCTCTCCCCGCAGGGCTGCTTGCCCCAAACAGCCTGGGTCCCCTGGCCGTCATTGCCAGTTCCCTGCATCTGGGAGGTCTCTCCTTGTGCACCAAGTGAAACCTCAACCTGGACAAGGGAGGGTCCTTGACTCTGAACGAGAAAGAATTCTCGAGCAGGTTGGAACAGTGTAGGTAAGAAAGGAATTTATTAAAACAAGAGTAGTAATGAATGGCAGCAGCCTTGCAGGCAGCTGAGGGCAGGAAAGTGCAGAGGCAGGGAGTGGGAGCTCGCTGACCTTCTAGACATAGGGAAGTCTCCCTCGCCGCCAGCTCCTAAAGCCAGGGTCACCTAGGCCCAAATCTGAGCTCTCAGCAGCCCCCTTCTACTTACCAGAAATAAAGTGGAGACGAAATGGAAACTTGGAAATAAAATGAAATAGCAAAGAAACAAAGACACGACTGTAAAAGCTCAGAGAGACAAAATGCAGTTCAGTTAGGCAGTGAGAAAGCTTTATTTAAAGTTATTCAAAGAGAGAAAAAGTGCCAGCATCTTCAGAGAAGAGGCATGCTGAAAGGTTGGGGGTTTTCTCTTTTCAACCTTTCAAGAATGGGGCAAAGGGCAGAGCGGGCATTGTTGGGTGTAGGCTTGTGGTCTCAAGATACTTATTTTTGGTGAGAGACACCATGTCTCCTCTCCTCTATTATCAGTTGTGATTCTGCAAAATAAACTTACCACAAGAAATTTATTGATCTGGCTCCTCCCCAGGATAGCAGCTTCCCCCTGGGATCTTATCAGTCAAGACTGCCTGCCCTGCCCTCAAGGTGGGCTAAATTATTGTCTGCTAAAGAATGTGTTAAGAATCTTACTTCTTAACTACCTGGGTTTTGAAATGCAATCTTAGCTTTAAAATGAAATCTTTCCTGTTTTTACTATGCTGTTTATATCTGGGCTTGTTTGCTAAATTAGTCATGTTGCCAGACGTTGCAAATTCCTTGATCAGGGGCTGGAGGAGTAAAAAACAGCATACAGGTTATGTTAAAGAATAAGCTGGGCCTTTTGGCAGGCTAAAGTAAATCTTAAAATGGCATGATCTAATTGACACAATGAAGACATGGGCTGTGCTCAAATACTTTTCTTTATCTGAGGAATATTTGGACATTCCAAATTACTTCCCGGCCTTTGGAGCCTCAACTCATTAACTCGTTAACTCCGTGAGTCTTTTCTGGCTCTTTAGTTCTAACTGGTGAAGTCTTTGAGTCCCTTCTAGTGGGCTTTACTGGTCTTATTCTCTCTCCACCCAACTCCTATCTATTTTTCTGCCTAAAACTGCCCACCCTCCCACAGGCCTTCTCCACCACCCAACCCATAGAATGCTCTCCAGGCTCCCGGGGCCAACTCCAGCTGGCAAGGTTCACGCACATATACTCCTGTGGCAAATGCCTAATATGTGCCAGATGAAACCAAGGTCCTCCTGGACGTGAATTAGGTCCTCAGGAAGCAATAGTCCCTCTTCTAGGTGGTCCTGTGTGATAGAAAGGAATGGCTGAGGGGGGGTGAGTCTGGGTAACCTGGATTTCGATCCCGGTACTTGGATTTTGATCCCAGTCTGTTTCCAGTTAGCTCTGTGTCACTTTACTCATCTCTAAAATGAAAGGTTTATCCTAGAGGACCTGGTTCCATGACACCCTCAGTGGGACTGTTGTTAGAACCCAGAACTACCCCCGGGCCTAGTAAGCCCCCCTTGTATCACCTGCAGCAGCTGCACCCCAGCCTTGAATCCCCCCAAGGCCTCACCCCAACCTAGTTCTAAGAAAACTGTGTTCTAGTTACTGGAGAACCCATCCATTGTTCCAATGATTCTCATTCTAGATAGTTTCCCTAGCAACGACCAGCCACCCGACTGTAAAGGGCAAAAGTGACCTGCCCTTACCATAAAAGGTACCTACTTCCCTTAACCTACATACCTTCTAGATTACATCAGCCAGCAATTCGGCGCCAACTGAGCTCAACCTGTAGAAAATGTACAAGACATACTTGTTTTAAACCATCCAATCAGCACCCCCTCTTCCTGAACCTCGTAATGCATAGAAGTCACGAGACCAACTTCCCGCTCAAACTCCTTTATAAGCAGCTTCCCCCTTGCTGCCATGGCTGCTCTCTCCTTTAGAAACAGCCATTCTGTCTTTCAGGCAATAAACTTCGCTGCTGGAGATCTCGTGCCCTCTCTTTGTGAATGAGTGAATCAGGGAGCTGAAGACCCCCCTTTTCAACTGTGCCCCCACCAAAGCCTGTGGACTGACTTTCCTCCTGTGATCACTTTGGGTAAGGAGATTGGAAACTGTGGACTGCATCTCCTCCTGGCTAAGTGGAATGCCACACAGTGAGGAAGCAGCTATGTTCTGTAATTTGCACCATAGTTTCTTTTTAAATACATGAAAACTTGGGGAAAATCCTAACGTGTTATGTGTGTGGTTAGAAAGAGGTGGAGAACTTTAAAAATTTTTTTCTCTTGGAGTCTTTCAAATGTTTCCCGTTTTGAGGATTAGTTTCTTTAACCTTGATCCCTGTCCCTGTCTCCCTCTCCCTGCAACCCTGCTATTCTGCCTTCTGGTAGGCCCCACATCTCTCTTTGCACAAACTCCCAGGGAAGTAGCGGAGGGGGTCACGGCCTCACCCATGCTCCCCCATTTGACTCTGAGCCTGAAATTGAGACAGGGAGCATGGGATAGGACAGAATAGGGTGAGGGCCTCTGGAAAAAGCAAGGCAGGTTATTTGCAGTCAGCGCAATGTAACTACATGCAAGGAAACCCCCTACCAAAACTCTGTGTTAAACATTAAGCTCTAGGGTCATTGTCAGTAAGATCAGTTAATGTTCCCCAGATAAAGAAGAGTAGCACATGTTTTTATTATGCTAATCATGTGTAAGATTCACTTTAGCAGGCTAAAAGGCCCAGGCCTATGTGCTGTCTTTCCTCTTTCAGATCTGATGGGGTGGTTTTGCAAACTGCGCAACTAATTTAGCATGCAGACCCAGCTGTAAACAACATAGTAAAAGGCAGGAGAGATTCCACCTTAAAGATAAGGTTGCATTTTAACACCCAGGAAGTTTAAGAAGTAAGATTTTTAACTTACTCTTTAGCAAACGGACAATACCTCAGCCCACCTAGGGGGCTGGGCAGGCCGCCTTTTGATATGCTCCTTGTCCAAGACGCAGGTATCCCAGAGAGAAATCAAGGCAGGAAATTCCTTATGTTAAGTTACTGGTAAATATTCTAGGACTGCTTAATAAGTCCACACCCCTAAGCTTTTTTCATGTTCTCGAAAAATCCTCATCTGCCTATAAAACCCCCTAGACAATGCAGCACACCAGACTCTCTTGTCCCCTCCTGGCGTGAGCCGGGAGCTCTGTTCTTTCACTTTATTTCTAAATAAAAGCCTGTACCTTGCTCTCCTACCTTGAGTGTTTGTGAAGCTCATTCTTCGGCTTCATGAACAAGAACCTCGGCATGAAAATGACCCAGCCGACCTCTTCTGAGTATTGAACACTGTGGATAAAGTGGGGTTCCTGTGGCCAGGACCCTCACTGAACTTAAATGTAACTGGCCTGCTGCTATGCTACCGCTTCCATACCTTTAGGCAATAAGCCATCATTGTGTTAATATAAGGAGTTCTGCCCAGGGCTCTGCCGGAGACTGGGTGGCAGGGCTGCAAGGCTGTAGGAGAGCAGAGCGGAGGGCTGGAGTGGTGGCAGCGCCAAGGACAGAGGCCCAGAGGACGGCTGTGCAGACAGAGGGGCCCAGAGGCAGAGACCGGCGTGCTGCATCCGAAGCAGCAGTGATAACACAGACTCGCTCGGAGCGAACGGGATTTTAGTGACTGGCCTGCCACCTGGAAATAAAGTTGGGTATAACCTTTTCACCCCAAGAACCCTTTGCTGTCAATTTCTTTGGTCACAGTGAATCTATAGTGAACTTGCCTGGAGCTGAAACTCATTTGCAAGACAAACACCCTCCCTTAAACTGTTTGCTGCTGTTGCTCAGTTTTATCATTGGCTCCAGGAAGCTCTCCACCTGTCTGCTGGTGCTGAGTCCAGAGCAGGGAGCCCGTGGGTGAAGGGCCTGAGGTTCCCGGAGGAGCCTTTCTTCAGCTTGGGACATGCAGTCCCTCCCTCCTACGTCAAGTCACTAAGTAGTTCAGAGAACAGAGTCAATGCTAATTCTTGGGCAAGAATGGAATCCCAGGTATTCAATGAAGCCAGAAAGTAGGGGTCAATTTGGCCTCTGAAACACTGCTATAACCCGGATTCAATGGGGGAACAAGGATTTATTGGAGTTTCTGATGGACACCCGCTCTTGACCAGCACCCAGCCTCCCAGCCTCCCATCCACACCAGCAGGGGGTGGTAGGCCTGGGGGCTAAGACTCAGTACTGGAGGCTTTTGTACAGAGCTTACGCAATCTCCAGTCCTGCAGGGGGTGGGAGGCTGGGGAGGAAATCATTACAGATGAGGAAATGGGGGCTGGAGTGGCTGTCACCTTGCTGGCAGGCGGGGTGCAGGGACTCCACCACGAGTCTGAGACCCATCTCTAACACTGACGGGGCTGGAGCAAGAGTGCACATTCGTCCACAGACACTGAAGTTATAGATCCAGCTTACAAAGATCACAGAGAGTGCATTCTTTTCTCCTACCTTAAATGTCCACCTTCCTGTCCGGATTCCCATACCCCTTGGGATCTGCATCAACAGTGGCAGCGTGGGAGGGCTGGCCGCCAGCCTCCAGCCCCTATTCCAGCGCACCTCCCTTTCTCCCCACCCTGACTCCGTCCCATACAGGGAAGCCCCCCACCCCCACCCCACGCACACCTGTGGACAGTCCAGTCCTCAGCCCAAGCTAATCCCCCCTGCCCACACCCAGCTGTCCCTGGGCCATCCCCCAGTGTGCATCAGTGCTCATAGTCACCATGGGAGGCAGGAGTCCAGGGATGTTTGAGCAGGGAATCTTGAGGTGGGCCTCCAATTGGCACATCTCCCTTGTCTGGGTCTGGAGGCAGTGATGGAGTTGTAAGTCCATGGCCTTTGTGCACTCCATAAGCACAAGGTTCCTGCCCTCCTGTCTGCTTCCTTCGCCTCCCGCCCCTGGTCTTCCCTTACGCCTCTGATCACATTCTTCTTCTCTTCAGAGCACCTTCTTTTCTTTCCTCTGTAGTCACCCTCTGGAGTAAGGACTCTGAGGGCCCTGCCCAGAGTGGATACTGATATTGAAAAACACTCAGGGCCCTGGAGATGGAACGCACTCACATCCCCACCCCTTTCCTGTGTTGCTGTGGCAGAAACGTCAGGTCCCATCCGCTCCTCTCCAAATACCGAGAAACCCCTGGGGAAAGACCCTGAGGGGCCAGTCTGGCTCTAGAACTAGGCTAGTGATGGCCACCGGTGGTCTTATTTTCAATTAAAACCTCAGATTTTGATAAATGTAATGGCAACAGACCATTTATGTGATGGGACTTCTGGATAGAGGATGGGAGAGGCAGGTGCTGGGGCAGGAATGGACGCTCTCTCTCTGGGTGCTACAGCCTGGACTCCCAGGACTGACCGGCTTGTGGCTATGCCCTGTGCCACTGGGGCGAGCAGGCTCTGGCCGCACAGCCACAACTGGGAACTCCTTGCTGCTAGCTGTGGCTCCAAGTTAGCCCTTGGGCTGGGCTCCTGTGCTGCCTGGAACCTTCCACAGAGTACTGTCAAGCTCACCCACTAAAATCCTGCAAAGGGGAGCTAAGGTCCTAGTCTTCTGGCAGGTGGGCACCCGGGGCCACTGTCATGGTGCTGAATGTAACTTCCACTCCATTATTCTCTCAGACGGAGCCACCTGAAGTGTTCTGGTCACAAATGGAGGAATCCATTATAAAGGCCACCTGTAGACCTGTTAAACCCTGGCCTATGTGTAGCCTAGTCTATTTTCTTGGATTCTAATTCTTTTGAAAAATGATATTTCATATATAGTATTTTTTAAAATATTTCACCAGCCAGAACATCATGCTCACAAGCCAAGGGGACAGGAGAGGAACACCTGTTCCAGAAGGCCCAGGAGAACCTGGAGCAAAGCCTCCGGGGAATGGAACGGGAAGCCCGCCCAAGTCAGACTGCAAAGGTCGGGCCTGCCTTCGCCGCCTGCACTAGAACGGCCAGTGCCTGACCCCCCCACGCCTTCCGCCCCGCATCTGTGACTTGGGTCACAGGCACCTAACACCTGGGCTGCTGTGTGAATTAAACAAGAGAGTCCACATGCAGGTGTGCTGTGAACTCACGCTTCTACAGCCAGTTCACTGTGGTCACCAAGAAGGAGAGGCAGATGCCCTCCTGCGTGCTTCCTTCACCTCCCGCCCCTGGTCTTCCCTTATGCCACACGGTAAGTTTGCAGATGGAGGCCATGTAGCATATGATGACCTTTAAAAGTTATCATGTGACATTATAATGTGCTTCAGTGCCCTACTCTGACAAATATGTCCCTTTATGACACTCTGGAAGGTGATCCTCAAAATTCTCTGCTGGCATGTGACAGAATCGGACATCCGGTGCCATCCCTAGACCTGACTCTCTTATCTTTGCCCTCACAGCACAGGTTTGCACCCAGGGCTTGTATGAACACGCTGGACATCTTGCTTGCACACCAAGCACTGCACAGTGCCTGAGACGCAGGGTGTGGGCACTGATGGTAAGACCACCTGCTGGGAGGCTGCCAGAGAGGAATCAGGACCTGGGATGCAGGCTGGCCATTTAGGCAGGAAGTGTTGGGGTTGGGGTCCTGGAGAGAGGCCTAGAACACAGAGATGAATCTCCTTGGCCTTGCAGGCTGGGGGACATATGCTAGAGGAGTCTAGCACCGGGGCCCCTTGGGCTTGAATCCCAGGGCGACAGAGCCTCCAGGTGAGGGATGGACGGACATGTAAGGAAGTGCTGCCTCTCTGCTGCTGACCCTAGGCACTGGTCCTGCCCTACGTTTTCTATCTTGGACTCCTTGCTTACCTCACTGCTGGAGAGCAGTGTCACCAAGTCAGAACTGTCAATTAATTTTCCAACTTGGGGCTGAAATTCATGAGCATTTTTCATTTCATATGTGATGAGGACTGTGACTATAATTTGATTTGAACTGTGACAGGCAGGTAAGCCAATAGCCACTTGGAACCCTGTGCTCTGGTTATCGCTCTTTAAGGCATCATTTAATTTGTCCGCATGTATATCATTCATTCTTGCAGGTCTTAACATTAAAATTACCTGGGAACTAAAATCTCCAGCCATGCCTGGCAAGCTTCCAATTTCATGGGTGGGTGGGTTGGGGTCTCAGAAGTGTGGACTTTGAGTAAGCTCCCAGGGAATTTCAACGTGCATCCTTGCTTAAGAACCATGGGTTTATTATTCTCTTTCATGAAGCATACATTTATTAATGTATTTATTACATATTTATTAATTATAATACAAACCTCCAAATTTCTCTTGGCTCTGGGAACACAAAGAAGTAGGCATAGGACCTCATGGGCGTTAAGTTCCCAGCTGAATTCCAAAGAGGGGCAAGGCCTTCCCAGGAAGAGAAAATCCCAAGCCATCCCACTTTTGACCAAGTCTGACGGGAGAGGCAGCTCTGTACAAGAGGGGAAATCAAGTCGCAAGTTGTGTTCACCGCTTGTGTGGGCTGATGTGGCGGCTGAGAGCGACTGGAACCCCAGGCACAAGGGGAGCCCACATTCCACCTGCAGCTCTTTCCCAGGCTTTCCATCAGATGCCACCTGCTTCCCCAGATCCTCTTTTCCTGAAGCCAAGACCATGGAGGGAGTGGCAGGGCCTTGAAATGTGGGAGGGAGGCCAGAATCCTGACGGAGTGGGGGAGGTTAGCTGTTGCTGCAGAAGGCAGTGCCCATAGGGGCTCAAGCCACAACGAGAGCATTCTTATTCTGAGAAGGACTTGGTAGCTACTTTGAGTTACTGTCATGATGATCTGAGAAGCAAGGTGCAAACTACTGAAGTGTATTTTAATATAGAATTAAAAGATTACAACTCAGGCACTCACATCCAGCAGCCTCCTCACCTGTGTGTGTGATGACACACTCTGGTGCATAGACCTTCCGCCAGGTGGGCTGAGCTGAGCAGCTGGGCAAGACCAGCTTTATCAGTGGGCAGAGGGGTGCTGCTGGCTCTTGGGTGGCTCCCAAAGGGCTCCCTGATTCTGAATGATCTTCCTGCAGTGTGCCACTGTGTCTTGACCTCTGTTGTTAAAGGCAGATTTTTAAGAGAACTGACAGAGAAGGGGACCTTTCTCTCTGATCAGATATTCATGTCAGGTGACAGCTTGTTCTGAGAATGAACGAAAAGGAAATTTTTCCAACTCCATGGAGCTGGGGTTGGCAGACCAAGGGAAGCTGGAGAACATGGGGAGACATGAGGGTTTAGATGATTGAGGCAATTAGATGATACCTAATTGATGTTATTTTTTTCAGTGTCATAATGATACTGTGGCCATGTAGGAGATGCAGGGTGGTGTGTCATAGAACACACAGCCTGCTTTCAAATGCTTCATAAAAGAGGATGTGTGTGTGCATGTGGCTATGTGTGCACAGAGAGAGAGAAAGCAGATGTGGCAAAATATTAACAATAGATGAATCTAGAGGAAGGGTATAGGTGTTCATTTTATTAATGTATTATTTTCTTTTATTATTAATTTTATTATTGTATTTATTTTGTTAATGTGTTCCTGTTGGTTTGAAAACCTCTCGAATAAAATGGTGGTGTCAGAGAATGAACTATGAATGATTAGCCCAGAGAGAGGGGGGCACAGCCAGCCTGGCAGAAGTCTCCAGTCTCCAGTGGACAGAGAAGGATGGATAAGTGCAAAGTGCCTAACTGCCGAGGCTGATGGATACCAGTGGCTAGAGTGGCTGGAGCCCTGGGGAGGGAGGCTGGACCTGGATCCCTCATGCAGGCTCACCACCCTGTCCCAGGGTCAGTGTTTGGGTCCCTTGGGTGCATTTGGGCAATGCTGATGGTCAGGTGGTCAGGTGATGGGCACACCTACCCCTCCTCCTTTGGGCGCTTTGGGTAGGGCCAGGAACAAAAATAAAGATCCTATTTCATATACCTTTCCTGGACAAGCGTCCAGATAGGTTTGGGATGTGTGATTAGAAAATAATTTCGTTTTTATGGAATTGCTGAATCCCTGGAATGCCATAGGAAGACCCATGTGGACTGTGGCTGCCTGCAGCCTGTTTTGCTCTGTGTGGGAAATGAATCTGAACATTAATGGTGACTCTTACCCCTGCATCCTGGAAGCTGCAGCTTTAGATAAAATCAGTTTCCTCATGAGTCAGTGAGTGAGGAAGACCAGATCATCATTAATTCCCCACACTCTCACACCTTGTGACTCATCAACACCTGCCCCGACCTAAACTCTAAAATGCGACCTAATTGTCCTGCCTCTTCTAGTTCTAGGAAAGTAGGGGGTACTCATCCATGAAGCCTACAATGCAGAATAAACATTCAGGCACGGAAGTGAGGGCGGTGAATCAAGTTTATAATGTGTGACCTGACACCATCCAATGAGAATAGAATTGTTCTTGTGAGAATAGCAACGAGACCAAAGTGCATGGCAGGTCTTGTCCAAAACTGCAGGCCAACAGCTCTCCCCAGCCTACCCCAATGTTCTTCATTTTTTATTTTTCCCAGTCAACTCCAACACTGACCATTTCCTCTGATACTGTGCTGTCTTGCCAGTGGGTTTCAGCCCCCGGCAAGCTCACTATGGATTCAGTGAGACTGAGGAATGACAATGGAACATTCTGGGGGTGAAAGGGTTTATTACCCGGCATGTTCTCCTGCTGATAGGTCTAGCACTAGGATTACATCTATATCCAACAGGCTGCAGGTCTGTAATCCTCCTCCGTCTCTGCTTCCTCCCAGAGCACTGGGCAGAGCTCTCTAGGTAGTGACTCAGCCAATAATAGCTTCTTGCCTATGTTTGTGGAAGCAGTAGCCCA
Source organism: Smutsia gigantea (assembly GCA_032199065.1). Classification (NCBI taxonomy): domain Eukaryota; kingdom Metazoa; phylum Chordata; class Mammalia; order Pholidota; family Manidae; genus Smutsia; species Smutsia gigantea. Next base: position 29,950 of record JAVSCE010005350.1, on the reverse strand, counting down.
GCAGCAGGCCAGTTACATACCAATAGCTTAGGTCCAGGGGAGGATCCTGGCCATAGGAACTTCAATTTTCCCCACATGTGCACCGTATAATAGTCTTCAGCATGTTCTAGAAGGAAGGGCTCTGAACATGGTGACAAAGCCCTGTGATGTAGTTCCCTGATGAACTCCTAACAAGCTGTGTGACTAAGCCTCAGGTTTTCCCTCTACAACACGAGGGTGCTGAGTAGATCAGATGTGAGTACTCTGAGCCCCAATGTCCAGAGCTTCCCCAGCAGCCCCTGGCCATGTTCATCCTTCCTTCCCTCACCTGGCCCCTTGTCTTTAACACACTCAGTGTGGTGCGGGCACCAGGCAGTAGCAAGGCCCAGGAACCGTGGAGAAGGAGAGGGGTCGGGCTGGGGGCGGCGTGGCAGCCATCCACCACAGGCAGGCTCTGGAATATCCAACCAGGTGATGGGTCATAGGGTGGACGGAAGGGAAATGAGGACTGGCGCCTTCCTCCCCGGAGATTTTTAAAACTAGCTGAAGCAGAGCAACTTCCAAGACTAGCTGGGGGCAGTTTATATTTTTTAAAATAGTCTTTATATTATTTTTCCGTTAAAAACTAATAGATGAGTTTTGCAAGATGAAAAGTTCTGGAAATCTGTTTCACAACACTGTGAATATGCTGAACAGTACTGAAATGCATACATAAAAAGGGTTAAGATGATACATTTTATGTTATGTGCTTTTTTACCACAATTTTTAAGGAAGGGATGGGGGAGTAATAGACAAGTTTCACAGAAGATGGAAAAGAGTGAAAAGTAACAAAGGACAATAAACACCTTTAAATGATTAACATTTTGACACATTTTCTTCCAGTCTCTTATTGTACAACTAGTTTTCTTAAACCTAGTTAGATTTGTGCCGCACACATGCTTTACAACAATGAGCTTTGTGAACAGAACTTCTTCATGTTAGTATGGTGCTTCATTTTGAATGGCTTTATGACATTTTGTGGCAAATTCTAGTTATTCCCTCATGTTTGGCTATTTGGGTCATTTTCTATTTTCCACTATTATCAGTAATGCTGCAAAAGACACGTTGGTGCATGAAATACTGAGTTTAGAATTGAAGACTGGTTCCCAGAAGTGGAATTATAGGGTCAAATGCTATGATTGAAGGATTTACATTCATATTGTCCATCCTCTTTCCAAAAAGGGACAGACCAAGAAAACAGAGAAGTGGGTTCTTCATCAAGGCTGGGAGACTCCAGCAGCGAGGGTACCACGAAGCTGCTAAGCTGAAGAGCAGAAAAGCCTTGTCGACACAGCTGAGCTACACACAAAGTCCCAGGGAAGAGGATTTCCTGGGGAAATCCTGAGACCTCCACCTTCTCTTCCCGAGGTCAGTCTTCCAGTGCCTTGTTTGAGATGAATCCAGTGAGCGGTTGTATGCATGTCAGCATACATTTTTTTGAGATAAAAGTCTTATAGGCCAGAACTGTGTCCATTGACTAGTTATCTTCATCTTTACTTTGTGATATCATTCATGGAAAAGATTAATTAAGTTTCCCCCTGCCCTGAACCTAGTCCCTTGGTTACAGTTGCAGAATTTGTCTCCCTGTATTTGGACACTGCTACGGGTCTCTTGATGCTGCCCAAGCCATTCTAGGAGCTGGAGCCTCACTTCCTTCTTCCTGCTCTCCTTGGCTGTCCTTTGTGCCTGTGGGTCCTACTTCCACCTGTATCTTCTGCTTGGACCCTTGACAACATGCTCCCTCCACCTCTGGGACTTCTGCCTGTGGCCTCTGTGAGAAACCCTCAGGCCACTTCCCCCCACCTCCTGGCCTTGTCATTTGCCTCTCCCTGACCCTGGACATCCCCAGGTCTTTTGGACCTGCTCATCTTTTCCCAGCCCTTTCTATCACCAGCTGAGCTGTTAGGTGATGAAATGGTGCCAGGAAGGCTATTTAAAGCTATGCTGCACTTTCACAGCTAACAGCACAAATGGGAATAATTGGTTTTTTGCTCCTTACCCCCATGGATTGAATTAAATTAAGTTAATCTACCTCATTCCACCTCCAGGCTGGAATACTCTGATAGGCTCTTTTTCTGGTCCCAGATGCCGTTATGTCAGAACTGACCTTAACGTCTGCCCCAGTATGTCTGCACCAGCCACAAGATCCTATGCTCATTAAATGTCACCCAGGATCAGATTACCTAGGTGTCCCCATGTTTTGAAGTCTTACCTCCTGGACTAGATTATAAATTCCTAAGGATAGAGACTAAACTTCCTGGATGTCATCCGTAATGCTCAGCACATTACTCAGTATGCAGGTGCACCAGAAAATGATTGTGAATGAAAAAAATAGAATGGCAGACGATTAGCAGTGCAGAGGCCTCTTCTTTTCTGAAAGGAAGACCCAGCATATTTTGATGGGAAATAGAGACAAATTTAATAGTACCTCCCTAACAAAGAGGTTTCCACCAGGCTTTTCTCAGACTTAAATATAAATTCAGATGGTATTTAAAAAATAAAGTCAGAATGGTTCACAACCAATCATGATCAGCCAGTCATTTGCCTGAGTTCCTTTCCTAGTCATTCTTGCTGGTCCAATTAGGAACTGAGGTTTGTAATGGCTGTGGTCTTGGCCCTGAGTGTTCTGCGCAGGGCAGCTCGGGCACAGGGGGGACGTAGGTCCAGCCCTGCCATCCCTTTTACAAGGCAGCTTCACTTCTTCCTCAGTCTAACAGGCTTGCAGGGAAAGCAGCCGAGATAATAACATGCCTAAAGACGCCTGTAAACTGTAAACTGCCAAACCAAAGTCATGTGAAATTCTTATTATCTCCTCTACAATAGAACATTGGCTATTTGGAGAGTTTAACTCAGTTCAGGCCAAGAGCCTCCTACCCCTTCCAGCTGTCTCAGCTGCTCTCAGGAATTCCATGGCAGCCACTCCCTCAGTTCTCAGCCGGCCCAGTGATTCAGAGAGCATCCCCCACCCACACTAACGGCTGGTCCCTCAGTTGTTCAGCCCTTCCCTCCCCAAGTACACCTGTGGCTAACTCCCAATTATATGCTTTATGGCCCACTTGTTTAATCAGGGAGGAACAAAGCCCTGTGGTTGCGAGCATCCACGTGGTGCAGGAAGGGAGCATGCTGCTTTCTCCAAAGCATCTCATTTAAGGACTGTCCTTTCCAAGGCAGGCGTTATTCACACTTTCAATGCTGAGAAAGGCCAAGTAATTTGTCCTCAGCGTACATTTAGACTCCAGCTTCTTCTTTTTCACAGAGATACGTATTGCGGTCAGGTCGCTTACCATGCGGCCGACCCTCTTAGCGCTGCTGCTGTTAATTATCTGTTCAGTGGTGGTGTACAGCGGCTCTCTGGAACCTGTTCATCTTGCTCGGCTGAAACTCTGCCTGCCGATTAGTGACTCCCCATTGCCTAGACCCTGCTTCCTAAAACAAGAAACAGGGCCTCGGAGCTCGGTGGCGTGCAGCCGGACTGGCTCAGATGCGACAGAATTGACTGGAAACTGATGAAACAGGAAGGACGGTCTGCTCAGGGCTGATTCCAGGCCGAGCTGGGGGTCACAAGCTATCCTTGTTGGATGAGATTTTCCGCCTGGCCTTGCCCCGCCTCCATCCTTGCTGGAGAGGAGGCTGCGCTCAGGCACGTGCAGACACACTGAGCAGCGGCTTGTGTTCCATGCTCTACTGGCTTCCGCTCAACAGAACAGCTGGAAAAGTGGCACCTCCAGGACTCCCCGGCTATTTTTAAGTGGCCATCTGCCTCTAGACCAGGCTTGGCAGACAGCAACAGGCCCAGGGAATGCCACAGCAGGTGGGTGACGCCCAGACAGCTGAGGATGCCCAGCCCTGGTCCAGACTGTTGTTCTAGGGTCACAGGAAATGTGGCACGAGGATACCAAGAAGAAAAAGAATTCCTTTTATACATCCTGGCTTGAGAGTGATGTGGGCACCCTTGGTTCCTTTTCTGTTTCTAGAGAGGCCAAGGCCAGCTTCGCCCTCACATTGCCAGGGTCTGGGTGGAGGGTCACATGGGCACACAGTGTGCAGGGCAGTTGCTTTGCCTGCTGCTGACCTCGGTGCCATCAGAGGAGATGGCACAGCAAATGCCCTTCAGAGGACATGCACCAAGCAAAGCCTTGGGCTTCAGGCTATAATAAGACCCCGGGGGTCCCTGTGGCCTGACTTGACTGAAAGCGAAGCCTGGAGCAAAGTCAGGCAGGCACATTTATCCAGAAACCTTGGCAGCCCAGTTTGCCCCAGCAGCGGGGCCGTCATCAGATCTGTGGTTTAGAGGAAGGGCTTGCTTCATGCCCAGTGCCTTGGGAGGGGGGAGCATCGAGAAAATCAATGTCCTTTCATTATAGAAAATTTTTAACATGCAAAATTAATTAGAGGCTAGGATAATGACTCCCCATATATCTGTATTACCCAGCTTCATGCAGAAGCATTTTCTTAAGCACATCTGTTTTTTTAATAAAAGAAAAAGAAAGTATGTTTGTATTAGATTTATAGTAAATGTTTTAAGTTTTAATTTGCCCAATTTCAGGAAGAAATGGGAAAATAAATGGGTCAGTTATTTTGAAAATAGTATAAAAAAGAAAGTAGATAATCTAATCTTTATTTCTCCTTAGTGTAATAGGCGTTTCCTTCCCAAGCATTTATTGGTGCCTGCTACATGTCAAGCTCTGTTCCAGGATCTGTGTTCTGGATCCATTGGAACAGCTTCTACCAGCTCTCGGGGTCCAAGAAGAGGTGGGTCAAGATGTCTGGAGCCCCAAGCTGGCACTGGTGTCACTTTGAGAAAAACGCTTAAATTCTAGATGCTAAGCTGTGTAAAGTAACATAACAATGTTGATCTTAATTTCATTGTTATGAAAATCAAATACAACTATCTTCAAGCCATGGAATCATTTTGCAATGATAAAAATGTTCAAAACTTTAAAGGAGTCATGTGGAACATACCTGAACCAGCAGGGGTCAGAAACTCTCTGGTGGGTCCCCCAAACCACTCTCCTCCTAGATGGAGAGGTTGGAAAATGGAACAGCATCTCCTAAACTTCCTGCAGCCAGGGCTCAGATGCAAATGACCACTGGCTGGTTAGATGCTCATGGGCCTGGTTTGGGAGGGAACTGTCCCTCTCACTCCGGCACTGCTGCAGTAACCCACCTCAGAGCCATGGCCGTGTTAGGTACCAGTCCTGGCAGCAGTCCAGGGGGCCCTGACTCTGGCCTTTCCATGACTCTGAGCACCTGATTCCCTGTGTGAATCCCTCTTCTGCTTGAGCTGTCAGAGTGACTGTTCCTCCTGCTTGGAACCCAGCCTGAAGCTTGTGGCCCAGAATGAAGTCAGGTCCACAGAGGGGACAGCCAGGGGAGCTGAGAAGGCTTCACAGGACTTGCGCTCTTTCTCTTTCTCCTTTTGGTTTGGTCTCATAGGCTTTTTTTAAAAATAATTTATTTTGGTATCATTAATCTACAATTACACATCCAACATTATGGTTATTAAACTACCCCCTTCATCAGGTCCCCCTCCACCAACCCCATTACAGTCACTGTCCATCAGCGTAGTGAGATGCTATAGAATCACTACTTGTCTTCTCTGAGTTGTACTGCCCTCCCCGTGCCCCCCCAACATTACATCTGCTAATCGTAATGCCCCTTTTTCCCTCTTATCCCTCCCTTCCCGCCCATTTTCCCCAGTCCCTTTCCCTTTGGTAACTATTAGTCCGTTCTTGGGTTCTGTGAGTCTGCTGCTGTTTTGTTCCTTCAGTTTTTTTCTTTGTTCTTATACTCCACATATGAGTGAAATCATTTGATACTTGTCTTTTTCGGCTGGCTTATTTCACTGAGCATAATACCCTCTAGCTCCGTCCATGTTGTTGCAAATGGTAGGATTTGTTTTCTTCTTATGGCTGAATAATATTCCATTGTGTATATGTACCACATCTTCTTTATCCATTCATCTACTGATGGACACTTAGTTTGCTTCCATTTCTTGGCTATTGTAAATAGAGCTGCGATAAACACAGGGGTGCATCTGTCTCTTAGGCTTTTTATGTGGCAGGGGCCATGGCTGCTGCTTGGACCAGCAGCCACTCCACCCAAACATCGTAGAGTCGGTCACAAGCTGTTCTTCAAACAGGGGTGTGTGTGTGTTTCACCTGAAGGGATGCTTTGCAGAGATGCTTTGCAGACAACCACAAAAACTCATAGCCAATACACCTAAGGCAAGCGCCGGACCCTGGCATCTGGGGCTGCAGTCCACCCACCCAGACACACAGTGGCTTGACGACAGGCATTACTTTTCTTGCTCCTCCGGCTGCCCTGCTGGGGGCTGCAGGTCATTTGGTGTGGCTCCAGGCTGCAGGGCAGGTTCAGACCTGCTGTACATGCCTCACCTTGGATCCTGCTGAAGGGACAGCAGCCATCTGGGCATGTTCTTATCATGTTGAGAGTGCCTGGGCCCTGGCAGGCATGCATACTGACAGCTCAGCTCAGCCAGTCTGCTCATGTCAGGCCTGTCATTGTGGGGCTCCAGACCCTGGCAAGACCACATGCACCAGGAGGGGGAAAATAACCCAGGCTTCTTCACAGATGAGTCTAAGAGTGGCAGGGAGAAAGCTTTCTCATGTTTGATGAGAATTGAATTAATCTGTTTTTTCATAAACTATTTTCCTCATGTTTGTGACCTACTTTACCTATTTTTTGTTATTTTTTGCAGCTATCAGGAACTACGTATATTCCTGACATTATTTAATAAATAATGTTTCTGTTTGCTAATTTTTAGCACCTATTATCTTATTCAAGCCTTATAACATTGGGAAGGAAAAATGATATTATACCCATTTTACAGATGAGGAAATTAAATCTCAGAGATGGTAAATAACTCCTCCAAGATCCTACAGTTAGGAAAACAGCAGAACAGGAATTACCACCTAGATACTACCGGCATCTTCAAGAAAAATCTTGAAGCAAATAGGGTGGTATTTTTTAAATGTTGAGAACTAATACACGAATACATTAGTCAATCAATCAAAATACAAAATGACTTCTTTTTATTCCTAACCAAATCTGTGTATTATAGAACTGTTAATCAGGTGATATAACTTGCAGCGTGATTGGTTTATCAGATCATTTTAGTTTCCAAACCCTTTTTGGCTTTTAGCAAATGCTGGTGTGATCTCCTTGAATGAGTTGATGGCTGCTGAGCGGTGCTGCATTCTGAGCCCTGATGGGTCACAGGAGATGCTCTCAACTCTCCCGGGGACACTGATAGTCTCGGGCTGGCTTATGTGGAGACCTGTTCTTAACCTCGCTGGTATTTATAGCTCCTGGTATTCATGCCACCGAACTAACAGCAATTCAATTCAAAGGACTTCTAGACTTTCTAATATTGTGGAGGATTTTATTCAATATCCCGTTATTAACCATGCCATGAAAGCCCTTATTGGAATGCCACATTTAATTAGTTTGCTTTATCTTATTAATTTTTATTCATTTTTAAGCCATGGAGCCTTATAACATCATTTGGCAAAGTTTTGTGATTTGATATCTTGAAATAATGTGAAAGATTATTGTACTTCTCACTTTTGCCATCAAACAATAAATGCATTTTCATGTAATTGATTAGGTACAATCAATAGAAAAAAAATAGTTTTCTCTTGGAATTGAAGTTTCATTGTGTTTATCTCCAAATGATATCTCATTCACCTCCATTTCTACAGTCTTTTCTGCTTCTAGTGCATATTTTATTTTATATATTTGATCACTTTTATAATTTTTGGAATTAATCTGTCGTCTTTTACTAACTGAAAATTTTCTTATAAAACTAAAGGAAGCATTGGTATCTGCATTAGATCATAATTTATAATTTCCAAATATCTATGATTTTATTTTGTTTTTTTAATTAGCGTGTATATACAAAGCATGATACAATTTTCATGCTGCTTTTTCAGCTCTAGGCGCACGGACTGCCCAGCTGGCGATCTTACGTCAGGTCCCAGCTTGTCAGGTACATTAGTTAGTTCTTGAAGACGCTTGTGTGATAGCTGGCAGTGTATAAAAAGCTTGAGGAAAGATCTAAGGTGAATCCAAATGTACATGTTCTGTTGCCTTATCCAGAAGTAATTTAAATAAGGTGATTTAGACAGTGACTTAGACATCCAAAACTTAGGCTGACTAGACTTTTTCCTTTTATCACTTATTTTGTCTGTAAACGTTTCAGTTTGTAGCTCTAAAAGGAAGTCCTTTTGGAAACATAACCATTATCATGCCTAAAAGTTAACTTTCAAGTATTATGCTTGTTACTCCAACCATGTAATAGCAATCCTGAGAACTTTTGCATCTCCCTAAATGTTCATCCCTTGCTTTATTAACTTTCTCTAAATTTTTGAAAGTTTTAATTTTTATAAATGACTTGTGTGAATTTTTTCCCTATTGACCATTATAAATTTTCTTATAATTAGAGCTTTAACATAATGTTTGCCATTCTGATGAAATATGTTTTTAGCAGCTTCAACTTGAATGACTCAAAGTTTATGTCACTATCAATAAAAAGCCACTCTTTTGTTTTTTGAAATAATTATTTTTCATCCCAGAAATAAAATATAAGGAAATCGGAAAAAATGCACTCATTATTGGGTTCTTTCTTTGTCTTACTTTTAAAATTACTGTCTCTCCAGCAGGAGGGGGTATTTACAAATCTGAGCCATTTGCAATTGACTCGCTCCCATAACTTTAAAAAAGCATTCTCACATTCTTTGTGAAGTTTCATTCTCTGAAATCAGCCTGAACTCTGATTTGGAGTGAGTGGATATCTACCTTTCATTATATAGATTCAAAATGTTGCTGGGGGAGGCCATGCCCTGCCTCGGGCAGAGCTGGAGGTGGGCAGCCAGGTGTGGAGAGAACAGCCTTCTGGTGTGGGCGTCACACAGCAGTTTCTGCTAATGGCAAGTTTCTGAGAAGCATTTTAATTTAGATGATAATTTTAATATTGTGTGTGTATTTCAGTCCTCTGTGTATTTTTGGGCTTATTATTGTAGTGTGCCAAACAATTCTACTAAGAGCAGAGGTGGTGTCTTGCCAATGGGTTCCAGCCCCGGGCAAGTTCACTATGGATTCAGTGTGACCAAAGAAAATGACAGTAAAACATTTCTTTGGGTTGAAAGGGTCTATACCCAACATTTTTCCCACGGTGGCAGGTCAGTCACTAAAATCCCGTTCACTCAGAGCGAGTCTGCATGCAGCAAGCCGGTCTCTGCCTCAGGGTCTTTCTGCCCGCACAGTCGTCCTACACAGCCGTCCTCTGGGCCTCTGTCCACGGCGCTGCCACCACTCCAGCCTCTGCTCTGCTCTCCTTGCAGCCGGGCCACCCTGTTGCCCAGAGCACTGGGCAGGGCTTTTTATATAGAGTCAGTAACAACGTATCATCCACACGTGTAGTGAGCTAGCCAACCAGGGCCAGGTGAGAATCCTGGCCACAGGAACCTTCACTTCACCCACACCCCACCCCTCCAGGATTCCTGCCTTACAATCTACACACTCTCAGTCTTCCACAACGGTCCTTGTGTGAGAAAGCTGGAGTATTGTAACCAAATTACAATAACCCTCAAGCCTGAGGAGATCCATTGCCACCAAGCGGTCATCCTGGCTGTATTCAAGCCAGTTCTACTCAAAGGTGTTAACCAAAAGAACTGTGGGTGGGCCTTACAATACCCACCTTCTCCAGCCTCTCCAGCAGGAAGTCCTGCAGACACACAGGCCGATCTTGTTGCTTTATCTCTGCCTCTGCTTCATCCTCAGCAGCCGGAACCGCTGCTCCGGTCTCAGTTGCCACAGCTCCAGTCCGATTTCTTTCCGTCTGCTCCTGCCTTTTCAAACCAACCCACACCTGGGTCCTTGCAACCTTCACAGGGCCCTTTAAATTCATCCTTCAAGAAGCAGATTGTATTTCCTTTTGTGCTTGAGACAGAAGCAGAGCCTGGAGCGCTCCACAACCTGCGGAGGGGGCTGCACCTCTCCTGAAAAGAACCCGCGGTCACCGAGTCCACCTGGCTTTCCACCAGCTCTCAGCCAGGTGGGTGTCCACTGAGGAGGGGCCGATGCTTGGCACCCGCAGGGCCTCCACCTTCACCTGTTCATCAAACCTCCGCTCCTCCATTTCTGGGGCTGACGGCTCCACGACACCCTTCCCCTGCCCCACGGCACCCGGCAGCCTGGGCTCCCATGCTGCTCCTTCTCGGGCCGCTGCTCCTTCTCGTGCTGCTTCCTCTCAGGCCACAGCACTTTGTAGTGATGCCATTTCAGTCAGCTTTCTCTTGGGGTGGACCCCAGTCCTCCACCCCTTCACAGTACGCACGTCCACAGGGGACACTCAAATGTTTCCCTGTCCATAGGTGCAGCCTGCTGAAGCACTCCTTCCATGAGGGCAGCCTGTTCTTTTTCCCTGGTCACCAATGAACCCTGCTGTCTGTTGCCAATTGTCTTGCCAATGGGTTCCAGCCCTGGGTAAGTTCACTGTGTATTCAATGTGACCAAAGAAAATGACAGTAAAACGTTTCTTTGGGGTGAAAGGTTATACCCAACTTTATTTCCACAGCGGCAGATCAATCACTGAAATCCCGTTCACTCAGAGCGAGTCTGCATGCAGCAAGCCGGTCTCTGCCTCTGGGCCTCTCTGTCCGCACAGCCGTCCTCTGGGCCTCTGTCCACAGCGCTTCCACCACTCCAGCCTCTGCTCTGCTCTCCTGTAGCCTTGCAGCCCTGCCACTATGTCTCCCAGAGCACTGGGCAAGGCTCTTTATATAGAGTCAATAGCAACATATTGCCCACAAGTGTGTAGTGAGCTAGCCAACCAGGGCCAAGTGAGAATCCTGGCCACAGGAACCTTCATTTTATCCACAGGTGGATTTCCTTCCTTCATTGATTTATTCCATTAATCAACAAACATTTATTGAGGGCTCTCTTTGTGAAGATGCTGCTGGTTGTGCTGACAGATGGACAGGGTCCAGTGGAGAGGAGTTTGTGGTGGTCTGGGAAAACAAGTGGTCTCATACAACAGGTCACAGCCTCATTCGAGATGTGACTTAAACTTCAGCAAGGATCATTGTCTTGCCTGAGGGTTGCAGCCCTGTGGAAGTTCACTATGGATTCGGTGAGACCAAGAAATGACAATGAAACAGTTCTGGGTTAAAAGGTTTATACCCAGTTTTATTCTCCCGCCAGTAGGTCAGGCACTAGAATCACGTCTGCATCCAGCAGTCTGCAGGTCCGCAATCCACCTCTGTCTCTGCCTCCATGCAGAGCACTGGGCAGAGCTCTTTATATAGTGACTCAGAGAGGCCTGTGGGGGAGCAGCCCTCAGATTTGGGGCACATCACTGCCTGTGGCTTGTCCCTGGGCTGGGAACACGCTGGGCCCAGCTTCCTGCAGAAAGGCCACTTGCTCTGAGATCAGAGGCACCAAAGGAAAGCCACAGTGTCGCCAGGGGTCCGGGCCCAGGCAGGCCTGCTCTCCCTGTGAGAGGAGCAGCTTCAGGGGTCATGCTGCCTTCTCCGTGTAGAGCAGAAAGCGTGTACTTGCTGCGTGTGTGAGAAGGAGGACAACTTTCCTTTGAGGAAATGGAACTGGTTTTAGGCTCCCAGTTGGGAAAAAGCCTACAATGGAACGGTGTTGGCGCCAGGGCCCAGCCACGGCCAGAACTGCCGAGAGCGGCAGAGCACCAGGCTGGCAAAGGTGCCCTGTTTATGTCTTTAAACCTGTTCCTAGAAAACCTGTCTGGACATGGAACCCCTGGACCACCTCACTGTAATCCTGATTGAAGACAGATGTGCAGCAGGGTGGTCTGTGTTTGTGGGTTCTTTTTTTATTATTATTAAAGTATCATTGACATACAGTCTTATGAAAGTTTCACATGAACACTGTAGTTTCAACACTCACCCATATTATCAAGTCCTCACTCCCCCCACGTGGGGTGGTTTAACCAGAGTCTGTCCTTGGCCATGAGGTAATGGCTTTTAGAATACTTCATCCTAACACTCTCAGTTCATGCCAGGCCTGTCCTCTGTCCTCTGATGATGAATGGAGACACACCAGGACACGTGGGGGTGTGGAGCTGTGTGCACACACCTCAAGAAGGGGGCACAGTGGTAGACAAGGTGCGTGCACAAATGGGCGGGCCACGAACTCTGAGCTCATAGGAATGATCTCCTGTTTTCTGGATCTTGATCCTGAAAGTCAGTAAATCAAGGGCATGTGGGAAGACCCTGAGCCCTTGAAGGGGACACATGCCACCTGATGGATCCCTTTAATGATTTAGTTATTGGAGACATCCCCAACCCTGCAGAGTCCACACTGGGCCGAATTCTGCCAAGCCGGCCTGGCCGGGAGCCATGGTAGAAGCCAGTCCATCCTGCTAACCACAGGGAGCGCACCTTCCTCTGAGTGGGCTAAATGTGGGTTTAGAGGAACTAAGATTAGAACAAGAAAGTGTCATGTTTGGAATGCACGTTGCCTAATCTGAACCAGAGGCAAGAGCGGGGCCACACCTGCTGGGGCTATTCTCCTAAGCAGAGCATCAGAAGGCTGTTTCCCCCATCAGAAGGCTCAGGAGGGACCCTCTAAAGCCCCTTGAAGTCAGCAGAACCAGCCTTTGCAGCGCCTCTGTACAGGCTTGTGCAGCGGAGCCTAGAAACTGGGTGAGCCTCCCCTGAGAGTTCTGGGAGGCGGCACCACCCGGCCTCCTCTGCAGACCAGCCTAGGGCAGGGGGCAGCTGTGCCCGCTCAGACACCCGCAGCTCCAAACGCCTGTTTGAGATGGCACTTCCACATTCTCCTTTGCTTCATTCCCCCTTAAAACAGGCCAGGGTGGCCCTGGATCTGTGAAGAAAAGGACACGCCAGGGCTGGCGGACACTGAGTCAATGGAATCAGGCACTACAGTGAAAATTCCTTTTTTGGAAGGCAGGCAGTCACTCTCCAGGACTGCTGAACCCTTGGGAAGTGATGCAAGCCCGAAGCCAGAGAGGGGCGGGCGCCAGCGCTCCTCCAAAGGTATGGAAAGTGGCTCTGGGCCCAGTGCACTGGGTAGGGCAGTGGCCAGGCTTGTGGGCACCAGGCCCAGTCTGGCCAGAAGGCCTTTGGGCAGAGTGCCTTATATAGGAAACCTTCCACAAAGGACAGCAGGAGACTGCGCTTGAGCTATCTCTGTGTACTCTCCTGCCAGCAGCAGTGCCTTATCCTAGAAGCATGAGCAGAAGCCAGGTGGGAGGGGCGATGCTAAAAACGCCTCCCCCGCAGTTAGGGCTGGCTGGGAGGACACTGCTGGGCTCCCGCGTGCTCTTGCTCCTTCTGGCTGGCCGCTGCTTCCTGGCTGCTTCTCCAAGTAGGTGGCTAGCAGAGCCCAGGGAAGGGCCTGGCAGGGGGCAGGCACTGCAGGGGGACCCTGTGCCTCTCCATCTGGACGGCCTGCAAGTCTTTTCCCAGTTCGCCAGGACAGGAGAAAGGTCTCTGCCACCATACTCGTAGTAGGAAAGCCGCACTTCAGAACCAGAGCAGATGTGTCTGCTGGCATCCATGCAGTGGGGGTTCATCCGTCCCTGTCTGCAGGACTGGGCAGATGGCCCTGAGTGTCACCCAGCTGCCTGCTGTGGGGCTGGCTTGTGCTTCCCCGTGAGAAGGGCCTGCCTGAGGATGGCCAGCCCAGAGGAAAGCAGGACTACGGGAGGCAGAGACGATCCTGGCCTGCAGCGGGGCCTCTGTGGCTCTGCTCCTGCCCCTCGGCATCTGCCAGCCTGAGTCACAGCCGTGTCATCTACAGCCAAGCGACATGAGGGGCTGAAGACACAGTCCACTAAGCACCCTGCATCAGTCTGGGTCTTAAGCACTTTCTTTTAATTTAAGGAAATGGCTGAAAGTGCTGCTTGAAGACCCCCCAAAACTTCAGATCCCTAAGTTTCTAGGTCTCTTTGGGCTCCTTCAGGATCCACATTAAAAAAAAACCCATGGTCATATTTGACAGCTCGTTGGCTCATGGCACCAACTATTAATAAAGACTTAAAAGTGGTCATACTGCTTTTTCTTATTTCTGAGTTTTGCCTCTGAATGAAAGTTTTGTTCGATTTTTTTGGGAAGAGACACAAAGAAGTATTCCACATATTAAAGTAGTCCGGTGATTGGTTTATTGCAGGAGGTGAGCAGGTGGGAAGGTAATGCATGTGTACTGCTCCTCAGTCATCCCGGACACCCCACCATTCGTCCCCTTCCTCCCAGAGAGCAACCCCCACCCATCTCCCGCCTTCGGCTATCCCACGGCACAGCCCTCACTTCCTGTGCCCTCAGCCCCTTTTCTGTCACCTGGGTACCATTCCTGAGCAGAAGGGACCAGAAACCTAACAAGCCCGTGGTTAAGAACAAAAGCATCTTCAAAGCTCAGCATTTGGGAGGGGACGTTTGGGTCAAAAGCCGGGTGAGCCCTCAGCACCGTGCATCCCTATCCACACCTGAACCCTCATTTGGAGCATAACTTGGGAGAAGTCTGCTCTTCTGGGTCACCCAGCACCCAGAGCATGTACGTGCCCATGTAAACGAGAAACTGTCCAGTCGCCTGGGCAGTGTGGGCCAGGAACCGCAGCAGGCTCCTGCAACAGAGGAGACAAGGGCATGTGTCAGGCTTGGAGCTCCGGGCCAGAGAGGAGCAGACAGTGTGGGGATTCTTTACCACCCTCCACCCCAACCTGCAGGGAGCAGGCATTGCTCACACTGAATGCTCTGAAGACACCTGGGACTCTTTTCTGGCTCCCAGGTGATGCTGGTGTCACTGGCCTGGGTTCGCCCCCCTGCCAGCCACTCCAGACGGGCCTGTTGTTCCATCCCTAGAAGGTGCTGAGTGGGCAGACCGGGCTCCTGAGAGCAACATGATGTCCCGTCCTTTGGTCACCGGCTTATTTTGGTGGCCTTGGGTGTGCGGGGCTTGTTACTGAATCAGTCAAGCCAGGCATGAAAGGAGAAGTCAGGCTGAAGGAGATTCCTACAGAAATAGCAATCATGATCCGAGAACCCAGTTTGCTTAGGGCGGCTGGGACATCCCCACTTGACCCTGTTGCAGCATCAAAGTCCTATGGCTGAGTCTGGTAATTTAGACTAAAAAAAGGTAAGTCCAACTCAAATTCTTCTCTATTGATGCCAAAGCTAAAGGATTTCATTCCAGTTCTGAAGGTCTGTCACTCCATAAGGACAGCCAAACCCAAGGGCCAGCTGGGTTAGTCAGGAGAGGCCCCTGCTCCTGGGGTTCCACAAGCCCTGGCAGGCGATGCCTTTGATTTGAGAGCCTTTGTGGCTTTGGTGGCTGCTCGTGGAGCCATCAGACCTAGCACATGGTAAAAATTAGTGACAAGAAGGATCAATTTGTCTTTTAAGAAAGATTTTGCTGAGTTAGAATTCTGGGTGAGGTTTACTTTCTTCATTTTCATTTCTAAGTTGTCATAACTCTCCTGTTTCACTTTAAAAGTCAAACAATCAAGGTATTTTCTCCCATCTGAGCAAAAAGAGGAAGGTCTCCTGGGGGTCAAGATTTCAACACTAGGACAGTAACAGCTGTCTAGGAGTCAGGCATTGATGGTTCTAAGTGGGACACGGAGGCCACCCAGAAGCCACTGCCCCGGCCACCCTTGTGCAGGGTCTGGAGACCATCAGAGGAGGGCAGTCTCATTTCAAAGCATTTTCCTCCTGACACTATGCTCAGAGGAGATAAAGCAGTCCTTTTGGGGTCAGTGGAGAGAAGGAGCCAGCACCCTCAGAGGAACAGGCAGGCCCCCAACAGGAGGGGCTATGCAGAGAGCATGAAATGTCAGCAGGGGCAGCCTTTATAGACTAGCTTCTGAAGACGTGTGTCTCAATCTCATCTTCCATCTGTCCCTCCACAGAGAAATAGCCCTTTAGAGGATCAATAACAAATGTACTGGAAGGCTAGAAGCAGGTGTATTTGGAGCCGGTGCAATCATAAAGAACTTGGAAGGAACCTTCTCATTTTAAAGTTGAGGAAACCCAGGCTCAGAGAAGTTAAGTAGCCTGTTGAAGGTCACACAGCTGGTTGCTTTGGGGCAAGGCTGGGAGGGTCCAGGACTTGTGGCAGGGTGTCCATCCTGTTTATACCCAGGGAACATTCCTGGTGAACATACAGAATTCATTCAAATGGGTTTGGAGATTGGTCTTCTGTGGGCCCCCTTGTGATGCTGTACAGCCAGCGTGGCCCAGCCTATAGGGTGGTGGTGCCCGGGAAGTTTGTGGAGAAGGAACGTACCTGGGCTACTTCCCTGCTAGCTGCAAGTTAGCAGTGACACAGAGACACGTGCTGAAAAGTGGGCATCCCGCTCTGTACAAGTCAGGGCAGTCTCCAGGGCTCCAGTTTTAGCTTATAATTAAGCTTGAATTAAGGTTTTAAAATGCACAGCTCTGGTTTTTAAAAGAAATTTGGTTTTATGTACTTACTTAGTTTTGTTTCCATTTAGTGTTTAATGGTCTTTGGAGAAAAAAATATTTTGGCTCAAAACTTTGTTTTCTGAAGTAAGTCTGTGGCATGAGAGTTAAACTACTGACATGAACTAGAGTGAACTTCAGCAGCTACCCATCAGGTCAGGGCCCCCGGGGGGCTGGGCTCTGGGAGTGCAGAGCAGTAGCTGGGGACAGGCTGTCTGGACCAGGCTGTGTGCATTTTCCAGGCTCTGCCATTTGACCCCAAAGTCTGTTACCTCAGCAGAGCCTTGAGCCCTGTACACCGGATGTCGTAGGACACCGAGTACATCTCATACATGGTAGCCTTCACGTTGAGGCAGCCGATGAAGTCTTTGGGATTCAGCTTGTACAAGTTGAGGGTGACTCTTGCTATTCCTGATTTCTTTGGCTGCTGATGTGCTGAGACGTAGTCACTACCCTACAACGATGAAGGGGGAAGAGACTTTAGCAGCATCCCCACCAACAACATGCAAATTCTGTAATTCTGTTTTTTGCTAGTTTCAACTCTGTTGGCTTAAGATCTACTAGTGACTAACCTGCTAATTACTTGAATGTTTTTAGCAGATCAGTATGCATATACCATGTCCAAACCCAAAAGAAAGTATGCTTTCCAAAACTACTTACTGGCTCCAGGGCCTGGGGTTGAGACACATTCACAACGGTCACTTGCTGAACATGGACAGTCCTGTGACTATAACACAGTCTGCTTAAAGAGAGCCAGGCAGCACCATTTCTATTTTACAAGAGGCTCCTTGGCAGAAAGCTTCAGAATTACATGGCTGGAGGAAGGGCTGGAGGGAGAGCTTTCCCAGGGCTTCCTAGGTTCCAGTAACCGCCCTGGGCATCAGCTGCCTTCCTGGGGACACTGAAAGCTGTTGGATTACAGCAGCCACTCTCAGCCTTCCTGAAGCATCAGTAGACCTTTCAAGTTGGGAGAGAAAGTAAAAAACTGTAAATTCCCAGGGGTATAAATAGCTCTGGAACATACGGTCCCACCAAAGCTCTGAAAAAAACAAGAAGAGAACATTGCTGTCCCAGGGTGCAAATGCCAGGCCCGGAGTCTACCATTCCTGCAGCTGGTCCACACAGGAATCTTGTGGTAATCATGGTCCAAGTATACACAATCAATAGACTTACAACATCTCAAGAACATCTGGGTTGAGAGCAGCTGAGGCTATAAATGTTAAATTCATCAATGACAATAATCTAGATATTTGACGTTAAGACATAAATTCCCCTAAAAGTACCCCAACACTTCTTGCTGGAGCCACTCTTTCCTACACAGAAATTCCACAGTGCCAGAACCTGGGTGTATCCCACTGCTTAATGCTGCTTCTCAGTGGCTACTACCTGCCCATCATTTAGGAAACATTATTTTAAAAAATTAAGATGACAGACTCAAGAGGGTTTTTAACCTATAATCTTGCCAGAACTCTTCCCCATTGCCTCAGTTCCTTTCCGAAGTAGAAAGTTTTCTCTTAGTCCCCCAAATGTCTTCCTTGTCTTTGCTTTCAATCACAATCAAAATGCCCTCACAAAACCAATCCACTGGCGACCTAACAGGGTTTATGGGTTTCAATGAACTGCTGAGGAAGGGAGCCCCCTGGTGGCTATTTATTGGGGGACATGCCTGCCCCAAGCAAAATTGGCCTCCCTTATAAAACCGCCTACAGGTGAACTGGGATGTACAACAGCTGCGAGGTGCCCATTCCACCCAGAAGGACAGTTGAAAGGTGTTAAGAGTCCACTCAAGCTCACAGGTCAAGCAGGAGTCACTAGAGGGAGAGGACTTCTGTCTGCCCCTCACATCTCAGGGTCACCGGCATCCCTGGGCTCAGAGCCTTGGTACCCAACCACCTAGGGCTTAACGTGCACTACCTGTTACCCCGCTCCTCCCTGGTGACCCACAGTCTCATTCATAGAAAATACCCTTCCCTTATGAAACTGTTTCCAATCACTGCTGTAGCAAATCACCACAGATTTAGTGGCTTAAAACACTAATTTAGACTCTTAAATTCAGGAAGTTGGGAGTTCAGGCTGGACACAGGCAGGGATGGCTCCTTCCGGAGGCTGCAGGGGAGAGCACGCTCCCTGGCCTTCGCCAGCTCCTAGAGGGCTGCGTTCTAGGATGTCCAGCCCTCCTCACATGGGCAACCAGGAGTCCATTCTGGCTACCACGCCACTGGGCTATATCCTCTCTCATTGGTTCCAGATGGATGCAGAGACACCTAAAAAGAAAAGACTAATATTCTTTTGCAACACAGCCTGGTCCCAATATCAGCTAGGGGACCAGGAGCAGTGGTCACTTAATGAAGCTCTTAACCCTAACACCCTCATGCAGCTTGACCTTTTCTGCAAAAATCTGGGTAAATGGGCAGAGATCCCATATGTTTAGGCTTTCTTCTATCTTAAAAGCTGAGAGGATGTCTGCCAGGCTTGTAAGTTAAAAAGTCCTCCCAGCCTTCTCTCTGCTCCACTGCCTGCTTTACTTCCATCCCAGTACCCAGGACCACCCAGGGGCAAGGTGTCACAGCCAGCCCCACAGGGCCATCAAGAACAAAGTCCTGAGTACTCAAATCTGCTCCCAAAGGCACCTGCTAAAGTTCTCCCATTAGTAGAAATGGTAGGTGGAGAATCTGGCCCAGAGCTAGTACACAAACCTTTTTCACTAACTGAATTAAAACAGCTTAAAGCTGATCTTGCAGCTATACCACCAATCCAGATAACTATATTGATTAATCTCAGCACATCAGTCTAGCTTATGACCTCACCTGGAAAGATGTCATGATAATCCTAAGGCAGACACGCTGACCCTGAACTAGAGAGAGTTATTAAAGAAGCCTGTGAATTTGCCAGTAGCCTCCACTTAGCAGACGCTAAATTTCCCACTGGGGAAACAGCTGTCCCCTCTGCAGACCTTAACTGGGATGATAATGATAAAGACGGTATGTGAGGAAGAAACCAATTCCTCTTTTGCATAAAGACAGGGCTAAAGAATACCAGGCAAAAAGTGATTAACTATTCAAAAGTTACTGCCATTAGTCAGGGGCCAGAGGAAAATCCTGTCACTTTCTTAGAAAGACTGAGAGACACCCTCACTAAATATACTAATCTAGATTTAAACACATATGAGGGACAAGTAATTCTGAGAGATAAATTCCTCTCACAGTCATCATCTGATATTAGGAGAAAATTACAAAAACAGATCCAGACAAACCCTAACAGCATTATAGATGAGCTCCTGACCACGGCCAATACTGTGCTCTATGGCTGTGATCAGGAGGAAGAGGCTAGGACTCAGGAAAAGGAAAGGAGGAAGGAGACCCAACATACTGATCTACCAGCTGCCCTTGCGGCTCAGTCCATGTCCAGAGGCCCACCAGGTCCTGACCAGGATTCTGACCAGAAAGATAATAAGTGTAACATCCAGGCATTGGGCTAAGAGCTGTCCTAATAGAGATAAGCCTCCACAATCTCCCTGCTATAAATGTAAGGAAATGGGTCACTGGGCTGCCCTTTGCCCCATGGGCTGCAGGGCCCCTGGGCCATCGGGACTGCCCATGGTCCTTGAGCTCCTTTCACAGGAATGGAGGCCCTGGCCGGTTGGCCCCAATCCATGACATCGACATCACTGGACTAGAGCCTAGGGTAATCATGGACATGATAGGTAGGACAATTTTCTTTTTAATTGGCACTGAGGCCTCCTACTCTGTCCTCAATTCCTATTCTGGACCCTTATCCTCTCGAACTTGTATAGTACTCAGAGTGACAGGGACCCCTACTACTCAGCTCTTCACTCCACCCTTAGGATGTCTCCTCCATAGCCATTATTTTTCACACCATTTTTAGTTGTAAAAGAATGCCCTATTTCCCTCTTGGGATGAGACATACTAGAAAAATTACACACCAGGATGATTTTTAGCTTTCCCCCAGCTAGTCAAACCCCTCTCCAACTTCTGGTTGTTCCCAAAAGCCCCTCGTCAGCTTTTCAGGACTGGGAACAATCTATCAATCCTGACATTTGGGATAAGGGAATCCCAGGAAGGAGTAAGTATGCACTCCATTAGTCTTCCAGCTCAAAGGTCCAACTAAGTTTCGTAGCCAAAAACAATATCCTATAAAGGCTGAGGCTTGTAAAGGCCTCCATTCTCTAATTTCCAAATACCTTAAACATGGGCTGCTAGTTCCAACTAATTCACCTTACAATACTCCAATGCTGGCCATCAAAAAGAAAGACCAGACTTATCATTTAGTTCAGGATTTAAGAATTACCAATGAGGCAGTTGTGCCTCTCCCCCCAGTGGTCCCTAACCCATATACCCTATTAGGAGCTATTCCACCTGACACCTCATGGTTTACAACTCTAGATCTCAAAGATGCTTTCTTCTTCATCCCCTTAGAAAACCAGGCACAGTCATTATTTGATTCTGAATGGACCACTCCATAAAACACCTCAGGCCAGCTAACCTGGACTGTCCTCCCCCAGGGGTTTAGAGACAGTCCTCATCTTTTTGGACAAACTTTGTCCCAAGACTGAGCCCACCTGCACCTGAACAATGGGGGCACACTCATACAATATGCAGATGAACTTTTAATCTATTTCCCCAGAAAACAAGACTCCATTAATCATACCATTCAAACCCTTCATTTCTTAGCTGAGTGAGGATATAAAGTTTCAAGGGCCAAAGCTCTGTTAGCACAACAAAAGGTCACTTGCCTGGGGTTCATCCTTACTCCAGGAAAGAGAGGCCTTTCTCCAGGCTGAGTTCAAGCCATGATTTCCCTTCCCCAACCTACTACCCGCAAACAACTCAGGGCTTTCCTAGGACTAACAGGATATTGCAGGTTATGGATCCCAAATTACGGCACAGCCTCTCTATGAAGCCCTAAAAGGAAAGGATGATTCTAAACCTTTAGACTGGGGACCGTCACAACAAAAAGCTGTAGATCTGCTTAAGGACCTGTTAACACGGGCCCCTGCCCTAGGACCCCCAAACTCAGCCAGGCCATTCCAACTGTACTCCCGTGAAAGACAAGGAGTGGCTCTCAGAGTTCTAACTAAAAAATTAGGCCAAACTCACCCACTTATTTTCCATCAAAACCAATTTCTGCCTCAAAAACCAAGCAGTCTTTTCTTATGCAGATTAAATACCTATTTGTGCCTCCCAGCTAATTGGACTGGGATCTGTACCCTAGTCTACCTGGCCCCAGCCATTGACATAGTCCCCAATAACCAATCACTGATCGTTCCTCTGTCCTCTCACATAAGAGCTAAATGAGCTATACAGTTAATTCCTCTCTTAGTAGGCTTAGGAATCACCACAGGACTAAGCTCTGGCATAGCTGGACTAACTATCTCACTGTCCTATTACCAAAGCCTGTCCAAAGATTTTTCTGACAGCCTAGAAGAAATTGCTCAAAGTATTATAACTGTTTAAAATCCAATAGACTCCTTAGCAGCAGTTACTCTTTAAAACAGAAGAGGATTGGACCTCTTGACAGCTGAAAAGGGAGCCCTATGCCTCTTTCTAAATGAGGAATGTTGGTTTTATGCTAACCAGTCTTGCCTAGTTAGAGACACTGTCCAAAAGCTTTCTGAACGTGCCTCCAGAATCTGACAACAACTATCAGAATCCTGGGGCAAGTAGTCCCAAATTTGGAGCTGGGCATCCTGGTTGCTTCCCTTGGCAGGACCCCTGCTGATGCTTCTCCTAGCCCTACTATTTCGACCATGCTTACGAAATCTCTTAATTAAATTTGTTTCTTCCAGACTAAAGTCCATCGAGGCCAAAGTCCTGTTGTCACAAGGATTCAAGCCCTTGCCAACTGATGAATCAGCTGTCTTCCTGGGACCCCTGGGTGGACACCCTTACGGTCCTACTCTCCACCATCCTGACAGTCAGCATGCAGAAGGACCCAAATGGCCACACTGCCCCTCACCAGCAGGAAGCAGCCAGAGTGGTCGTCGCCCCTCATCCCAATGATTTGGGTCCCAACTGCTTGAAGACAGAATGTCAGGCAGAAAGACAGAAATGAGCAGGATGAAAAAGAGAAAGGGCCCCCCAAAGATGACTCAGGGAGTTGATCAAATAGAGCCAGAAAGCCAGAAATGACTCAGAGAGTTAATCAGATGAAAGCCACAGGGTCCAAGAGTGACTCAGGAAATGTCCAGGGTCCCCCAGATAAGAAACATCAGAGGCACAGGCACAGCACCGCCCCTGTCCTCATTTCACCAATCAGAACAAGCCTAGAGAGCTGACAGCTGTCAATCAAGGACCTCTCTGCCCTGCCAAAAACCACATAAAAGAAGCCTCAGAATGAGCATCCATGCCTGCCTGTCTTATCTTAGGCAGGCCCGCTCTGTTATTCTCTGCAGAGTGTATTAAAACTTACTTTGCTTTCCTGACTTTGGTCTGTCGCCTCACTGTATCTGACTTCCCTGCGACAGCAAGCCAAGTCCTTTCCTTCCCAACAGACCTGGGCCACAGGGTTCTCCGGGGTCGCCTCCCAGCCTCAAGATCCTTGACTGAATCCCATCTGCCATGTCTACTTGCCACACAAAGTGGCCAAGTCACAGGGCAGGGGTATTAAGACATCTTTGGGAGGCCGCTATTCTGACAATAGCTTTCTCACAAGCAGTACAGCCTAAGGCTGTTTTTAAAAAGACTGACCTAATTCACCCCATGAATTTCTAACCTACTGGTTTGATCTCCTCACCTGCTTTAAAGATTTTTCATTTAAAATTTTATATTTTTTATAATTGGTCTGTAGCCTTTTTGTTCCAGTTAGAAAAATGAAGTATTTGATGAGTACAGGAGTATACGTACAATACACGTAAAAACAAGGACCATGATGGCTGTGCCCACCAGCCTGTGCAGAGCAGCCCACCGCCCCCAGGGTACCTGTCTCCAGTGCACCCCGCCGCCCCTCAGCAGGAAACCACCCAAGCTGTGCATCGGTGCGTGACTTTCCTTTGCTGTCAGCACACATATGTCTCAAGCGTTACACTGCTGACTTTGCACATTTTTGAATTATCTGTAAACGTCTGAATGCAGAGGTTCTCAAAGTGTAGTTGGGAAATGCCTGGGAAATCGTGAGACCCTTTCAGGAGGTTGAGAGATCAAACTATTCCCACAATAAACATTAAGATGCAATTTGCCTTTTTTTGTTCTCGTTCTCTCTGATTATACATCTGACAAAGTTGCAGAGCTCAGTGAACCAACATTTCCTAAATGATCAATGCATGACGTTACCAACCATCTCTGGGAAAAAGATCCATCCAAAGTGCAAGATAAGCCAAAAGGTTCCAGCGTCACAGGGGAGGCAAGCTTCACTGGCATGCCTTCAGCCACACTGCAGCCAGCCTTTATGGAACCAGCTGAGGGGAGTGAGGTCGCAAGCCCGATACCCTCAGTTGTCTGAAAACACCATTAAAATGCTCTTCCCACTTCCAACTACGTTTCTATGCAAGGTCATAGTTTCTTCACGTACTTCCACCAAAAAATGAATTACAATAGGCTGAATACAGAAGCAGATATGAGAATGGTAGCTCCTATACTATGAGGCTAGGCATTAAAAATATTTGCAACAATGTAAGAAAATGTCACTCTTCACTAAACATTTTCACTTTGGAAAACAGTTATTTTTTATAAAAATGTGTGATTTTAGTTAAGGAGATATGGGTTATTATTTTTAATTATTTTAATTTAAAAACAGTATTAAAATAATGTAAACATACATATTTTTATTTTTATATGAATATGTATATGTTTTATAAACATAATTTTAAATATAAACATACATATTTTTAAGTCTTCTCAATTTTAATCTCAAATACAGGAAATATCTCTATAGTTCATAGTTTCTCAGCCTTGGCACTGTGACATCTGGGGTCAGATAATTCATTGTGGGGGCTGTGCTGTGCTATCATAGAATGTTTAGCAGCATCTCTGGTTTCTACCCACTTGATGCCAGTAGTGGCCCTCGTACCCCAGTCGTAGCAACCAAACATGTCTTCACCCAAATGTCCCCCAGGGGATAAAGATGCCCCTAGTTGAGAACCTCTGATTGATGGAGATCTACATATTTTACTGATACAATCCTCATAAACAAAAGCCATTTGGGGTCCTCATTAATTTTTAGGAATGGAAAGGGGTCCAAGATCAAAGTTTGAGGTTCATTTTCTTAACAGACTTAAAAGAAAACGATGTCGTTTTCATTCAACAGAGCCGATGAGATTCGTTCACAGAGACACCTGTGGCTGCGCTCTTCATGCCCCGTCGCAGCTGAGGAGTATTCTATTCAGTGAATAGACACCAGTGCATCTATCTATGCACACTGACCTAGGAGCACATGGCTGGTACCTGCATGCTGGATATATGTCTAGAAATGGACTTGCTGGCTTGTAGGTGGTACTTCAACACGATGGGATAAAGGCAAATTTTAAAACAGCTGTTGTTAGGAGGGTAAGAGAGTTCATTGCTCTATTTTAAAAACAGAAAAATATAAAAGCCTTATACTATCAAATCTAATGGTGTAAAAGAGTATCTTATTGTAGTCTTTAACTTAGGTTTCCCTATTCACCAATGAGGTTGAGCATTTTCTCTATGGTTTATTGTCCATTCTGCAGATGCCTCTCCCTATTTTTGCCCATTTCTTATTAGATTGTCCACTGTTTCCATCACTGATTTATGCGAGTTTTTAAAATTTTCAAAATACTAATCCTTTGTCGAGTCTTATTGAAAACATCTTTTCCCCACTGTGGCTTATTGTTTTACTTCCTTTACAGTATCTTTTAATGAACAAAACTCTTATTGAGGCTGAATTCATTATTTAAAAAATGGTTTGTGCATTGTGTCTTGTTTAAAAAAACAATACACCCCGAGGATGCCAAATAGATGTACAGTTGAGCTTCTCAGGCATGTCTCCAACACCCTTCGTGTTTCCACCTCTACCTTTTTGTGTTGTGGTCAGACACTTCTTTAGACACCCCCTCCCCCGAGGTCTTTTATTATGTATGATCTTCAGTCCTGTCTCTGTTTAATTTAATGCTAAATTTTTCATTTCCTGAAATTTGATTTGATTCTGTCAAGTCTACTTCCTCCTTTTGAATTATCTCTTGTCTCTTTGTACTTTTGATTATCTTTTATATTCTTTGAACATGTTAAATATATTTACTTTATATTCCATATCTAATGATCCCAACAGGAGAGGTCTTTGCAGGCCTGACTTGTGATTTCTCCTTCCTCTTGAATATAGTGCCACGAATCCTTATAGTTTGTGTTTTGACTGTGAACCCACACCTGTTGGAACTTGCGGAATGGAAATTCTTTGACACCCAGATCAATGTTCATTCTGAGCCTGTTTTCTTGTGCCAGTTACTTGGGAACCATTACCAACGCTAGACTCCTGGGGCTGGCAGGAGGGACTTGTTGAGTAAAGAGAATCCACTGATGTTTCCTCCCTGGGTTTCTATAAACTAAACTCTCAGCTTGGGTGTTTTTGGTATTAACGGTCCCTAAAGCCTCATGAACGTAGCTTGTGGGTGCAGATTCTCAGGAGAGACCTTTAAGATTCTCTACTTTATGTGGGCATGCCTAACCTGGCCCCTCACTTTGTATCAGCCCAGGACCTTGTGAAGGCAAGGTCTTCTGCTATAGCCAGCCATGTGCACTGGTTTGAACATATTGACCAATTATCATGTCCTCCCAGAATTCATCAAAACTGAAGCTCTTAGTCACTGAGGTGGTGGGTGCCCACCGGTGAGGTGCCCACAGGTGAGATGCCAGCTTCAGCGTTGCTTTCTTGCCCCACAAAAACTTTGGCCTCTGAGGATCTCCCTTCCTTGCAGGTCAGTGGGCTCCTAAAAAGTTGTTTTAATATTTTGCTTTACATTTTTGGATGTTTTATAGTGGGATGGTTTTTCAAGATACATAATCTATGGTTTCCCAGAAATAGAAGCTTAGTTCTTCTATCTTTTTACTTTTCTAAATCACTAAATTCTCTCTCTCACCAACCCCCCCACCACACCACACACCTGATTTCATGGGCTCTGCTTGTGGGCTTTCTAGGGGCAGAGACAGTGAATGGCCACCGGGTCATATCTGCATCTTTAACACAATCTGCAGCTATTCACTGGCGAAAGCTTGTCCCTCAGAATTAATTTGCTTAAATCATGTAACCCAGGTTCACAAAAATGCTACGTTTCCTAGAAATACTTCTAAGAACACTTTTGAGGGAAGTGGATCAGTCACTAGGTGAATACAGTATATAGTTTGAAAACGAGCAAGCCAACACTAACGTAGGAATTACTTTTGTAGGGAAAACGTCTACCCGGCAGCTGTTTGGATGAGTGTTTTTGCTTACCGGCGTCCACTTCTGTCCTTTTTCCAGGATCATGAAATGTGTGTTGTCTCCTAAGGTCTGAAAGAACTCCTCGGAATCCACCGCAGTGCCGTCTTCCTCCAGCACCAAAGTGGTCAGTCCGTGGGCGATAACGAGGGCATCCAGGGTCTAGATTGGCAACACATGAGAGACATGGAAGGAAGCAAGAGATTCCATTCTGACCACCCAAAGCTATTGGTCAAGTTATAGTTTCAGCACTGTTGGCTGATCATGATAAAATTTTAATGGTCAGAATAAACCCTAATTAGTGTCTATGACCCAATCTTTGCTGGGAAAAGAGAAGTTAAGATTTTTAATGGATCTATCTCCTTCAGAGATTTCAATGATATAAGTGATTATATTGATTAATACTTCCAGTTTCTAAAATTACTTACTTATTTTGACAAATAAAAAGAATAATCCGGCACAAGTGGTATTTAAAGAGCCTTAGTCTCATGTGGCATGTGTGAGAATCTCTTTTCTTTCAGAGCCTCTATGTTGGATATTCATTTCTCATTTCCATGGGTGTCTCTGTCTGGGTTATGCCTCTACAATGCAATTCCAGAGACTCTGAGAGTCTATTTGTCCCTTATTTGGTGACTAGGACACTGTGTTAGATTAAGGACTGTTCTTCCCTGGCCTTTATGACCGAAACCAGATTTCCTAAGTTTGCTGCTTCCTTATATTCTCCCTTGTCAAAGAAATAAAGCTACATTATCAACTGATGGATGACTACTTTAAGGGTTTTGCTTCCGTAGCTAAATCTTCTGTGGTATAGAGATGCAATCATGTTTCCTTTTAGTCTTCCATTCTCCATTAACCCACTTAGTAATGGGTCCCCTCAGACTCTCTGAGGCTAAGACATTGTCATTTCTGTCTTTGCAATGGCTTAGTACCCACGGCCACGGCCCTGTGTGAATTTGCGGGACTTCTGTGAACAGGTCAGGGAGGCGCTGTGGTTCACAATACCTTGCTGAGGAGCTCATTCAGGCTGCTTGCCATCACCCCTCGTCGGCTGCTTCTGTCGTGGTTGGAGACTCGGAAAGGGCGAGCTGGGTGCATGAGGGGAGTTAGTAGGACTCTTTTAGTCTGTGAGCCCATAAATGTCAGGGGCCTAGAAATGGAGGAGAAAAGTAAAAAAAAATGCATCAGACATTATTTTCAAAAAAAGAATCTTTAAAGAGAGTTTTGCAGTAATAAAAATTTTTATATTTGAATCTGAATTAAAACAATTCAAAGATTGGGGTTTATTAAAAATTATATGTGTATGTATACACCACACACACACATCTCCCAAAACCAAGGAACAGACAAGTAATACATAAAATTAAAAACCTGACCATCATTATACCTGTTTTACTAGAATGTTCAAAGTCCTTACAGGAACTATTTGAGAAGGAATGGTAAAAACATCAAATTCAAAAAAGAATGGGTTTTAGAGCTCAAAAATCTAAAAGAAAAGAAAAAAAGAAAAAGAAAAGATTCCTGGAGACCATAAAGTACCTAAGCAGAGTTTTTTAGACAATCAGGCACACACACAAATAGTTACACATTTGTATAATAAGTCTAAGCCTGAAATTGAAAAGCCAGATATTGGTCACTATAGGAATAAACCAATTAAAAAATTTAACTTAAGATAAACAAGGGATGACAGAACACTATAGTAACTGCGGATAGAATAACAAGAAGGAAAACAACTTTGGGTCACAGTTTACATGATACTTTGGAGTAAGTTCCATGTTTATCAAAGAATTAACCCAAAATTCTGCTTTAAAAAAGAACGTAGAAGGGAACTTCCGGGAAGATGGCGGTGTGAGCAGGGCGGCAGAAATCTCCTCCCAACACTATATTTATCTACGAAAACACAGCAAATACATCTATTCCTAAAAGAGAGACGAGAATACACAGGAAAGCGCACAGCGTGCAGCTACACCCGAGAGGACTCGGCACCCCAAGAGGCGGTCTTAAAGAGCCCAGCTGACATATGTGGCAACTATCAGTGACCAAATTATACAGCCATGAAAAGACAGAGGAATATGGTTCAGACCAAAATCAACCAGACAACCCCAGAGAGGGAGTCTGAAGGGATGGAAATGCACAGCCTCCCTGAAAAAGAATTCAGAATAAAAGTCATAACCATGCTGATGGACCTACAGAGAAATGTGCAAGAGCTGAGGGAGGAAGTGAGGGAACTGAGGAAAGACAATACAGAAATCAGACAAGCGATCGACGGGCTTAACAGCAGAATGGATGAGATGCGAGAGACTGTTAATGGAATAGAAAACAGAGAACAGGAGTACAGAGCAGCTGAGGCAGAGAGAGATAAAAGGATTTCAGGAATGAAAGAATATTAAGAGAACTGTGTGACCAATCCAAACGGAACAATATTCGCAATATAGGAGTACCAGAGGAAGAAGAGAGAGAAAAAGGGATAGAAAGAGTCTTTGAAGAAATAATTGCTGAAAACTTTTACTCACTGGGGAAGGAAGTAGTCTTGCAGTCCACTGAAGCTCATAGATCTCCTAACACAAGTGACCCAAGGAAGACAACACTAAGACACATAATAATTAAGATGGCAAAGATCAAAGATAAAGACAGGGTATTAAAGGCAGCTAGAGAGAGAAAAAAGATCACCTACAAAGGAAAACCCATCAGACTATCATCAGACTTCTCAACAGAAACCTTACAGGCCAGAAGAGAATGGCATGATATATTTAATGTAATGAAACAGAAGGGCCTCAACCAAGAATATTGTATCCAGCACGATTATCATTTAAATATGACCGAGGGTTTAAACAATTTCCAGACAAACGAAAGCTGAGAGAATTTGCCTCCCATAAACCACCTCTACAGGATACCTTAAATGGACACTGAGATGGAAGCCACACCTAAGGCTAAAGATGTCACTGAGGAAAAATCATAGCAAAGAAAGTTAAAGAAATACAACTAAAGGCAAAGAATAAACACTATTATAGAGAATGGAGGAGGAGGAACAAGAAGGGAGAGAAAGAAAGAAACATCAGATCAGGCTTGTAGAA
>JAVSCE010005349.1:0-18986 GCA_032199065.1 Smutsia gigantea | reverse complement strand
CTCTCCTTAGGATTTGGCTTATACTATTACTACAGTATGGAATATCCTCTCTCTATTTTTTACCTCTTCAGATCTCAGCATAGATATCATCATCCAGGGAAGACTAAGTGGACCTATTGTAACTGTTAGAGTAGGTAGATAGCCAGACGTGAGCAGGAAAGGGGGTGGGGACTTTGTCCATTTTTCACAGTCAGCTGGTGTTTACATTTTGCTGGATGCCTACATTCCACACATTCTGTGTAAGCTGGTATTGAGGGGTATGGGGAGTAAAAATTTAAATAACAGACCTGACAAAATCAGCTGGTTTCAACATAGCAGAAAAGTTGATCCAAACTTCACAAAATACATTATACACTCATTAACATAGTAAAAATTATGCCCGTCCACTATTAACATTGTAAAAATAACCCCTCCCTGTGCCATGACAGTTCTAATGAGAACCAAATATAGCCAAAACTCCCATGCCTGATATGAGGGCAGAGCAAGCCCAGCCTCTGAGAAGACCCTCCCTGTTTCCTTTGAAACCTATCCCTACTTGGTGAATCTGTACCCCTATTTACATAAGAAGACTCCCTATTGTTTCTTGAAATAAACCCTCTGGGTCTGCCCATGCTCAACTCTTGGGTGTGTATTCTCTCTTTTCTTTAAATTCTTCCTCACCAATAAATTCTTAGACCTCAGCTGCTTTTCTGTCCATTCTTAAATTCTTTCTCATGACAAGACCAAGGACGTGTCTCCAGTAATATAACTACATAAACCCTGAGAAGCCCTATGAAACAGTATAACACCTGTCCTCTCTCACTAACCAAAGCAATGCCATAGAAATTAATGAGGTCACAGCTGAGAAAACAGGTTGAGTTTAAAAGGAAAAGAATAAATATGAGAAAAAAATTATAGCATCATCAGCAGTCTCTCCAATTTCAGTTAATTACCCCATAAAAGCAGATAAATGTCTCAGGCATAAAATTGGATCTCACTCTTGGCATTGCCTCTGGGTAAAATTGCAATATTTCCAGAATCTCTTGCTGGGCATTAGTCCATCTCCATATCAATAGGTGTTTTTGCAAGGAGTGGAGAGAAGCTGTTCTCTCCTTAGTCCATTTATTATAGGTGTTTACAAGGGGGGACAGGTGAGCTTGCCCCTGGACAGGAGGAAACAGCAAGCAAAAGCAATGGCTAGAGAGGCGAATGGAGCCAGGCTTCCTGTGAGCAAATAAACGGGTTTCTCTCACTTTATTTTTCCCCTTGACTGATTTTGACTTCACTAGTTTCACTTATTTATTCACCCTGGGCTGGGAACATGCTTCCTCCCAGAGCTACACCCTCTTCTTCATTTTTGCGAAACATAATCAATCACCAATCAATACCTTCCAAAAGTCTTGAATTCATCCACTTCGCTCAGTCCTTATTATCAATACCCTTTCTTAGGATCACCATCATTTTTTACTTGAATTATTTAGCAATAGCCTCCACCTGGCTTTCTCAGCCTCCTGTTTCCTACTATAATCTATTCTTTGCAGCAGACTCAGAGAAAGCATTCTTCCCAAAGTGAAGATCTGATCAGATCAAGCAAAGTAATCTAAAACATTTAAAACACTTGTGGATACAATGAGAGTTCTTGTGGCTAGGATTCTCACCTGGCCCTGGTTGTCTAACTCACTACACATGTGTGGGCAACACGTTGCTATTGACTCTATATAAACAGCTCCACCCAGTGCTCTGGGCGACATGGTGACATGGCTGCAAGGCTTCAGGAGAACAGAGCAGAGGCTGGAGAGGTGGCAGTGCCGAGGATAGAGGGCCAGAGGACAGCTATGCAGGCAGAGAAGCCCCAGAGGATGGGTGTGCAGACAGAGAGGCCCAGAGGCAGAGACAGGTTTGCTGCATGCAGAATCACTCTGAGTGAACGAGATTTTAGTGATTGACCTGCCAGAATAAAGTTGGGTATAACCCTTTCACCCCAAGAAGATTCTACAGTCATTCCTTTGGTCACACTGAATCCATAGTGAACTTTCCCAGGGCTGAAAACCATTGGCAAAACAACTTGTGTAGTTTGCAGGATTCATTGTTGACCAAGGAAAAAGACAGGCTGCCTTTATGGAAGGGTTGCTTCAGAGGGCTGCCCCTGTGAAAGAGGAGACAGTGGATTGTCCCCCAATGGGTATGTGGTCTGAGGTGGCTTGCCTCCTAGAGGGCTGGGCTCCACACCAGGACTGGAGGGAAGTGGACGTGAAGCTAGCATTGCTGTGAGGCACTGTAGCAGAGGAGGCACCCGGGGGAGTGGAGAGAAAGGTGCCATCAGCCCTGGAAATGGAGGAGCTGGGAAGGTTTAAGGGGTGGTGCTGGGGGCATTGACCCTTCCTATATTGAAAGCATGCCCAGTGGTTGTAAAGAAAATAAAGACACAGGAGCCGAAGTTCCCCAAGGACAGGAGCAGTACCCTCCCCAGGTCATGGAGCACTCTATGCTCCACCCCTATACTCAGGCTGAGCTGTTGGATTTGGCCTCCTGGTTTAGGCAGAAGCCCTCAGTGTCAATATCAGCTTGGCTCCTGTGTCTGTCGTACTTAGGGGTGGATGGAATTGTTCTTTTAGGATCAGAGATGGAAAGCTGGCTTCCCTGATGGTTCAGCCCATCTTGAGGCAGCGGTTACAAAGTGCACATCAGACCCCACGGAATCACTACCTCCTCAATTGGCTTATGGTTGTACTTTGTGCTCTGTGGCCCAATCAGGGTGATCTACCATCCTCTCCTGCAAGATGGCAGATGTATGCTGAGCTCCAACAGGTGTTATGAGAGCTAGGCATAAGAAATGTCATCTATAGTCCAGAGAATAATGGCCCAGATGATGAGACTTTCACTACTGGGATGAGAAATATTGTGCTTCAAATGGCTCCCACATCCCTGTTTGGATTTCTAGTGGCCATTCTTTCCCCTCACTTAGGGCAGCCCATAAGTGAGGTGACACTTAACAGTAGCAGACTTAGGAGAGGCTGAAGCAGTGAGAACATGGAAAGAAATAAGGTCTTCTACTCACAAGAAGAATTTAAAGAGCCCCATGAAGGTTATGAGGACCCAGATGTGTGTTGATTTAATACAGGCAGGAGCAGATGGAAGGAAACCAGACGGGAAGTCAGATAGTATCTTACTAGAGCTATGGCAACAACTGAAACCAGAGCAGCAGTTCCAGCCATTAAGACCAAAGAGACAGAGGTCAGAAACAGAGCAACAAGATCGGCCTATGTATCTGCAAGACTTCTTGCTGGAGAGACTGGAGAAAGAGGGTATTGTAAGGCCTACCCATGGTTCTTTTGGTTAACTCAATTGAGTAGAACTGGTTTGAATACAGCCAGGATAACCACTTATTGGTGATGTATCTCCTCAGGCTTGAGGGTTATTATAATTTGTTATAATTTCTGTTATTTGTATATTGTGTTATGTTGTTGTGGAGTTTGATTACAATGTTCCAGCTTCCTTGCACAGGGACTATTGCAGAGGGCAGAGGGCACACAGATTGAGAGGAGAGAATCTTGGAGGGGTGGAGTCTGGACAAAATGAGAGTTCCTGTGGCCAGGATTCTCATGTGGCCCTGGTTGGCTAGCTCACTACACCTGTGTGGGTAATACGTTGCTTTTGACTCTATATAAAGAGCTCCACCCAGTGCTCTGGGCAACACAGTGGCACAGCTACAAGGCTTCAGGAGAACAGAGCAGAGGCTGGAGAGGTGGCAGTGCTGAGGACAGAGGGCCAGAGGATGCCTGTGTGGGCAGAGAAGCCCCAGAATTGGCTGTGCAGGCAAAGAAGCCCCAGAGGACAGCTGTACAGGCAGACAGGCCCAGAGGGTGGCTGTGTGGGCAGAGAGGCCCAGAGGCAGAGACCGGCTTGCTGCATGCAGGCTCGCTCTGAGTGAATGAGATTTTAGTGATTGACCTGCCAACAAGGAAATAAAGTTGAGTATAACTCTTTCACCCGAAGAACATTCTACTGTCATTCCTTTGGTCACACTGATTCCATAGTGAACTTGCCCAGGGCTGAAAAGCATTGGCAAGACAACACTTCATTGTTTTTCTATTACTTGAAGAAGCAAATAAAAACCATGTAACTTGGTAAATAAACTCCTTCCAGGCCTCCTCTCTAAATGTTGGCAACTTGCCTTCCTATGCGATATCAAAGCATACTGTATATGTCTCTCAATACTGTATTTGTAATTACCGGTTTACTTGCCTTCCCCTCTCTCCCTTATCTCATATGCTACCATACACAAATGGTGAATTCCCTTCAGGATATATCCCAGCACCTAGAAATGTGTATAACACATAAGAAATTTTCTTTGAACACATTTTGAATAAATGTATCTAATCATAATATTGTAATAACAATCATATTTTTTTAGCTTGCAACAAACCTACTGAAGTAGGTAAAAGAGCTGTCATTCCTTCTTCATAATCACTTACAAGAAACTTGGAGATCTACAGTTTCTCTGAGAAAATTTAATGAAGCGTACACATATTTAAAATTTCTTAGTTGGCATTAATCCATACACATATTAAAAAAGAAAGACAGAAAATATTAAAATATAAATAAAAGGAAAACCAATTTCAACTTGTGAAATTCAAACAAAACATCACACGGCCTTAATTTTGCAGAAACTTTGGCAACTCACTTAACCTTTTCAGGTCTCAATTACTTATCTGTAAATTGGAGACAATCTGTTTAAATTTACATAGGTGTTGAGAGGCTTAAACTGTTCTCAAGTACAGCACTTGAATAATAGGTATCACTTAAGCAAAATATTACCATAATTACTATTAATAGAAGAGAGCTGCAACTGAGAGAAATAAAGGATACAGTGCACTTGAAAAAAAGACTTTAAATGGCTCATTTAAAAAATTAGGTACTAAAAGGAAATAACAACTGGCATTCAAGGCAAAAAGACTTCAGCCAAAAGTGAAAGCCTTCAGAATCTCATATTTTATAGCTTAAAAATGGGGATATATTTGAAGCCCCACTGTAGATATATGCACTTGTAGGAAAGCAAGCATTTTTGTGGTTCTCAGCAGCAAAAAGGAGAGATGGAAAGTAACATTCTGAATGAATTCAATTTGTGCAGACATATCTTTCTGTTCCCAATTATTTAAATAGCCACTCTCAGGGGGAACTCTCTCAGAGGAATCTGTTGTGGTAGTAAGGATAGATCCAATAAACATATTCTGATTATAATTTTAAAAAATCATGCTCACTGTAGAAAAAATATAAAACTTTAAACAACTAAAAGGAAAAAAGAAATGCCCCATAGTTCCACTAACAACAGATAACAACCCTTACCATGTTGGTATGCAAGCTTAAACCTTGTGTATAATGGTATGTAGGT
This sequence comes from Smutsia gigantea, assembly GCA_032199065.1. Classification (NCBI taxonomy): domain Eukaryota; kingdom Metazoa; phylum Chordata; class Mammalia; order Pholidota; family Manidae; genus Smutsia; species Smutsia gigantea. Next base: position 13,615 of record JAVSCE010005349.1, on the reverse strand, counting down.
GTATAATGCCTACATACTGTATATTTGTTATTTTAACTACATATTAAATTCTGCACATTTCTAACATTATTAAACATTCCTCTAAACTAATTTAAATTTTTGCTTACTCTTTTATGTCATTTCTGTACCTCAATTAATTGTAGTTACAGATGACAGAAATTGTTTCAGAGTCCTAATTTTACATCCTCCAATTCCAGGAACAGCTCTTGACGAAAAGCTGTTTTTGAACTGACAATCCTATGACTATTTACAATACTCTTTATGCATTCTCTGACCCTAGAAGAGAAGAATATTCTACCGATTTATGCAGGCTTAGCATAGTTAGAACCATAGGTGGTTTCTCCAAGCTCATTTTTGTTATATCCTATGGCTTCCTTAATATTTCAAATATTCCTTATGCTAATCTAAAAATTAAAAAAATTAAAATTCCATGTATTTTAATTTTATTTATTTTTATTTATTTATTTTTATAATTTACTTTGGTATCATTAATCTACGATTACATGTGCAATATTATGATTATTAAACTACCCCCTTCATCAGGTCCCCACGACCAACCCCATTACAGTCACTGTCCATCAGCATAGGGAGATGGTATAGAATCACTTCTTGATTTCTCTGAGTTGTAAAGCCCTCCCGATTCCCCCCCAATATGACATCTGCTAATCGTAATGCCCCTTTTTCCCCCTTATTGCTCCCTTCTTACCCATTTTCACCAGTCCCTTTCCCTTTGGTAACTATTAGTCCATTCTTGGGTTCTGTGAGTCTACTGCTGTTTTGTTCCTTCAGTTTTTTCTTTGTTCTTATACTCCACATATGAGTGAAATCATTTGATACTTGTCTTTTTCGGCTTGGCTTATTTCACTGAGCATAATACCCTCTAGGTCCATCCATGTTGTTGCAAATGGTAGGATTTGTTTTCTTCTTATGGAAGAATAATATTCCATTGTGTATATGTACCCCATCTTCTTTATCCATTCATCTACTGATGGACACTTAGGTTGCTTCCATTTCTTGGCTATTGTAAATAGTGCTGCGATAAACATAGGGGTGCATATGTCTTTTTCAAACTGGGCTGCTGCATTCTTAGGGTAAATTCCTAGGAGTGGGATTCCTGGGTCAAATGGTATTTCTATGTTGAGTTTTTTGAGGAAACTCCATACTGCTTTCCACAATGGTTGTACTAATTTGCATTCCCACCAGCAGTGTAGGAGGGGTCCCTTTTCTCCACATCCTCATCAATATTTGTTGTTGTTTGTGTTTTGGATGTTGGCCATCCTCACTGTTGTGAGGTGATATCTCATTGTGGTTGTAATCTGCATTTCTCTGATGATTAGTGATTTGGAGCATCTTTTCATGTGCCTGTTGGCCATCTGAATTTCTTCTTTGGAGAAGTGTCTATTCATGTCCTCTGCCCATTTCTTAATTGGATTGTTTGCTTTTTGTTTGTTAAGGTGCGTGAGTCCTTTATATATTTTGGATGTCAACACCTTATCGGATACGTCATTTATGAATATATACTCCCATATTATAGTATCTCTTTTTGTTCTACTGATGGTGTCCTTTACTGTACAGAAGCTTTTCAGCTTGATATAGTCCCACTTGTTCATTTTTGCTTTTGTCCCCCTTGTCCGGGGAGATATGTTCATGAAGAATTTGCTCATGTTTATGTCCAAGAGATTTTTGCCTATGTTTTTTTCTAAGAGATTTATGGTTTCATGACTTACATTCAGGTCTTTGAACCACTGTGAGTTTACCTTTGTGTATGGGGTTATCAGTAGTCCAGTTTCATTCTCTTACATGTAGCTGTCCAGTTTTTCCAACACCAGCTGCTGAAGAGGCTGTCATATCCCCATTGTATATCCAAGGCTCCTTTATCATATATTAATTGACTGTATATGTTTGGGTTAATGTTTGGATTTTCTATTTTGTTCCACTGGTCTGTGGGTCTGTTTTTGTGCAAGTACCAAATTGTCTTGAATACTGTGGCTTTGTAGTAGAGCTTGAAGTCAGGGAATGTAATTCCCCCTGTTTTATTCCTCCTTCTCAGGATTGCTTTGGCTATTCGGGGGTTTTTGTGGTTCCATATGAATTTTAGAATTATTTGTTCGAGTTCATTGAAGAAAGCTGTTGGTAGTTTTATAAGGATTGCGTTGAATCTGTAGATTGCTTTAGGTAGTAAAGCCATTTTGACAGTACTTATTCTTCCTAGCCAAGACCATCGGATGAATTTCCATTTTTAGTGTCAACTTTAATTTCTCTTAGGAGTGTCTTGTAATTTTCAGAGTATACGTCTTTCACTTTCTTGGTTAGGTTTATTCCTAGGTATTTTATTCTATTTATGCAATTGTGAATGGAATTGTTTTTTATGATTTCTCTTTCTGTTAGTTCATAGTTAGTGTGTAGGAAGCAAGAGATTTCTGTGTGTGAATTTTGTATGCTGCAACTTTGCTGAATTCAGATATTAGTTCTAATACTTTTGGAGTGGAGTCCTTAGGATTTTTTATGTACAATATCATATCATCCGCAAATAGTGACAATTTGACTTCTTCTTTACCAGTCTGGATGCCTTGTATTTCTTTGTTTTGTCTTATTGCCATGGCTAGGACCTCCAGTACTATGTTGAATAACAGTGGAGAGAGTGGGCATCCCTGTCTTGTTCCCTATCTTAGATGAAAACTTTCCACTTCTCACTGTTAAGTATGATGTTAGCTGTGGGTTTGACATATATTGCCTTTACGATGTTGAGGTACTTGTCCACTATACCCATTTTGTTTAGAGTTTTAATCATATATGGATGCTGAATTTTGTCAAATGCTTTTTCATCATCTATGGAGATGATCAAGTGGTTTTTGTTCTTCTTTTTGTTGATGTGGAGGATGCTGTTGATGGATTTTTGAATGTTGTAGCATCCTTGCATCCCTGCGATAAATCCCACTTGATCATGATGTATGATCCTCTTGATGTATTTTTGAATTTGGTTTGCTAATATTTTGTTGAGTATTTTTGCATCTACGTTCATCAGGGATATTGGCCTGCGATTTTCTTGTTTGGTGAGGTCTTTGCCCGGTTTTGGTATTAGAGTGATGCTGGCCTTATAGAATGAGTATGGAATTATTCCCTCCTCCTCTATTTTTTGAAAAAATTTAAGGAGAATGGGTGTCATTTCTTCTCTATATGTCCAGTAGAATTCAGAGTTGAATCCATTTGGTCCGGGGGTTTTCTTGGGTAGTTTTTTGATTACCGCTTCGATTTCATTGCTGTTGATTGTTCTGTTTAGTTTTTCTGTTTCTTGTTTGGTTAGTCTTGGAAGGTTGTATTTTTCTAAGAAGTTGTCAATTTCTTCTATGTTTTCCAGCTTGTTAGCATATAGATTCTCATAATATTCTCTTATAATTCTTTGTATTTCTGTGGGGTCTGCCATTATTTTTCCTTTCTCATTTCTGATACTGTTTATGTGTGTAGATTCTCTTTTTCTCTTAATGAGTCTGGCTAGGGGTTTATCTATTTTGTTTATTTTTCCAAAAGAACCAGCTCTTGGTTTCATTGATTTTTTCTATTGTTTTATTCTTCTCAATTTTATTTATTTCTTCTCTGATCTTTATTATGTCCAACCTTCTGATGACTTTGGGCCTCATTTGTTCTTCTTTTTCCAATTTCAATAATTATGTCTTTATTCATTTGGTAATGTTTTTCCTTCTTTAAATAGGCCTGGATTGCAATATACTTTCCTCTTAGAACTGCCTTTGCTGCGTCCCACAGAAGTTGTGGCTTTGTGTTGTTGTTGTCATTAGTCTCCATATATGCTTTGATTTCTATTTTGATTTGGTCATTAACTCATTGATTAATTAGGAGAATGCTGTTAAGTCTCCATGTATTTATGAGCCTTTTTTTTCTTTCTAAAATTTATTTCTAGTTTTATACCTTTGTGATCTGAGAAGTTGGTTGGTAGAATTTCAATATTTTTGACTTTACTGAGGTTCTTTTTGTGGCTTAGTATGTGCTCTATTCTGGAAAATGTTCCATGTGCACTTGAGAAGAATGTGTATCCTGTTGCTTTTGGGTGTAGAGTTCTATAGATGTCTGTTGGGTCCATCTGTTCTAGTGTGTTGTTCAGTGCCTCTGTGTCTTTACTTATTTTCTGTCTTGTTGATCTGTCCTTTGGAGTGAGTGTTGTGTTGAAGTCACCTTAAGTGAATGCATTGCTTTCTATTTCCTCCTTTAATTCTGTCAGTGTTTGTTTCACATATGCTGGTGCTCCTGTGTTGCGTGCATATATATTTATAATGGCTATATCTTCTTGTTCGATTGACCCCTTTATCATTATGTAATGTCCTTCTTTATCTCTTGCTGCTTTCTTTGTTTTGAAGTCTATTTTGTCTGATACAAGAACTCCAACACCTGCTTTTTTCTCCTTGTTCTTTGCATGAAATATCTTTTTCCATCCTTTCACTTTTAGTCTGTGTATGTCTTTGGATTTAAAGTGAGTCTCTAAAACAAGTAGTGATTCTGTAACATCTCACTACGCTGATGGACAGTGACTGTAATGGGGTTGGTGGGGCTGACCTGATGAAGGGGTAGTTTAATAATCATAATATTGCACATGTAATTGTAAATTAATGATAATAAAATAAATTATATTTAAAAAAATATAATAATAAAAAAATAAAATGAGTCTCTTGAAGGCAGCATATGGATGGGTCTTGTTTTTTTATCCATTCAGTGACTCTATGTCTTTGGACTGGTGCATTCAGTCAATTTACATTTAGGGTGAATTTGGATAGGTATGTACTTATTGGCATTTCAGGCTTCATATTCATGGTTACCAAAGGTTCACGGTTAACTTCCCTACTATCTAAAAGTCTAACAGGTCACTTAATATGCTATTACAAACACAATCTAAAGGTTTTTGTGTGTGTGTGTTTGTTTGTTTCCTTCCTCCTTTTTCTTCCTCCTCCATTCTTTATATATTAGGTATCATATTCTGTACTGTTTGTCTATCCCTTGATTGACTTTGGGGATAGTTAATTTAATTTTGCATTTTCTTAGTAATTAGCTGTTCTATTTTCTTTACTATGGTTTTATTACCTCTGATGACAGCTATTTAACCCTAAGAACACTTCCATCTATAGCGGTCTTTCCGAAATACACTGTAGAGATTGTGGGAGGCAAATTCTCTCAGCTTTTGCTTATCTAGGAATTGTGTAATCCCTCCTTCAAATTTAAATTATAATCTTGCCGGATAAAGTAATATTGGTTCAGGGCCCTTGTGCTACATTGCATTAAATACATCATGCCACTCCCTTCTGGCCTGTAAGGTTTCTGTTGATAAGTCTAATGATAGCCTGATGGGCTTTCCTTGTATGTGATCTTATTTCTCTCTCTGGCTGCTTTTAGTAGTCTGTCCTTATCCTTGATCTTTGCCATTTTAATTACTATATGTCTTGCTGTTGTCTTACTTGGGTCCCTTGTGTTGGCAGATCTGTGCACCTCCATGGCCTGAGAGACTATCTCCTTCCCAAGACTGGGGAAGTTTACAGCAATCACCTTCTCAAAGACACTTTCTATCCCTTTTACTCTCTATTCTTTTTCTGGTACCCCTACAATGCGAATATTGTTCCGATGAATTGGTGACACAGTTCTCTCAATATTCTTTCATTCTTAGAGATCCTTCTTTCTCTCAGTGCCTCAGCTTCTTTGGATTCCTATTTAATTTCTATTTCATTTATCGTCTCCTCCACCACATCCAATCTGCTTTATTACCGTCCATTGTGTTCTGCAATGATTGGATCTCCAACTGGAATTCATTCCTGAGTTCTTGAATATCTTTCCTTACCTCCATGAGCATGTTAATGATTTTTATTTTGAACTCCTTTTCAGGGAGAGTCATAAGGTCCATATCATTTAAATCTTTCTCAGGGGTTGTATTCATAATTTTACTCTGGATCAGGTTCCTTTGGCATTTCATATTTGTGTATGGCACCCTCTAGTGCCCAGAAGCTCTACTCTCTGGAGCTTCTCAGCCCCTGAAGCAATGTTGGGGATTATAGCAGAGTGGTATTGTTGCCTTGGGGGAGGAAAGGGCTGTTTCCTGGTTCCTGGCTGCTATGCCTGTCTCTGCTGCCTGAAGCAGTTGGCTGAGCACACAGGTATAAGCCTCTGTGCTTTGCGTTTTTAGTTGCTGTGGACAGATCTTCCCTCTGGCTGGCCTAACACCAGGGAAGGGTTTCCCGTTTTGCAAGTCCTGTGGGGCTGGCCAGGAGAAATGCGCACTAGTCTGCTGTCACAGAAGGGTTTCTTGGAGCTGTGAAGGCAGCCAGGGAGCTGGTGCACCTGAAGATCGTGAAAACTCCCAATCTGCTGATCAGAGTGCACCCGACAATTTTCTCTACCTGTCCTTTCTCCTGAGCAGTAAGCTCTGTGAAATCCTTGCCCCTTTTATCAGCCCTCTTGTTAAGGGCTTCTTTGTTAGGAAGTCTCTCATACTTCCCTCCTTTCTTTTGTCCCCGAGCAGCTGGGTAAGGATCCCTGCTTTCACAAGCAGCTAGAATCTTAGTCTCTCCAGGAATTCTCCCTGTCTAACTTTCCAACCCCCTAATTACGGGAGTATAATGCAAGTACTATGAAATGTAGGTTTGTGCTCCCAGAGCAGATCTCCAGAGTTAGGTATTCAGCAGTCCCATATCTCCACTCCCTCCCTGTTCCGTTCCTGTTCCTCTTGCCGGTGAGCTGGGGTGGGGGAAGGGCTTGAATCCTGCAGGACCACAGCTTTAGTACGTTTCCCTTTTCCGTGAGGGCTGCTCTTGTCTCCAGGTGTATACAGTTTGGTGCAGTCCTCTTTCCTGTTGCTCTTTCAAGAGTAGTTGTAGTAGCTTTATTTTCATATTATATGCAGTTTTAAGAGGAAACCAATGTCTCACCTCTCACGCCGCCATCTTTAATGCCTCTCCATTTCCATGTATTTTAAAACATCTAATTGTGTATTTATCTTTTTTATTTGACTGGGCAGTCTGTGGGCAGAGCAGAAATAGATAAGAAAATAAAGAATTAATGAGAGTATTGAGGTAGGGCAGGAACACGGGACTGGCATCATGATGAACTTTTCCTGACTATGATGAAAAATGCTGAGATAAAAACAGTATAGTAATAGCAGGAGAGACCCCATCTTAAGGCTAAGATTCTGTTTTAAAAATCATGGAGTTGAGAAGTATGTTTCCTACCATATTCTCTGGTAATCAGACAATAACCCCCAATCTTAAGGCAGGGAAGGCAGTCTTAACTGACATGTTCCAACTTCTTCAGGGTAAGCACTATTTTGGAGAAGAACAGGATCAATAAATCCCTTGTGTTAAGTTTATCTTACAGAATTATCTATAGGACTTACTGTGGATGGGGACATAGTGTCCTTCAGTAGAGAGAGACGTCATGAGGCCATAAATCAAGCCTATGCCCACAATCCCCTTCCACCCTTTGCTCCTCTTGAAAGCCTTAGAAATACAGAGTCTCTAGCCTTTCAGTGCACCTCCTCTTTGAGGGTGCCTGCAGTTTTTTATTTAAGTGTATACTTTTAAATAAAGCTTTCTCACTCCCCAAACTATTGCATTTTGTCTCTGTGTTATTTAATTCTATTTCCAAGTCTTCACTCTTTCTCCACTTTTCTCCTGATAAGTAGGGAGGGGCTGCTGAGAGCTCAGATTTAGGCCTGCAACTTCCAATATCCTGGGTGATGCAGATAGAACTGTAGAAACTGGAGCCTGCCTGAAAATCTCTTTTTTGGGGGAAGTTCTCAGAAGATAATCTCACTCTGTCCTGTGGTCTGTGGCTCCCCCAAATCCTGGAGTGGTAAGGGTTATTCCCAATCCATGCAGATATAAATGGACACAGGGTACCAGGTGACCCTGGCTTTAAGAGTTGTCAAAGGGAATCTGCCCTAGGCTAAGAACTTTCCCTCTTTCCCTGTGCACTTTCCTGTTCTCAGCTGCCTGCAAGGCAGCTGCCATTCCCTGATCCTCTTGTTTTAATGAATTCCTTCCTTACCTACTATAACTCTGGGGGGAAAATTCTGGGGCAAAATATCACTGAAACCAAAATCAGTCAAAGGGAGAAACAAAGTGGGAGCAACACATTTATTTTTCACAAGCAGTCATGTTGTCTTTCTCTCGACCTGTCCAAAGCAGAAGAGAGAGCTCCACCCAACCTCTCCAGTCCAGATAAACCCTCACTCGCTTGTGTAATTACCTATTGATATGGAGATGGACTAATTCTTACTACCCCTTGGAAACACCTATTGATATGCAGATACAAAAAAGCCAGGTGACAGTTTCTGGAAATATTTAAATTTACCCACAGCCCACCCCTCCAGTAATCCCACCTCGTGATCTACATATTCCTCATCTTCCACAGTGTTCCCTGTGCAAGAAAACGGGAGCATTGAAACCAGGCTAATAAAATACAATAGCAATAGCAATATAATGCTCAAGATGGAGGATTCAGGTGGGTTCAAAGTCCTATTCAGATTAAGTCCATAGCTCACCCATTCCACAGGCAGTTAGTAGCTGAACAGGAAGGGAGTTCAGATCAATCATCATGTGGCAGCTGCAACCAGGGGTGCATCCAGGCCACAGGGACTGTAGAAGAAAATAACCTTAAGGGTGATAAGATACGTGTTTTAATGACACCAGCACAGGCAAATTTTGTACATCACGTAGGATACATGCATGACAATGGTCCTGTGACAGGACAGTGGCAGGAATGGGATCTAATCCTGGTGTAATACACCACACCTTCACATCCCTCCCTGTGGGTCAATGGTTACAGATGGGTCAATATATAGGGCTATGGGAGGTACATGGACTGGCCATAAAGATAAAACAAAACTTTCCTGTAAGATGCTCTTACATCCCAGACGTTTTGGGTAAACTACCATGAGCTACCACACTACTACACTCTCCTGTTACTCCAGGAATACACATGAGGCCAGCTTCCAGGCCTTTTCCCCAAGGGTCCAGAAGGGCCAGCTATCACTGGTCTGTCTGTCAAAATGTCCAGGGCCACTTCCATTCAACAGTGTCCACAAGGGTTTAATGCAGTAAGGGCTGGCAGCATGATGTTGCTCTGCTGGCCATATGCTGGATTCAATAACTCTTCTTTGAACATACAGTAGTTTAGGAGAGGCAGCACAGTGTGATAGCATATGGACAGGGTCAAGTTTCCTTTACAGGGCTTCTCACTCAAACGCCATAGCACTATCCTTAAGCAAACTGACCAGCCCCATAGACTATTGGTGTCTAACTTCAGACCAGATTTCAACAAACCATGTACCTCTCTATCATTCCTGCCCCAGGAGGGTCCTATGGTACATGAAACTTCCACTTTATTCCAAGTTACTGCACCCATTCTTGTAACTCAGGTCCAGTAAAGTGGGTGCTTTGATCACACTCAACCACCTGCAGCTGGTCATATGCTGCAAAGAGAAATTCTAGGCCCCACTTGGTGGTTTTCTGATCTGCAAGATGTGCACGAAAAACAACCAATAGGCCAGTAGCTGTAAACATGCAAGTCATGGCAAACTGACATCTTTCTGATATGAGTAGGGGCCCAATATAGTCTATCTGCCACCTGACAAGGGGTATCTGTCCCTTTACTATTGTCACATGTCTCTCTGAAACTTAGTGTAAATCCCTCTTAGAGAACACAAGGCAGTACTCTCAGGCTCTTCTGACTTTCCCAGCTCATGGCTGAGGGGTACCAGAATGGCTGCTATAGAGGGGACAGCAATATGCAGTGGGGATGTGACTTTATTCAATTCCCTGTAGTCCACAGTCATATGCCAGGAGCTGTCTGGCTTTTTCACTGGCCACACTAGGGAATTAAAAGGACTATGAGTGGGCTTTATTATGCTCACCTCCTCCAACTCCTGCAGAGTTTCAACAATTTCTTTGTGCCGCCCCCAGGCAATTTATACTGCTTAGTATTTGTTCCTCATCTAGGTACAGACAGAGCTACAGGTGGGTGCTTAGCATATCCCCTCAATACTGCCTTTACCATACATACCCTCAGTCTGAACTCACCTGCAGTGGTCTATAACCAAAGGCCCTGTAGGATATCCACCTCAAAATATATACAGGGATGGGAGAAATGTACATAGCATACTTCTTTGGGGGTAAATGCCCTTTCCCCAGTGGGATTTGGGCTTTCTTCACTCTAATTGCCTTACCCCCATAGCCATGTATCACAGCAGGGATCCCTGGAAATTGCTCAGGGTTGCCCTGAATCAAAGAACATTCAGCTCCTCTGTCCACCAGTCCCAGAACATATTGTACATTCACAGAGGACCAATGAATTGCTAATTCTACATGTAGCCTCTGATCTCCAGTGCATCTCCCAAAGTGGGTTCTTGGCCCTTTCCTCAGTTGAACCACAATGCCAAATCATTGTCCTGTGGGGGTGAGGACTCAGGTGGAGCCTGAGTACTGTCCCCCAGGAAGTCTTGCAGGGACACAGGCCAGACACAGATCTTTGCTTCTGGCTTCTGTGTTCTGGACCTCAGAGGCTGGAACAGCTACTCCGGCTTTAATTAGTGCCACAGTGCTAACAATATCCTATTGGATTGCCCAACAAATTTCTCTTTCACTACCATGTTGTTTATCAAATCAACCTACATCTGGGTCCTCGAGACCTACCTGGTGCCCTTTGCGGCTCTCCCTTCAGTTTTAGTCCATACTTCCTTCTGTGTTCTTATTGTTTCAAACTCCCCTAGATCTGCTAATGTGCGAGTATCCTCACTTATTGGTTGCCCTGTGTGTGGGGGGGCAAGAATAGTCACTAAAGACCCAACAAAAGATGGGGGAGCTGTATGGAGCACCAGATTTCTCATTCCTACAGTGAACAACTCCTCTTCACGGCCCTGGGGTCCATACTATAAATAATATTTTTTATGCCCAATTCCTGCAACACCTGTTGGAGCTCTGTATATGTTTTCCAGCTAGTGGGTAAATATGGTAAATCACCCTGATTAGGCCAAACTACCATGATGGCTGCTGTCAGCCAATCCAGAAGCACTGGATTCCCTTAGGTATGGTGGGCACTTAGCAACCATTGCCAGAGAGAAGGGTGAATCATCAGGGAAGCCAGTCTACTCATTCCAGAACCCAACATAACAATGTTGTCCAACCCCATATCCCAGAGATGTAAAAGCCATGTAGGCAGAGGTTCCAATGGCTTCTGCCATTACCAGATGCTCATGTCCACCAGGTCATCCTGGATATATGGGCGTGGCATGGAGTGTTCCACAACCTGGGCAGGGGACAGCTCCTCCCCCTCAGGAACTTGTGGTTGCTGTGTTTTTACTTTCTTAATTAAAATTGGGCGGGTCTTTAATACAGGAGAGTCTGGTGCCTCAGACGGTGGCCTCAGCAACAGATCATCCCTTGGGCCCACTCCCTCATCCTCTCCTGATACCTCCTCCACCATCTCTGGAGCTGAAGGCACCGCTGTTTCCTCCCCCACCCGCATGACCTTTTGTTATGTGGACTCTCCTGCTGCCTCCCCCCTTGCTGCTGCTAAGGATTTTTCGAGGAGTGTGATCTGTCCTCTCAATAACTGTCTCTCTTCCTAAGGGCACCCCATATATCATCACCCACCTCCTCCAAGCAATACTGAAATGTATCTCTCTCCTGCTAAAGTCTCTTTCCCTCATAGATAACCCTCTCTCTCTCCTCAATAACACTTTCCACTATCTAGAAGAGAAGAGGTCCTACAATGCCAGCTGCTACATGGCCACTCAGGGCCTCTAAGCAGTGTTCTCTCTGATGGAGGACAAATTCTGCAGATTCCAGAGTCTCTGCTCTTCCTCAGTTCTGGGGAAGGCTCCACCCCTCTGGAAGGTACTTTACCCTAGACCAGTTCCCCCCAGGGGCTCCCCAATTGGAAACCTCACATATAGTGGGTTCCCAAATAAACCTGCACCCTCTACCACTGCAGCCATTGGGGCCTTCTGACCATCCCTAGAGGCAGTCTGCCCAATGGTTGCACCCATTTAGACAGATTTTGTGTTTGGAAGTCTGGCCAACTACCGCCAGATGTAACTCCCAGGGAACATCCTGGGGCAAAATACCTCTAAAACCAAAATCAGTCAGAGGGAGAAACAAAGTTTAAAAACCCTTTTATTTCTTACAAGCAGTCATCCCATCTCTTTCTTGACCCAGCTGCAGCAGAAGAAGAGCTCCACCCAACCTCTCTGGTCCAGATAAACCCTTGCACACCTTTGTGATTACCTATGGATATGTAAATGGACTCCATCTCTCCACCCCTTGGAAACACTTATTGATATGCAGATGCACTAAAGCCAGGTGGGAGATTCTGGAAATATTGCAATTTTACCTACAACCTGTGTGACCCGGACGGGACTGTAGCTATACAATCTTGCTCTTTAGTAGCCTGTCTGAAAAATCTCCTTTCTTTGCTTTGGGAAGTTCTCAGACCACAATCTCACTCCATCCAGTTCTCTGCTATTCTCCCAAATCCTGGGTGGTAGGAACTTATTTCTCATGTGTGCAAATTCAAGCAGACACTGCATACCAAGTGACTCTGGTATTAAGAATTAACAAGATATTTGCCCAATGCTGAGCAAGAATTCAATGAGCTTCCCTTTCTTGCCTTCGTCTACCTTGACTTTAGCCCACTCCTCCCTGGAAGTATATTCAAATAAAACTTTGATTCTGCTTTGATGCTGTGACTCTGCCTTTCAATTCTTTTTTGTGGTGGGTACAAGAAACAAAGAAAATGAACTCAACCCATAACAAGATGATCAAGGAAAGCCTCTCTGAAAAGATGATAATTGAGACAAGACCTGAATGAAGTAAGGGAACTGTCAAGTAAACATCTTATATCTGGGAGAAGAAGGCTTTACAGAAAGAGCTGCGAGTGTGAAGTAGCTAAGGTAGGAGTATTCTTCATATATTCATTGAACAACAGTAAAAACAATGCACTACAGCATGTTAGCAAGAGAGAAAACAAGAATCAGATTACATAGCGGATTGGACTTTGTAAGAATTTGGTGTTTTCTCATAATGAGATGGAAAACCATTTGAATATTTCAAACAGAGAAGTACTGTAATCAGAGCTGTGTCTTAAAATTAATGTTCTGGATGTGCTCTGAATAAAGAAGAGTAGTAAAGGCAAAGACAAGTGTAGACATAACAGACTCTGTTTCATTCAGGAAAGAGATTATGGTGGCCTGAACCATGGTGGTTATAGCAAAAGTGGAGAGAGGGTCAAAGTTGGGTCTGAAAGGTAGAATTTAAAGAATGTGAAAGTGGATTAAATATGGAGTGACAGAAAAATAGAGGAGTCAAAGAAGACCCCAAGGCTTTTGGACTGAACAATTGGGAGAAGAGAAAGTTTTAAATAAAAAGTCTATATATTTAAGGTGCACATTATGATTTGATATACATATACATAGTGGAATGATTATTACAGTCAAGCTAATTGACATATCATCTCCTCACATTATTGCCATATTTTTGTAATGTGTGTAATGAAAGCACCTGAAATCAACCCCTAGCATATTTCCAGTGGTCAATATAGTATTACTAAGTGTACTCATCATGCCTGT
>JAVSCE010005348.1:0-87663 GCA_032199065.1 Smutsia gigantea | reverse complement strand
CTCATTCTCTAAGGGCTGTCCTGCTCACCCTTTCTAACCACTCTTCCCTCTTTCCCTTAGGACAAAGGTGTTCAAGGTTCTTGGTTTTATCTTTCCATAGGACATTAATATTTTTTTATAAGTTTATTTTGATATCATTAATCTACAATTAAATGAGTAATATTATGGTGATTACACTACCCCCTTCATCAGGTTCCCCCCCCCAACCCCATTACAGTCACTGTCCATCAGCGTAGTGAGATGCCATAGAGTCAAGGACATTAATATTTTAAAGACAAGATCTAGAGGTTCAACATAAATATATTACATTCTGTAAACATTTCTTGTGCGTACACCTAATCAGCAGGCACTGCTCTAGGCCCTTCCACTTTCTCACAACTGTCCTGTCACTGTGGGTTGAGGCATCAGCTTTCCAGATGCTTCAGTTAGGAAACCTTGAAGAATCACAGTGCATGGCTCTCCCCACCCTCCTGCTCCTCAAATGCACGCAGTGATCAAGTGTTGTGAGATTTTTCTGTCTCCCATACATGCTTCTCCCTTTCTATTTCTACAGGGCACCTTGCCTCAGACCTTCCTTGTCTGTCATTCCTGGGACCTCATTCCTGGGAGCCCCTGCTTCCAGCCTTACCTTCTTCTAACTTATCCTGCACAACTACATCTTCAGAAGACCCTTCATCACATTACACGTGCCCCCACCCCACAGCTCCACATCATTCAATGGTTTTTCCCCAGATTTCATTCAAGGTCCTTTGACCTAACTCTCTGGAGTGGGATATATTCATAGAGCCCTGCCTTACCCATGACAGGGCTTTCAGGGAGGGAAGGAGGAGGGAGTCTCAGGGTACCAGTCTGACCAGAGGGCTGTGTACATAGGAGGGCTTAGTGCATTGTGGCTGGAGCAAAAAATCTGAATCATAGTCAAAGAGGGCAACCAAATTCCTATCTGGGAAATCAGGGCAGTCTGAAGGGTGAGGCCAAACTGTAAACAGAATGAGTAATGAGGTCAAAAGCTGGTGGGGACCAGAATCATGTCTAGATACAGTTCAAGGAAACGGAAATGGTACAGGACTGAGGCTGTGAACTGAATTATAAGAAGGTACTAGAGACCTGCTACGCTGCTCTACATAGAATGGGGTAGGAAGAGCAGCCCTGGAGAAATCTCCCTTTCCTCTGGCTCTGCTCTTGTATTTTTCATGTATGTGTACATGCCTTGTCTTCCTGCTTCTCTAGACTTCACACTCTTCACATGGCCCCAGCACTGCTCAGTGACTAGTCAGGGTTGCATGGTGGTGGGTGCGGAAACAAAGCTCTATCTCCCACCTAATAGGGGATGTGCTAGGGAGGCCAGCTTAAACTCAAGTTCACAGGTTGGCAAATTACTTCACATCTCCAAGTCTCAGATTCCTCATCTGGAAGGTGAGGATAATACTACTACTTCATAATAGTATTATATAATAATAACACTACTATGAAGATTAGCCAAGCAAATATTTGTGAAATGCTTAGAACAGTGCTTGGCACATAGTAAATGCTGTGTAAGTGTTAGTTAAATAAAAATAAGGTTCGCAGCTGGTAAATAGGGCCAGTACTCAAAGTAAGTTCTAATTTTAACACTCAAGTTTTTAGATCCCTCCACCACTAAGGTCAACAGCAGGTTATGATGGACTAAGCTGACTATAGGACTTTCAAAAATTAATTTTCATTTCCACTAAGAATAGAAAAACATGCCGTGTTGGCTTATTTTCCTTGGGCACACAGGAAATATCACTTGAGTTACTACCCTTACCTGTTCTTAGGAAACCACTAAGAAATCCAGAAGGACCAGTTCAAATAATAGTGCCTATCCCAAGTGTTATAAACTTGCAAAAAAAAAAAAGTCAAACCTAGAAAATGATTGTGGTATCAAGAAGGAACCTCATGGATTAAGGAAGCTCTGTTTAGTCTGGCAAGGTTCAAGGCTGCAGCTCACACTGGAAAGGTGGCTGAGAGCAGAGGAAGAAACTTTATGTTTATTCTTTACAAAACTTTCGGGAGGGAAGGTGTTTGGAAAGGAGAGAAAGAAGAGAGAGAATGTGAGTGAATGGTTTGTAAAATGAAAAAATGGACTCAGTGTATTGTTACACCTCAGTAGTAATTCAAAGAAGATAGTGTAAAAGTCTGTTTGCTCTGGCAATCTATCAACCAGAAATCTTTATTAATTGAACCTCTCATGAGATTACAATACAGCACTAGATGGTTGAAAATGATGACCTTGATAGACTGCAAAATCCTAAACAGCTTTCTGAAACAGAAAAAAGGTGAATGCTTGGTGTGCTTTGTGACAAGCGTGTTTTATAGCATTTCATTTTTTCCAAAACAAGCAGTATTTTTGTCATCTGTAGTACATGTTGATATATATGCCATCTAATAACTTTCTACCCATATCATGGTATTAGAACACCTTGCCTGATTATGGTTGGTATCAGGGTTCAATCCATATTTTTTCCTAAACGTGCTTTCTCATTGCTTGCTTCCACATTCTCACCCCCTGACCTTTAAGCCTGTCTCTGCCAGAACTTGACGCAATGGTCCTCCATTATTGTTCTTCCCTAAAAAGGGGGGTGTCCCTGGCCTTAGGAACCACTTACCCTGCCCGCAGGGGTTCACACTTCTATTTCCCACTCTGGTGGAGGTCCCGAAGTGGGTGCTCTCTTTCTCATAAGGCAACAAGGAAGGACACTCGCCTGAGTAGAACTTTAAAAATACATGCATCTCTCGGGAAGTCAGGGCCTCGGAAAGGGGGCCGGAGACAAGTGTGGTGTGGAGCACGTGGCTTCACTAGAACAGAAACAGACCCTGCCAGGACCGCCCCAGGGACACCCGAGACACAAAGCAGAAGTCAGACTGTGCCCGCAGGGCCCGGATCCCTCACCCACCGAGGAGGTGCTCCCGCCTCTTCTAATTACCTTCCCATTCCTCTTGCTCCCCTTCTCAGCCTGCAGTTCAGGGCTCTGCATACCACAGGGGTTAGACACAAATAAAATCCATACATGGACTCCACTCTCGGGTCACAGAATTTGGTTAACAACTCAGGCCGAAGATGGCTCCCCCTCCCACCTCCGTTCCCCACCAGGAAAACTCTGCTTGTAAACACCAGTCACTTAGTAACACCCTCAATCAGACGCCTTTGGGCTATTATTCATCACCGACTAACCTTAAACCAACTTCATCTTCACAGGCCTCCCCCCAGAACAGAGGAAATTCCACAGCTCTGATGTGATGTGAAACGTGATCTGCACGCCCCAGCACTCTCTTTCGCACTCTCCCCAGCCAGTTCCCAAACTGGGTTTCCCGGGCCCCTCTTTAGCAACCTTCTCCCGTTAGCCTCCTCCTCCCCGCCCCCACCCCTTCCCTCTCCATTTTACACACTGAAACCTGATAGGCTGGAAATGCAGCTTCTTTCATCTTCCATTTCCCACATCCTGAAAGTCTGTAGAGAGGGAGCCCACCCAGATAAAGGAATTCCAAGTATGTGCACCCCCTCCCCCTTTAGCTCCATTCACAAAGCAGATTACTAATGGCTGGAGGCTCCAGGAGAGGCCGTACTCCCCTCTCCACCCCCCACTTCCAAAGAGTTTACTCACTCCCCGTCCTTATTCCCCACCAGCACAAAGCCTAAGTCCACAAGCTTAAAACCAAAAATTAACTTTTCCCTGGACTCTGATCCTGAGAAAAGCTTTCAAACTTCACTCTGACTGGGAGGGCAACGGCTAGGACATTCTGCCTGCCATTCATCTGTTGCCCTCTTTAGCATTTCTAGATAAGAGGGCTCCCGGAAAATGCTTGCTGGATCAGAGGGAAAAGATATAAATGTAACTTGTGATGTTTCAAAGAGACAGGCTCATGTCTTTAGGAAAGATCACAGACTGTTCTAACCCAGAGACATTTCCTTCAAGCAGAAATTGTTTCAAGGCCAGAGGAAAAGATGCTTTATTTGAGGGGATAGGTAGAGAATGGGTGTAATGGGTGTGTGTGTCTGTCTGTGGAAGGGGGTTCTGGTAACATTTTTGTTAAGAAATTTCTTAAGTTGAAATATACTATTATAGTTCTTTACTACCTGGAAATTAGCAGTTACAAAACATACCCTTGGGTCAGCTCTTCAGTTGTCCTATCCTGAGTTGTGTTACTTACAGAGAAACAGAGGGCAGGGATAGCTTCTCTGACCTCAACCTCAAAGATTAGGAAGTACCCCCCAAGCATCCCCTTTCATTAAGGATGATAAACTATCCTTCCCATCCTTCAGGGAAGGTGTGAAAGCTGTTTTGAATCTGTACCATCTCTGGGATAATCAGTTCCTTGAATTTACTAGTCACTATGTGAAATAGGATTTCCTGTATAAAAGAATGCTCCCCAGTCCTGATATTAGGGAATCTTTTTAGTAGATTAATCCATATTGTCTTTGCAACTCAGGATAGTTAGCTAATTAGCTCATTGCATTAGCACTTGACCAAAAATATGCTAACGTCTGGGCACATGGTAGTGGCTGGGTCAGGCATTCAATAAATCTAATTATTGCCCAAGAAGTCTCATGGAATTCCAAGAAGAATTCATGAGGCCAGACGTGGAAGATACAGTAATGATAAGAAATAGCAGACTGTAGCAGAACAGCCACATGGCAGCTCCTTAGAGCTCCCCTATGGTGCTGAGGAGAAATCTGTACTGTAGCTCCAATCCAGAACAGGCCCATGTTTGCAATCCTCATGTAAATGCAGCCTGCTCCTGATATCCAACTGGTAACAGGCTCCTACATGGGCTCAGCCTCCTCAGACAATAGCAGTCCAAAACAATGTGCTTCATGCCTGCAACCTGGACCAAGCATTATTCTCTCTGAGTTTCAGTTTTCTCATCTGTAAAGTACTAATCTTTGCTAATCAAAGCATGACCCCAGATGGGTAACAAGGTTTCACCTGGGAGTTAGCTAGAAATGCAGCATTTCAGGCTCTACTTCAGGCCCCATGCCAACCTACTGTGTTTGAATAGAACCCCCAAGTGATTCCTGTGTACAATATAATTTGAGATGCTCTGGCCCTAGACTTGGGATCTCTGAGGCCCTCTTCCTAGTTCTGAAATTGTCTGATTTCATTAAGTGTTTTCCAGGCAAGTTTTTCTCTGATAAATGGCTTTACTTCTTTCTTATGCCTCCACTCTTGGCACTGCCTCCCCTGCCAAGGAACTCAAATCTTAGTAGTCATCGCATCTGCAGGCCAAGCTTGTTTAAAATGCAGATTCCTGAATGCCACCATGAAATACACTGAGTAGGACCCGGGTGGGACCAGAGAATCTGCATTTCAGCCAGTTTCCTCCAGGTGGTTCTACAGGTAATCCTTGGATTACATTTTTTTTAGAACTGTTTATAACAGAACGTTTCAAACATACAAAAAATAGACCAAATAGCAATAATGAGCAATTGTATTTCAAAACCCAGTTCAACAATAAGGCCAATTTTGTTTCATTCAGATTATGTTTTTGAAAAACTTTCCCATCTAGACTTCCCCAGTCTTCTCAGTTCTGTTCATCTAACTGTTCATAGTCCCTTAAGGCTCAGCTTGTTCTCCTGGAGTGCATGAGTTGTGTCATATAGTCTTGGAACCCCCAGTATCGAACACTGTGCCTGGCACATAGAAGCACTCAGTAAATGAATACAATAATACACTTTTAAAAACTTTAAGGTGAAACATAAATTATGATCTACCTGGATGGTTTAAACCGGAGGTAAAAGGGATTATTTCTCTCGTTTTTTTCAACTCTTTGTCAGTGAATCCTTTTTCAGTTAGAGACATTAAGGCATCAAAAGGCACCTTATGAAGTTAAAGAATCAGGAAAAAATTTCCAACGGTCCTGACTGACATCCCTTATTTTCTGATCTCAACATATTATATAAGATGTTGTGTTTCTGTGTGTGTGGTAAGAGAGAAGGTAGGAAAATACCTCTGGGAAATAAGGATATCGTCTCATGGCCTTTGTTTTACTCTATAACCTAGTAATAAATCTCTTAAAGCTCCTGTGGTATTCAGAGTATCCTGTACATTGCAAAGGTCTTACCATAGTTGTGAAAGGAATTCAAGTTTACTAAGTGGACAGAGTGCTGGTACCCTAAAGGCACAGTCCTGCCCTTTTCACCTATTTGCTTATTATAAAGGCTAAATCTGAGAACTTGGATGGGTATGCTGAATAACAGGAGTGAGGGTGAGGAAAGACAGGACCAAACTGAGAAACGAAGTCTGCAGTTCCAAAACTCAGCACAATAATCAAGGGATAAAGCAGTAATTAGGCCTGATTATCATGCAAGGCAGCCCTGGTTAAATTGGAATGTAGCCGGAGAGACGAAAGGCTGAATGGAGAGTTTGCTAGGCTGGAGACGTGCTTTGATGTCTGCAGGGAAGGTTGTGTTTCATTCAGCCATCCAACCAACCAAAAAAATGTTGCTGGAGCAATATGAAACCTTGGAAAATGCAGCATACGGCAAGCTCAAGTGGAGAACAAGTTACTGGGTCCGACTTCTGGGGAGTCTGTGCATGCGTGTGTGTGCTACTTACATGCCGCTTTTCTCAGATTCACGGATTCGGCCTCTTGAATCCGTCAGAAAACAGACCAAGGGAGAAAGAGCACACCTTCCGACTATTAACTCCCCAACCTTAACTTAGCAGATGCTCAGGACAAGGGAGAATGCAGTTAAACTCAGGGCAGACATTTTACCTGCTGTGGGGAAAAAGCAAAGAAAATAGAGGTAATTTACTCTGTGCATCCCTGAGAGGCCCAGAACTACGACAACAGATGCAGACAGTCAGCTGAGGCTGCCAGCTACCACAGCTTTTATACCAACTGCTGTAGGAAGAAGAAAATGAGCCAAGGAAGTAGGTTAATCTCTCAGAGAAACACAAAATAGGTTGTAAGTAGCATTTTTACACCTTTCACTCTTTAATTGCTTCAAGAAACCCAAAGCTGTGAAGCACAAGGAATTCTTTTTGGGTCCTTATCTTACGTCTCTCCACCTTTTTAGGAGTAGCCCCTGTTCTAAAACATCGTTGTGTTCCCCAGCTGACTGCTCAGCGAGATGCACTCCCCACACCAACCCACAGCTTTCATTTCTATGCAAGGGACTCTGAATACATATCGGTATTGGGAGACAATCAAGTTTTCACTAAATCACTGACAGAAACACCGGTTTGTAGTAAGATGTCATCGTGTTAACTGTTTTGCCTATTCACAGGGTACTCACCATAAGTAGTGTTAGGCAGGAAAATAGATATGAGTGGGTGGAAAGAGAACAAGGTCAGTAAAGCCCCCTAGAAAGGATTCAGTTAACCAGTTAAAACTAGAAATCCAGAAAAGACTCCGAGTTAATGAGTTAATCAGTTAAAACTCAAAAGGTCAAGAGCAACTTGGTCTTGAATGTTTGAATATTCCCCAGATAAGGAAAAGTATCTGAGCACAGCCCATGTCTTGACTGTGTCAATTAGATCATTCCATTGTAAGATTTACTCTAGCCTGCTAAAAGGCCCACCTATAAACAGCATAATAAAGACAGGGAGATCCCATCTTAAAACCAAAATTGTATTTTGAAAAAAAAAAACCCCAGGAAGTTTAAGAAGAAAGATACTTAACATACTCTTTAGCAAACAAATAACTCTGACCACCTTGGAGGAAGGGCAGACGGTCTTGATTGATTGATATGCTCCCAAACCTGGAAGCTGCTATCCTGGGAGGGGACCAGAGCAGTAAATTTCTTGTGTTAAGCTAATTTTGCAGAATTACCTAGAGGACTGATAAGAAACTTAATATCTCATCAGAGATACTTGAGACCACTTAACAAGTCCACACCCCTAGCCCTTTGTTACATTCCTGAAAAATCCTTAAAAAGGGGAACTCCCAACCTTTCAGGTTGCTTGCTCCCTCTCTCTCTCTCTCTCAGGTCCTCTGCACTCTAAATAACTTCAAATAAAACTTACTCTGCTTCACTACTGTGTCTCTGCCCTTCAATTCTTTGTTGTGGCGGGGACAAGAACCGAGGAAAATATACCACGCCTCTCCCCCAACAAATAGGATGTGCAATCTTCACTGTGCGCTAAGAAAGTCCATGAAAATAACAAAACTCTTACATGGGGAGACTAAATGCAATCTCTCTTTCTTAGGGATTACAAAAATAAAACCCATTTACCACTATACCGTCCAGACACATAGTTCAATATTTCTTTTCAAAAGGGATAAAGTAGTTACTGATCAAGTTATCTCGAAACTAAAAGAGCATGTATTACATATCCAGCACATTGCTCCTTGGGCTTATCTCAAAGTTCTCTGCATTTGCAATGAACAATCCACAGAATCAGCTCTTTTTGCTGTGATTTCTTCCGTATCCTAGTTTACTCTCAGGAACTGTATAAAATAATAACATGTATTTACCATAAAGGAAAGAGCCCACGGAATAATACAGATGCAAACCTTCCATTGCATCTATCACTATTGATATTGCTACTATACTTCAGAAATTGCGAGTGAGGAATGATGCTTTGATGTGCCAGCCTGTTCCTTTTCTTCAATGTCACTTGATTTAAGAGAAACGCTACTTAATCCCTTCTATAAAACTCCCTGAAATTACTCTAATGCACAGCATGAATTTAGGATAAATAAATTGCACAAGATTGAAAATACCCTCTCAGCTATCTTATTTTGTATAATTTTTGAAATGAGTTGTGGAGTTTTGTTTTCACTCAGCATTAAAAAAAAGAGAGGGAGGAAAAAAAGAGTCTTAGCAGCTGTGTTTTTTTTTTTTTATTTATTAATAAGAAAACAGCATTCCCCAGAATTTCCAGTAAAACCCATAAGATTTAGGCAGTTCTTCCCTAAAGTATGTGTGGGATGCTGGGAGCTCCCTGGTTTTTCCAGACAACCCCACCCCCTGCAAAACTCCCCACAAAAAAACAAAAGCAGATGGGCTGCATCTGAACGAATCAAACTCCCCAGGGGCCTGAGCTCTCTGCTCTAAATGCTAATAGAGTGAGTAATCAGAAACCTACATTTGGTAAATTATTTATCTTATCTCTGGAACTCAGCAAAGCATTGAAGACAGCAACTTCTGTGGAAAGATGTTGGTCAAGAATTCCGGCTGGAATTTGTACTTTTACTAGAAAAGGGAAAAGTTCAGAGACCAGGGTGGCTCATGAAGCAATAATTTTTTTTTTTAAACAACCAAAGACAAAGCCAAGGAAAACTGACTTCACAGTTCTGTGGAACAGGTCTGGTTCATAGTTTGTCTAATGGGCTTTATGATCCATCCGTATTAGGGTAATGGCAAGGCAAACCAATAGATCACAAAATTCCTGAAGAGTTGGCAAGAGTTTCTCCACACCACGTCCCATCTCCAAGGTTCCCTTGCAAAGGGCAGCCAGTCAGAGTCATCGGAAGCAGTGTGGTTCTGAAATTTGAGCTTCCTGAATCAGAACCACCTGGAGGGCTTATTAAAACTCCGATTGCTGGGCCTTATCCTCAGAATTCCTGATTCTGTAGACTTGCTGGGGTAGGGCCTGATATTAGCATTTCTGCATTCAAACAAGTCCCTGGGTACAAACCTGTTGCTGGTCCAGGTACCACACTTTGAGAACCACTAGCTCGGAGGCGGGGCTCTTTCTACAACCCAGTTTGGTTTCTGTAGAGTCTACTCACTCTCTCTCAAGGTGAGGTATGAAAATTTGGAAGCTTAAGGGCTGTGACTGGGATTTTACAAAATATACTAACTTGATAAATCAATTCCAACCATGATTAGCATTATATGGTGAGCGAGCGTATACACTTGTTTTGTGTTCCCCATAGTCCCAAGCACTTTTGAGTTCAATAGAATTCAGCGAATTAAAAAGTAAAGGTTTCATTTGAATAACTATGGTTGTATAATCACATTTATATTTATAAACACATTAACGTTTTTGTTTTTGCCTCTACACAACTTTATTAGGTCATCCACGCTGTGAACTTGAATCTGATGGACTGAATTGTGAAATAAAGGGAATCCAAATGATTCCTTTCCCTTTGCTTCTTTGCTTCAAACAGCAAATATATTTGGAGCACATACTGTATATATGGATAACATACAAAAAATATAAGACAGGGTATTGAACCTAAAGGGGGATGGGATGAAATAATACAAACCAAGTGAGTTAGAGAAACTCCCCTCCAAGTGTGGTGGCCAGATAATGCTTTTACAGAAGGAGGCACTTGAGTTGGGGCTGTTCAAAATCCTTCTATGACTTCCTATCACCCTTCAGATAAAATTCATACTCGACAGAATGGCACACACAGCTTTTTATGATCACCTAGGTTACCTGTTCAATTGGATTTCTCTCTACTCTCTTTTTCACCCCAGGGGCTGTACTTGGCCAACGAGGTGAAAGTCCATGATAATGTGAATTTCAGATAAACTGCAGTTGACAATTAATCCTCTAATAAGCACCCTCCCCATTTCTTAAATGGGGGCTGACTACAGATTTCTTTGGAGGGGGTGTTATGGAGGGCGACTGGGAAACGACTGCCTACTGATCAGTCAGTCCTTTGACTGGTTAATTCCTCTCTTCCTGTTTATGTTTCAAAACCCACATCAGGTGCTACCTCCTCTCTGAAGTCTTCCTTGACCCTAGAGATCAGATTTGGGGGATAACAGAGCTTTCTTTGCACATTTTGTCTCAACTCTAATCACTGTAGAATAAGTGTTTAACTGTGAGAGGTGTTTATTAAATGCTTGTGAAGAAAGGAGTCAAAATGGAGAGGCATTGTGTAAGTAAAAAGAGGTGGAAAAAAACAAGTCTTGTGCTGGGGACAGTAAGTTCTATCCTGCTTTTACCCTCCCCTCACACCCATAGGGAAAGACATGCAATTTTGAGCAAAAGATCTCAGAATAACTGGGCCTCAGTTTCCTCATCTGCAAAGCTGGGTTAATGACAGTACTTGCCTCATAATGAGGGGGGATTATATTAGGCACTTAGTGTGGTTCTTAGCCCACTAAAAGGGTTCAATAAATGTTAGCCATTATTTGCTTTATTAGATTAATTCTATGCTTTTATGGGGAGTGATACAGTTTGCTAAAGTGGTATTTCACAGGGATGTGAGAAAGTAATTGGGATCAAACCTATTACCCAAGTTTGGACCCAAAATCTCTGAAAGATATAGGTGGTACTTTGGAGCTTTCTGTGTTACTGATGAGGCCAACAGTTGAACAGTCCCTCTGGGACTGAGACTAACGTAAAGAAGGTGGTGACAAGGGGTGCGTTATCTCTGTCTCCATAACAAAATGGCTTCATGGAGAGAAGCTGCTTTGTTTTGAGTTCTCCAAAGGGCATGATTATGACCAAATAAAGGGGAGTTACAGAGAAACAGATTTTTTTTTATTCATGTATAATTACATGAGTAACATTATAGTTACTAGACTCCCCCTATTATCAAGGCCCCACCACATACCCCATTGCAGTCACTGTCGAGAAACAGATTTTAATTTAACATTTGAAAGCTTCCCAACAAGGATAGCTGTATCAAACAGGCTGCCTTGTGAGGTAGTAAACTTTTTGGTAGCAGTTATCTGGGTCCGGATAAATCAAAAAGGGTATCCTAGGACCCTGAGTAGCCAAAACAATCCTAAGAAGGAAGAATAAAATGGGGGGAATTACACTCCCTGACTTCAAGCTCTACTACAAAGCCACAGCAATCAAGACAATTTGGTACTGGCACAAGAACAGACCCATAGATCAGTGGAACAGAATAGAGAGCCCTGATATAAACCCAAGCATATATGGTCAATTAATATACAATAAAGGAGCCATGTATATACAATGGGGAAATGACAGCCTCTTCAACAGCTGGTGTTGGCAAAACTGGACAGCTACATGTAAGAGAATGAAACTGGATTACTGTCTAACCCCATACACAAAAGTAAACTCAAAATGAATCAAAGACCTGAATGTAAGTCATGAAATCATAAAACTCTTAGAAAAAAATATAGGCAAAAATCTCTTGGACATAAATATGAGCAACTTCTTCATGAACATATCTCCCTGGGCAGGGGAAACAAAAGCAAAAATGAACAAGTGGGATTATATCAAACTAAAAAGCTTCTATACAGCAAAGGACACTATCAATAGAACAAAAAGATATCCTACAGTATGGGAGAATATATTCATAAATGACATATCTGATAAGGGGTTGACATCCAAATTATATAAAGAGCTCATGCACCTCAACAAACAAAAACCAAATAAGCCAATTAAAAAACGGACAGAGGATCTGAACAGACACTTCTCCAAAGAATAAATTCAGGTGGCCAACAGGCACATGAAACGATGCTCCACATTGCTAATCGTCAGAGAAATGCAAATTAAAACCACAATGAGATATCACCTCACACCAGTAGGGATGGCCGCTATCTAAATGACAAACAACAACAAATGTTGGTGAGGATGTGGAGAAAGGGGAACCCTCCTACACTGCTGGTGGGAATGTAAATTATTACAACCATTGTGAAAAGCAGTTTGGAGGTTCCTCAAAAAACTCGAAATATAAATACCATTTGACCCAGGAATTCCACTCCTAGGAATTTACCCTAAGAATGCAGCAGCCCAGTTTGAAAAAGACATATGCACCCCTATGTTTATCACAGCACTATTTACAATAGCCAAGAAATGGAAACAACCTGATAAAAGGCAGCTATTTTTATTATCAGTTTCCATGTGCTTCATGTGTACTCATAAATTCATATCAATGTCTAGGATATTTTCACCTGTGGAGCTTAACTGTATATTACTAGTCCCTTCTCAGTGTTTGCATATCCCAGTTCACTCATTTTGGTTAATCTAGGCACCAGTCATTCAGCCATCACCAGAGATCAAGCAGAGAAATTTACCTCTAAACCCAGGGAATGTGTACTTTCTGGGTAGCTTCCAGAGTAGATGCCCTTTTCCTTTAAGTGACATAAATAGTCTAGTCACTGCTTCCAAGCCCTGTTAAGAAGAGGAATAGACCTGTTTCCTCTAAAGTCCCCTGAGTGCCGATAACTGGATGCCAAAGAGTTGGCCAGATCATGTGGGATAGGCAGCTGTCTACATGGTGTAATTTGAGGGGTTTGAGGAAATCCCCCTGCTTAAAATATCATCCCCCAATAGCTGGGACACATGCCTGAAATGTATTATGTACTCTTCAGAATAAGGTGCTGCTGAAATGCAATTGTTATCCAGGAGTTGACTCAAATTCAACCATTGTCATTCATTAGCACCTCAGTTTAAATACAGTTATCAGATTAGTTGGCTAAGCAGAGTCCCAAGGATAAACAGGCACAAGACAAATAAGTTTTAACTGCGGAAGTTGATCTCAAAGGGTCAGAAGTATGGGGCACTGGCAGTCAGGTGAGGGGCTGTGAGGATGGTCAGGACAGTTTGGGGGCAGCAGAGAAAGCGCAGTTGAAAGGCAGGGAAAGAAGATGTAAAATTGGGCTGGATGGGCTCTGACCACTATTCTAGGATTTCTCTATTTTTGATTATTACTTCAGCTGAAGACATTTTTAAAGAGAATACTTTTTCCCCCTTTGGGTTTATTTTCTCAAATAGTAGTAACCACACTGTTTTCATGTGAAACCTTCATAAGAGTGTATATCAGTGACGCTATTTCCTCAAAGGGAAGTTCCCAGGTTAAAATCAAAATTTTGATTGCACAATGCCAAAATGCTGCAGGAGTGTAAGTATACTTGGGTTGAAATGTCTCTGTAATTTGTGTAATCATCCTTGTTAGAAGATCATCCATTCTCTCATTCAACCAAAAGTTGAGCTTATAGTGCGTACCAGATGCTGTATTAGGCTTTGGGGACACAAGACAAAATCAGCCATGCCTACCTTCATACAGTCCAGTTATTCATCAATTTGAGACATTTAACTATCCTGTGTGTTGCATCTTTCTATTACATTCCTGACATTCTTATTCTTTTATCCCCTTTGACTCTTTAATTCATTTTTCTTGAAAAATACTTAATCTGTCATCATATATAGCCTTTTAAGAAGTCACCACAGTACTGTGTTGAACTGATTCAAGCATTACAGTAAAATTTCAAAGTAATTCCATCTCTTAGAAAAGGCCAATGTGAATAACTTGATTAATTATCATTTTTAAGTCACTCTATACTGAGTGTCTACAATATACTTGCCAATTATTGAGTTACATCTAGTAGGAAACTATTATTAGTCCCAGATTACAGAAAAGGAAACTGAGTCTTCAGAGGTTAAGATTACACAACTTCTGCAGTACAGCACGGAGAAGACAAGTCATGACCCTATATTTTAGCATCTTACTATGCTGATGGACAGTGACTGCAATGGGGGGGTGGTTGTGGGGGACTTGATAATATGGGTGGATGTTGAAACCACAATGTTATTCATGTGGAACCTTCATAAGATTGTATATCAATGAAAACAATAATAATAAAAAGATCACACAACTTCTGAGTGGTTGAGTAAGGATTCAAACTGACCTCTAACTCCAAAACTAAGCATGAAAGAGTAATTTCTTAAACAATTTAATGGTTAACATCTAAAGATGGTTATAGAATCATCTAGAAACAAGATCATCTTGTCACAGGATTGGATAGGAGTTCCTAGATTGCAGAACTGGTATTTTTGTAAAAATGTTTACAAAGCGCTAGTATGCTAAGGCTGTCATAACAGAGTACCACAGTCTGGTGACTGAAACAATGGAAATTTATCTTTCTCACAGTTCTGGAGACTGGAAGTCTGAGATCAAGATGTTGCTAGGCTTGGTTTCTTCTGAAGCTTTTCTTCTGGCTTGCAGGTGGCTACCAGCTCTTGTCTTCGTTGGCCTTCAGAGCCTTCTGCACCTGTGTCCTCATCTCCTCTCTTTATAAGGACACCAGTCATATTGGATTAGGGCCACCCTTATGACCTCATTTTACCTTAATGACCTCTTTTTTTTTATTAAGGTATCATTGATATACACTCTTATGAAGTTTTCACATGAAAAACAGTGTGGTTACTACATTCACCCATATTACAGAGTCCCCCCCATTCCCCACTGCAGTCACTGCCCATCAGTGTAGTAATAGTAAGATGCCACAGAGTCACTATTTGCCTTCTCTGTGCTACACTATCTTACCCATGATCCCCCCACACCATGTGTACCCATCATAATACCCCTCAATCCCCCTCTCCCTCCCTTCCCCCCGCCCTCCCCATCCCTCCTCTTTGGTAACCCCTAGTCCCTTCTTGGAGTTGTTGAGTCTGCTGCTGTTATATTACTTCAGTTTTACTTTGTTGTTATACTCCACAAATGAGGGAAATAATCATTTGGTATTTGTCTTTCTCTGCCTGACCTTAATGACCTCTTTAAAGGTCCTATGTCTAAATATACATTCTGAGGTGCTGGGGGGTTAGAACCTCAGTGTATGAATTTTGGGGTGGGGGAGATGCTGTTCAGCCCATAATGTAAAGTGGACATAAGGTGCTAAACATTACGTGAAGAAAGTTGGATAATGGGATGCTGTGCCTTACTATGTTCACTCCTACAGCTGTATCAAAAATATTTATGAACATTCTCAAGGCTTAGTATTAAGCTAGGAAAACAAAAACTGGAGGATGTGCTTCTTGCCTTCAAGGTGCTCACAGTCTCTCTGCAGAATGAGTTAGAGAGACCAGACGTGCAGAGGTTCTCAAGTGCAAAGGCACATCAGTGTCATCTGGAGGGTTTGTTAAAACACAGTTCACTTGGTTTCACTGCTGAATTTTATCAAACATTTAGTGAAGACCTAATACCCATCCTCCTTAAAGTTTTCCAAAAAGTAGAAGAGGAGGGAATACTCCCAAACTCATTCTATAAGGCCAACATCACTCTAATACCAAAACCAGACAAAGACACCACAAAAAAAGAAATTACAGACCAATATCCCTGAAGAACATAAATTCAAAAATACTCAACAAAATATTAGCAAACCGAATTCAAAAATACATCAAAAACATCATCCATCATGATCAAGTGGGATTCATCCCAGGGATGCAAGGATGATACAACATTTGAAAATCCATCAACATCATCCACTACATCAATAAAAAGAAGGACAAAAACCACATGATCATCTACACAGATGCTGAAAAAGCATTCAACAAAATTCAACATCCATTCATGATAAAAACTCTCAACAAAATTGGTATAGAGGGCAAGCACCTCAACATAATAAAGGCTGTATATGACAAACCCACAGCCAACATCATACTTAACAGGGAGAAGCTGAAACCTTTTCCTTTAAGATCAGGAAGAAGACAAGGATGCCCACTCACCCCACTTCTATTCAACATAGTTCTGGAGGTCCTAGCCACGGCAATCAGACAACACAAAGAAATAAAAGGCATCCAGATTGGTAAGGAAGAAGTCAAACTGTCCCTGTTTGCAGATGACATGATATTGTACATAAAAAACCCTAAAGAATCCATTCCAAAACTACTAGATCTAATATCTGAATTCAGCAAAGTTGCAGGATACAAAATTAATACACAGAAATCTGTTGCATTCCTATACACTAACGGTGAACTAGCAGAAAGAGAAATCAGGAAAACAATTCCATTCACAATTACATCCAAAGGAATAAAATACCTAGGAATAAACCTAACGAAGGAAGTGAAAGACTTACACTCTGAAAACTACAAGACACTCATGAGAGAAATTAAAGAAGATACCAATAAATGGAAACACATCCCATGCTCATGGATAGAAAGAATTAATATTGTCAAAATAGCCATCCTGCCTAAAGCAACCTACAGATTCAATGCAATCCCTATCAAATTACCAACAGCATTCTTCAATGAACTAGAGCAAATAGTTCTAAAATTCATATGGAACTGCAAAAGACCCTGAATAGCCAAAGCTATCCTGAAAAGGAAGAATAAAGCAGGGGGTATTACGCTCCCTGCCTTCAAGCTCTACTACAAAGCCACAGTAATCAAGACAATTTGGTAGTGGCACAAGAACAGACCCATAGGCCAGTGGAACAGAATAGAGAGCCCAGATATAAACCCAAGCATATATGGTCAATTAATATATGATAAAGGAGCCATGGATATACAATGGGGAAATGACAGCCTCTTCAACAGCTGGTGTTGGCAAAACTGGACAGTTACATGTAAGAGAATGAAACTGGATTACTGTTTAACTCCATACACCAAAGTGAACTCAAAATGGATCAAAGAAATACCAAGGAGTAAACCTAACCAAGGAAGTGAAAGACCTATACTCAGAGAACTACAAGAAACTCATGAGAGAAATTAAAGCAGATACCAATAAATGGAAACACATCCCATGCTCATGGATAGGAAGAATTAATATTGTCAAAATAGTCATTCTGCCTAAAGCAATCTACAGATTCAATGCAATTCCTATCAGAATACCAATAGCATTTTTCAATGAACTACAGAAAATCATTCTAAAATTCATATAGAACCACAAAAGACCCGGAATAGCCAAAGCAATCCTGAGAAGGAAGAATAAAGCTGGGGGGATTATGCTCCCCAACTTCAAGCTTTACTACAAAGCCACAGTACTCAAGACAATTTGGTACTGGCACAAGAACAGACCCATAGACCAATGGAACAGACTAGAGAGCCCTGATATAACCCAACCATATATGGTGAATTAATATATGATAAAGGAGCCATGGACATAAAATGGGGAAATGACAGCCTCTTCAACAGCTGGTGTTGGCAAAACTGGACAGCTACATGCAAAAGAATGAAACTGGATTACTGTCTAACCCCATACACAAAAGTAAGCTCAAAATGAATCAAAGACCTGAATGTAAGTCATGAAACCATAAAACTTTTAGAAGACAACATAGGCAAAAATCTCCAGAATATAAGCATGAACGACTTCTTCCTGAATGCATCTGCTCGAGCAAGAGAAAAAAAAGCAAAAATGAACTCATGGGACTACATCAAACTAAAAAGCTTCTGTACAGCCAGGGACACCATCAACAGAATAAAAAGGCATCCAACAGTATGGGAGAATATATTTGTAAATGATATATCCGACAAGGGGTTAACATTCAAAATATATAAAGAACTTACATGCCTCTACACCCAAGAAGCAAATAACCCGATTAAAAAATGGGCAGAGAATATGAAGAGACAGTTCTCCAAAGAAGAAATTCAGATGACCAACAGACACATGAAAAGATGCTCCACATCACTAATCATCAGGGAAATGCAAATTAAAACCACAATGAGATACCACCTCACACCAGTAAGGATGGCCATCATCCAAAAGACTAAGAACAACAAATGCTGGCAAGGATGCAGAGAAAGGGGAACCCTCCTACACTGCTGGTGGGAATGTAAGCTAGTTCAACCATTGTGGAAAGCAATATGGAGGTTCCTCAAAAAACTAAAAATACAAATACCATTTGACCTGGGCATCCCACTCCTTAGAATCTACCCAAAGAATACGACTTCTCAGATTCAAAAAGACGTATGCACCCCTATGTTTATTGCAGCACTTTTTACAATAGCCAAGATATGGAAGCAACCTAAGTGTCCATCAGTAGATGAATGGATAAAGAAGAGGTGGTACATATACACAATGGAATACTACTCAGCCATAAGAAGGAAACAAATCCTGCCATTTGCAACAACATGGATGGAGCTGGAGGATATTACTTACGCTCAGTGAAATAAGCCAGGTGGAGAAAGACAAGTGCCAAATGATTTCCCTCATTTGTGGAGTATAACAATGAAGCAAAACTGAAGGAACAAAATGGTAGCAGACTCAGAGACTCCAAGAAGGAACTAGTGGTTACCAAAGGGGAGGAGTGTGGGAGGGTCGGGCAGGGGGGAGAAGGGGATTGTGGGGTATTATGTTTAGTACACATGGTGTGGGGAATCACTGTGACTGAATTGGGGTATGAGTGGGGACTTGATAATATGGGTAAATGTAGGAACCACATTGTTTTTTCATGTGAAACCTTCATAAGAGTGTATATCAATAATACCTTAATAAAAAAAATGGATCAAAAGACCTGAATGTAAGTCATGAAACCATAAAACTCTTGGAAAAAAATATAGGCAAAAATCTCTTGGGTATAAACATGAGGCAACTTCTTCATGAACATGTCTCCGCGGGAACAAAAGCAAAAATGAACGAATGGGACTATATCGAACTAAAAAGCTTCTGTACAGCAAGGGATACCATCAGTAGAACAAAAAGACCTCCTACAGTATGGGAGAATATATTCATAAATGACATATCCGACAAGGGATTGACATCCAAATTATATAAAAAGCTCATGCACCTCAACAAACAAAAAGCAAATAAGCCAATTAAAAAATGGGCGGAGATGCTGAAAAGACACTTCTCCAAAGAAGAAATTCAGATGGCCAACAAGCACATGAAAAGATGCTCCACAAGACTAGTCATCAGAGAAATGCAAATTAAAACCGCAGTGAGATATCACCTCACGCCAGTAAGGATGGCCCCCATCCAAATGACAAACAACAACAAATGTTGGCGGGGATGTGGAGCAAGGGGAACCCTCCTACACTGCTGGTGGGAAGGTAAATTATTACAACCATTGTGGAAAGCAGTATGGAGGTTCCTCAAAAAACTCAAAATAGAAATACCATTTGACCCAGGAATTCCACTCCTAGGAATTTACCCTAAGAATGCAGCAGCCCAGTTTGAAAAAGACACATGCACCCCTATGTTTATCGCAGTACTATTTACAATAGCCAAGAAATGGAAGCAACCTAAGTGTCCATCAGTAGATGAATGGATAAAGAAGATGTGGTATATATACACAGTGGAATATTATTCAGCCATAAGAAGAAAACAAATCCCACCATTTGCAACAACATGGATGGAGCAAGAGGGTATTATACTCTGTGAAATAAGCCAGGCGGAGAAAGACAAGTACCAAATGATTTCACACATATGTGGAGTATAAGAACAAAGAAAAAACTGAAGGAACAAAACAGCAGCAGACTCACAGAACCCAAGAATGGACTAACAGTTACCAAAGGGAAAGGGACTTGGGAAGATGGGTGGGAAGGGAGGGATAAGGGGAAAAAGGGCTATTACAATTAGCACACAGAATGTAGTGGGTGTGGGGGTGGGGTGGGGGTAATGGGCAAGGCAGTATAACGCAGAGAAGACAAGTAGTGATTCTATAACATCCTTCTACGCTGATGGATAGTGACTGCAATGGGGTATGGGGTGGGGACTTGATAATAGAGGGAGTCTGGTAACCATTATGTTGCTCATGTAATTGTATATTAATAATAGCAAAAAAACCCCACAGTTCTCTGGGCCCCACCCCCAGAGTTTCTGTATCAGTGGGTCTGGAGTGGGCCCAATAATTTGCATTTCTAACAAGTTGCCAGGTGCTGCTTTTTTGGAGACCACACACTTTCAGAACTAATGAGTTAGACATATCAAGATCACATATGATGCATGTGACTGAGGTGGCACAGGTGCTCAAAGCGCCCAGAGGAGTGGCCGTTTTCTGTTTTCAGGCTGAAGCAGCTGAGGAGACAACCGGGAAAGTCCCTTTGCCCCTGAAAATTCCCCCCAAAAAGTTTTAGCATTTAAACGTTGACCTTGTAAACATATTATGGTAAGAAGCAATGCATTACCTACACCATTATCTCTCATTACTAATTATGTCTCTATGAGAAAATAGAGCCTGGGGGTAGCAATCAAGTCTGGGTTCTATCCTTGCTCTGAAAATGCTGTGGGAACTTTGGCAAATCATTGTCTCTGAGGTTTGGTTTTGGTCATTTACAGAACTAAAGAGATTAGATGAGAAGATCTTTTAAGTTTCTTTCCAGCTCAGTCTTTGTGATTATATATTTCTTGTCTTATCAGGAAAAAAAGATCCTTAAGCAGGAACAAGGACTATGTCTTTTGCCTCTATGTATCTCCATGGTACTTAACACAGTACCTTGAACATAGTAGCTATTCAGAAAATGTTTATTAATTGATTGAATCTGTCAACAGCAATGTAAAATACAAGAGATTTTTGTCTTATTGCTATAGATTATAGCTTCCCCTCACCCAAAGGCTAATCCTTACCCCATATGCTTTGCTGCCAAAGGTTCACATTTTCAGCAGCCATTCCTCTGCCACCACTCACTTACACTGTTAACTTTTAACATTGTTCCTATCCCCATTCATTTCTCTTGGGCACAATATTGAAGGAAATTATCCACTGACTCTATTGTCTTTCCATTCATTACCTTGTTTCCTGATTTTATATAATCTGGCTCATGGCCCTCTGTGCTCTGAGTGTGACCTCTAGCACACAAAGAGCTACCCCATACATTGGTTATCTCCTAATTAGCGTATGTTCCATGAATTAGGGCTGGGCCTCTCTTACCTATGGACCTTGGACGAGTTATTTATCTTCTCTAGTATAATAATAATTAAGGATTAAAGAAAAGCATATAAATATGTGTGACATATGAATATCATATATATAATATGTATGTGCCAGATATATGGCACATAAGTCATTATTTAGAATAGTGCTTAGCATAAAGTAAATGCTCAATTAATATTAGGCACTTTCTCTATAAATTAGACTGGACCAATTTTTGTAAGCCTTTAGCTTAGGAATTTGACAATCTTAATTCATAAAAATGCTTTCTGAGAAAGGCAAAAGTTTGCTCTGAAGTCTGTGTTTTTAAAACAGCAATCAACCACCTGTCTTTTCATTAGAATACAATAATGAAAGAGATAAGGGACAAAGATTAAGGCAGGGGAAATTCAGAGGATTTTAAATATATTCTCTTTGGTTTTAATTCAATTCAGATTTTAAAAATGATCTGTTTAGTACTTGCCAAAGGGAGCTATGTGGTCTTAAAATTTACAATATAGTCTCTGCACTTGAAGAGCTTATGGTCTCATTGGGGGAACACGGGGTGGGGGGCGGGGTCCTTCCGTGATGGCCACTCAATTAATGCTTGCTGATCTTAAAGATGATGCTATGACAACAAGGAACACTTAAGATAACAAAAGAATATGATTGTGTTAGATTAATAGTACAAATAATGGATGTAGGTTTACAAACTATTGGCTGGAATGATCAGGAAAATCTGCAAGAAGTCCAAATAACCTTGAGTTGCTCTGAAAGGACAAACTGAACTTCATATATATGTAATTTGGGCTTAAGTATTAATCTGTGTTGTCTTCATGGCCCTGCACAAGAGGACTGGCTATTTGCCAATATAATTCCCTATAAGTCCTATGAGTGACTTCAGAGATAACTTCGATGACTGCCAATGGTAAGTTTGATTCTCATCTAGTGAGTGGGTGTCTCCCTCATAAAGCAGCATTCCTGAACACGAAAGCAAGCTTAATTATCCAGGAAAAAGTAGCACCATTCTATAAAGAGGACAGCACAGCTCACTAATTCTCCATAGTGAGCAAGATTGTACTTAGACAAACATTCAAAGAATCTTTGACCAAGTTGTACACTGAAGGCTGTAAAAAATGGTTCCATATTTGTAGTATAATCGTTCTAGTCTGGCTGTGGTGAGCTGTCCATGTTTGTTTTAGCAGCACCCAACTTAAAAAAGAGAACTAAAACAGAGTTGGAAAAGAGGAAGTATATGTTGAAAATGTAAGTTTCTCCAAATTACTGAATGGATATCATGCAATAATGTTAATGCATACCTTGTCATTTGGATCTTGAACACCCTATGTATTAACCACAATATAAGCTATTATTCCTAAACCATAAGCTTCAAGAGATTATCTGAATACAGAATCTTCCTAGTTTCTACTTCAATAAAGGCTGAAATAAAGTCTACCATCTTTTTCATCTCTTTCTTTCACCTTTTGCATCATGACATCAGGAGGTCCTACTTATTTCTCTGGCTTTCTTCTTTTGATTTATTTAAAGAAACTTTTATTCATTTATTTCCCGTGTTTTGGGGAAATACAAAGAACATAACACAAAGCATCTTTTGCTTCAATTCCTGACTTTATTCACCCTATCCCCTTTCTCCTTTCTGCGTATTCATATCTTGCTCATCCTTTAAGATCTAAGTTAAGTTCTGCATCCCCCATGGAGCCTTTCCTGGTTCCTTCACCCTCCTTTGAACCTTGCCCTTTTGGATGATACGCTCAGAACTTGTTCATGGAATATCTTGTTAAATACCTTAACTTAAAATCATGTGTTATTTGGAAAGCAGAATGGCATGGTGAGCAGGAGACAACTCTGCCACTTAGCTATATAGCTTGGGCAAATTATCTGTTTCAGTTTATCTGAAATCCACTAAAGATAGTAAAACTGACCATGTCATAAGATCTATAAGGATCCTTATTAAGTACTTAGAAGAATGCCTACCACATCTTTGATGCTCAGTTTGTTGTTGGCTGTTGTGTCTCTTTAGTCCCTTTCACCTGATCTATTTTCAGCACTTAGGCTTTGTGTTCAATGAAAGGGTGGTTTCTGCCCTCAGTAGGTTTATAATCTAGTTGTAGAGACTGAACAAGTACAGATAAGTAAGGCTGTGTATTATTAAATAATCAATGAGATCTACAATTAACAAATGTTTTCATTAGCATCTTTTTAGTGCCTAGCAAGATGTTCCATGAAATCTTTTTGAGTGAAATTTTCCCATTTACCTAGTTGCACTTTGTGGCTTTTCCAAGTCTCACGTCAGCAATTTTAATCTACTTTGTAAAAGATGACAGACAATCCCTCATCAACTCCCAAACATTTATCAGTTAGACATGTAAGGATTTTTATTCTTGTGCCTGGTCTTTTTTATCTGAGGTATACATTTTCTGTCTGCTGTTAAGGTATTTTATAACAGTCTCCAGGCTTCCTGTAGACTTTATACACTCTTTTTGTTTTTACCTATCCAGTAACTACTTAGAACTATCAAATCTTTGTGCACAGTGCTTTCAATAAATATTGATTATTTTTACTCAAATTGTCAGTGCTGAATATGTAAAATTTCAAAAATAAATCTAGGTTATTTTTACTTCTTTAAAGAAAACAAATGAATTGGTAATGAATTTAAATATGCTCTACTGAATAATAAAAAACCTTTTATTTTTCCAACCTTGTTAAGGAAACTGAAAACTGGCTAAAGAGATTTAAACAAATGTCACATCTTACCAAGGACAAGAACCAGTTCTAACTTGGCTACATAGATTCCCTGACCAATCTAAAGTTGGGACACTGGATTTCCTAACTGTCCACCACCATAATTAACACAACTTTTTAAAAGGCTTTAGTCTTTTAAAATTTAGACTGTTTCATGTCTTAAAATTTGCAGTGGATTGTCACATATATTCCATACATGTGAAATATATGTGAAATTTAAATCTTTCTAAATGACCTTATAACTCTTAAGGTAATTTGGGATATTTTAAGGTATAGAAAGGAGTGCATTGCAGTTGGCTTTCTCCAAATATTCCCCTTTTTATTTCACCAAACAAGAAGAGAGTAAGATTTAAAAAATGATGGTGAATTTTTTTAAATTAAACTTTAGACTTTAAAAAGTGCAGTAATTCTTTTTTTTTAGGGAAGAAATAAGAGATGCTGACCCAAATTATTTCCACTCAATTAATTGCAAATAGCTTATAGAGAAAAAGCTATACAGACCTAGTCATATAAGTGCATCAGCTAGACTTGGATGAACTTTAAGTGTACAGCCATCCCTTTCAAACTTCTAAACTTCTGTGATTACAGAAATTGCTGAAGTTTCCTTTGACAATGATGTGATTAAATCCGTTGAGGTAGAATACGGAAACCACCCAAGGATTAATGTGGCTATTGTTCAAATTAACATTAACAATTGTCCCCTTTCTAGAGAATTGTTAGCATAATAATGACCTTTATCCTTCCAAAAGCACTTGCCATTTAATTATTATTTTTCTGATTCTTTGTTAGATTCTTTGAGACAGCACAGGTAATATTTTTTATTATTAAAACTACATTTTGATGAATCAAAACATCAAGTTCCCTACCCTAGAAGAGTAATTTCTAGTGCAAAACATATTTGAATGTTTAGTAATTACCTTTAAAAGCAGTTTTAAGTAAATAAAAGCTCTTTGCTAAGCAAGGTCCCTGTTCTGTAACTTCCCGCTGTGAAGCACCCACCGTAAAAAGCAGACATATTAAATGTTAATCACTTTAGCTCTAACTTATTAAATATTTAGTCCTACAAAGATCTAGAGAAAGTGGAAAAGGTTGAACTTGATTTAATGTTTACAATTGTTCTGATTTTGAATCCAATTCTTTCCCAAGATGATTAAAATCAAACTATCCAGCATTTTAGCCTTTGGACCTCCAACGTGCAAGATCATTCCAAAATTCTTCCCTTTCATCGTCATTCTCATAATCATAATCAACATTCTTGTCATCATAATACTTATTAGAAGTTTACTCTGTGCTAAGCTACGTGCTTTACAAGCAGAATTTTATTTGCTTACAACAGCCTTATGTGGTAGGTGCTATTACCACTTCCATTCAGATTCTGAAGCTTAGAAAGGCTAAGTCACTTTATGAATGTCACATAACTAGGTGTGGGAACCCAGACTTGAAATGAGGCTCAATTTAACCCTTGCTCTTAACCTTTACTTTATTTTGCCTCAGCCCACTTATTCACTTAAATTTGGTATAAATTGACCCGAATCTAAGTCTTTTAATCATGACCGTTTTGTTGGGACCCATTTTGGTCTTTCCCTTCATCACCAAATGTTGGATAAAGTATGTAGTCAATGAATACAAGGTATAAATAATTGAAAAATTAATTAACATGGAGATTAAAAAAAAACCCCAAACATGATTGTCAAATGACAATGGACATTTGGACAGTGGACAGTGAACGAATCCTTGAAGTTTGTTTAGCAGTCTGGGGCGGAACTACAATTGTGTGTTGAAGGCCGGAAAGGCTTTAAATAAAAGCTAAGTGATGAGGGCACTGTCAGAATAGATGGACTGACTGCAAATGCAAAAAGTCTGGAAAGTGGTAGGTTGTGGGAACAAGGGGAATAGTCTAGCAGAGCTTGAGAAAGGAAAGGAGGGGGTCACAAACATTTATACTTGATGTCTTAGTACCAAGGACAGTTTTAGAGCCTGATAAAAGGAAAGCTTTGACGACTCAGGAGTTGAATTTAGGTCATTTCATCATTCTCCCTTGGCTGTTGTATGACCCTGTGTCATTCTACTTATGTTTCATTTTCCTGTCTGTAAAAAGGGAATAATTCTTGTTCCCTTGCGTTTTCTCCTAGTCATCAAAAAATGAGTTAGGCCACTGTAACACAAATTTGTTTTATAAATTTACAAAAGGTGTGCAATATCTGGGCATCTTTATAAAACAATCACTATAGAAAACTTTTAATGAAACATTTAAATTAATTAATAACTGCAGCTCTACAGATCCTGGAACCTCCTCGTTTTTCTTAGTGGCAGGAACTTGAAAAAATTTAAATGGGAAGTACAGTACCTAGCTTTCAATTACTTAGGCCACTGACAACTCAATTTATGGATTACATATAATTTTAATTCACTCATTTCACATGTCGTTATCAACTCTACATCGAGTTGAAAAGGACAAAGGATGAAAGTCGAATTGGTCACTTTTCCGGGTTGTTTCCATGGCCGGGTGGGAGAGAGGGGGATTTCCTTTGAGAAAAGAGTCGGGGCAGCCAATAATAATTGCCAGTATTGCTTGCCTGGTAATACTAGGCTAACGAAAAGGTGAATACTACGCGAAAGCTGACTAAATCAAGCCCACTCTCCCACCCTCGTTTTAGGTGAGGAATTTTCCTCTCTCTCCCGCCCTCACAGAAGGGGCTGAGAGAGCATCTGGCATCCTAACTAACACTAACATTTGTTTCGTGATTTCCTCTTTACCGGACACTCTGACACACATCACTTCTTAGGAATCGGGTATCACCGGTACCCTTCTGCATTTTTTAAATAAAAAATTGCTTGTGAATTTGGGGGCCGATCTTTTCACAGGCTCTAAGTACCGCGATCCGGACCCCTCCCCCAAAGAAGCGTTGCTCTCCCCCAGTTTTATTCCAGGCCTGTGACACCTCCACTCCTTCCATGGAACCGCCGTGACTCACATCTTGCAGAGCCTTCGCCCCCCACGCGCCCCCAACACACAAACCCCAACGATCCACCCCGAGCCCACAGCGCGTCGTCAGCCCGCCCTAGCCGACTTGGAGGTCTCGGGTCTGAGTCACACAGAAAGACCACCCTCGTCGGCATCCCCACACACAGTCCCTCACATGCCGGCGCGCCGGCCGCCCGGTCTCCCCTCCTGACACACCAGGGCCCAGCTTCTCTGCGCAACTTGTTATGCTCCAGCACGAGCCCTTGACCCAAAAACCTCCCAGCAACCAAGAGCCTCAGAGCCGGCCTCCGGCGGCCTTTGATGGCTTTGTTATTGTTTGGGTTTGAATCGATACGCCCCTCCCCATCCTTCCTCCCTCGCGGCTCGACACCCAGCTCCCGCCTCCCTTCACGCCCCGCGCCCCTCCCCCTCCATTTTGGCGCCTTTTCCTTCCCGCCACGTCGTGGCGGCGTAGAGACCATTCTGACCGCGAGGGCGGGGCGGGGCGCGCCGCGTTATGCAGATAAGTCGGCTTCTGGTTGGCTGGAGGCCCGCCGGCGGGGGCGGGGCCGGGGCGCGGCGACAGAGCCCGCGGGGCGGAGGCCAACGGGAGTCGCCCTGCCCCGCCGCTTCCCCACCCCCTCTCCTCCCACGGCCAGCCAGGCAGCCCAGCTCCCCGCCTAGGCCTCCCGGAGAGGCCCCGCCCCGTCCCCGCCCGCCCGCTCGCCCCCCAACCCCCGCCGGCGTGCTCCGCCCCTTTACTCCTGGCGGCTGGGCGAGCCCGGCGTCTGCTGCAGCAGCCGCGGTGGCTGAGGAGGCCCGACAGGACTTGGCGGCGGCGGCGGCGGCGGCGGGATCGGCAGCAGCAGCCACGAGCTCTCTGTGTCGCGGCGCTGCCGCACGAGCCCCACGAGCCGCCCACCCGCCGCCCTCAGCGCTGTCTGATCCTGCCGGCGTGTCCGCCAGTCGCTAGCTCAGGCAGCGCCCCCAGTCGTCCT
The DNA here is from genome assembly GCA_032199065.1 of Smutsia gigantea. Taxonomy (NCBI): domain Eukaryota; kingdom Metazoa; phylum Chordata; class Mammalia; order Pholidota; family Manidae; genus Smutsia; species Smutsia gigantea. The sequence goes on along the minus strand of JAVSCE010005348.1, from coordinate 59,531 downwards.
CCGACTCGCCCTCGGCCTTCCGCGCCAGCTGCAGCCGCAGCCGCAGCCGCAGCCGCAACCGCAACGCCACCCGCAGCCTCAGCCCCGGCCATAGACACAGCTAGCGGCCCAACCCCGGCCCCAGGTCTTTCTGCAGTTTCTCCAGACACAAGTCTCTGCGCCGACACCCTAGAGGTTGGGATGCTCTTGTCCAAAATCAACTCGCTTGCCCACCTGCGCGCCGCGCCCTGCAACGACCTGCACGCCACCAAGCTGGCGCCGGGTGAGTGACCCCCCCCGCAGCCCGGCGATGGAGGAGCGGTTGGATCCCCTCAGGGTGGGAGCTGGGGGCTCAGGGCCGGCACTGAGTTCCCTGTTACTCTCTCTTTCCTAGGCAAGGAGAAGGAGCCCCTGGAGTCGCAGTACCAGGTGGGCCCGCTACTGGGCAGCGGCGGCTTCGGCTCGGTCTACTCAGGCATCCGTGTCGCCGACAACTTGCCGGTGAGTGGACGCCCTGCCGTGGGGAGGGCGCACGGGTATGTTTTGGCCCCGGCGAGGGCACTAACGGAGACTGGGGGGTTTCCAGGTGGCCATCAAGCACGTGGAGAAGGACCGGATTTCCGACTGGGGAGAGTTGGTGAGTATGCCCTGGAGGCAGCGACCCCCAGGACGGGTGGGGGGCACCCTCCGACTGCAGCCCTAACAACTCCCTCGCCCCTGCAGCCCAATGGCACCCGAGTCCCCATGGAAGTGGTCCTGCTGAAGAAAGTGAGCTCGGGCTTCTCCGGCGTCATTAGACTCTTGGACTGGTTCGAGAGGCCCGACAGTTTCGTACTGATCCTGGAGAGGCCCGAGCCGGTGCAAGACCTCTTCGACTTTATCACGGAAAGGGGTGCCCTGCAGGAGGAGTTGGCCCGCAGCTTCTTCTGGCAGGTGCTAGAGGCCGTGAGGCACTGCCACAGCTGCGGGGTGCTCCACCGCGACATCAAGGACGAGAACATCCTCATCGACCTCAATCGCGGCGAGCTGAAGCTCATCGACTTCGGGTCGGGGGCGCTGCTCAAGGACACGGTCTACACGGACTTCGATGGTAAGCCAGGCCTGGGAGGGAGCTGCCCAGGTGACTTGGCCTGGCCTGGAGGCCTCGGCCAGCGTCCCTCACCGGCCCTTTGTAAAGGTCATCGGGCCGCCTGGCTCGATGTTAGCAGGGTGGGGCGAAGGGGAGCTTCCTAGTGTAGTAAAGCCGGGGGTTTCAAGCCAGTTGAACCGGTAAGGTGTCTGGCATGGTTTTATTTTCTAAGTGGAATTCAGTGGGTTCTAAGCTTTCTCCATGGCCGTAGCCCAGATTTCTGAAGTCTGACCCAGTTTCCCCGCCAGTAAAAGGATGGGAGTGGGAAAAGGGAGGTGAGAGCGGGAGAGATGAAAATTGATGCCGGTTTTGTAATTTTTGTTTTGTCTTGTTTGGGAGTTTTCTTTAAGGTAGTTTCTAGAGCTGCAGTTTTTTCCTCCCTTTTTAATCGAGGGACGGATAAAGAATAGAAACAGTAGTTTTACTAAATAATTCATTCTGTTGGATTTTCTGTGTGTGAGAGGTGAGGGAATCGCGAACGAATGTTGTGAAATAAGATCTCTTGCTGCTTTGAAAATTAGTTGGGTGTCAGGATGAAAACGTATCCTAGGGAGGGGCTTGGAGCGGGTTCTTTCAGAAAAGATGGGATGGAGAGTTTAAGATCAAAGCAAAGGAGGGTGGGTCATCATTTGAGCGTCTTAACCTAACAAACGACAGCCTTTCACAACTTGTGACTGGGGCTTGTGGTTTGTGTTTATTTGCCCTTGGAGGACGCTGGGTTGGGCTGCATTTTTTGTATTTAACAGTTAATGGCTGGCTAGGTCCAACCATATTTTTTCCTTCGAGTCTTTGCTGCCCCCTGGTGAGCACCAACGAGATGGCCCCCACTTTTTTTTTTACAACTCAAAGTTTGTAAACAGGAATCACGTGGTCTCAAACCAGCCCTGCAGCTTCTGTCTGCCTTTCCGTGTGAGGAGGAAGGGGTGTGAGTGTCTGCCCCTGCGCTCAGAGGGTGGGGAGGAAGGCCTCCCAAAGGGCACCCTGACTTAAGTTGTTGTGCAAGTGTCCTCGCCTGAATTATATCTGAGATGAGAATCTCACCCTGGCTCCTGGGCAACATTTAATGCAATTTAGGGATAGTCTGTGGGATACCTTCCTTAACTGTGCAGACATTCATCCCTGCATCCTATTGTGGGTGGTCCTACGACATACAGGCCTCAGGCTTTGGGTCTCCAGCCCTGTTTGCTTCTTGGAGCAATTTGTAAAGAATTTCAGTTTATGGTCTGGGCTGGTAGAGAGGTGGCTAATGCTTTGGGTTGGAGAGACGTCAAGCTGCACATCCACTCTTTTTTAGCTCAGGGGAGAATGGAGTTCACCCAGCTCCTGAGAGAAGTAAGGTGCCTTTTTTTTTTTTTTTTGGAGAGTCAGTTGGTTTGTGTTTTATTTTTGCTAAAATGTTGTTCCCTTCCTATTCCCCCGGCTCACAGGGACCCGAGTGTATAGTCCTCCAGAGTGGATTCGCTACCATCGCTACCATGGCAGGTCGGCGGCTGTCTGGTCTCTGGGGATTCTGCTGTACGATATGGTCTGTGGAGATATTCCTTTCGAGCATGATGAGGAGATCATCAGGGGCCAAGTTTTCTTCAGGCAGAGGGTCTCTTCAGGTAACTTCTGGGGAGCCCCTTGTTGAGGAGAAGCAGGAATCCAAGGCTGTTGTTAGTCCTCAGGGAACAGTATCTGAATTTTGGAGAGCTTCACTCTGTATGAGACAGCCACTCGCTTAGCAGGCTCCCGAGGCCAGGGATTCACACTTGAGAGTTGGCTCCCAGGAATTGGATTTTTGAGTATTTCTTGGGAGGTCAGAGGAAGAGCATGTGTGGGAATATTAAAAACACCGTGTAGTCTTGTGATGGGTTTTTTTTTTTTAAATACCAACAGTCTTCATCCCTCACCTCCTTTCTCAGGGAGTAGAAAATTTGAGGCCTCTTTGAGCCTTCTCCCCTAATGCAGGCTCTCTAAATATTGCGGTTCTGGTGACCTCATTGTGGGTGGTGGTAGTCATGTTTGTAAGTTGGTAGGTGAATTGAATCACCTCAGTGATGTCTCATCAAAATCCCTTATCGTCATCATCTTTCCTATTTCTGGTTAGTGGGTGTCATGGGAAAGGCCCCAGCTATTGAAGTTTGAAAACCACAGGTTTAAGAGGGGGGAGCTATTTTTAGCTGAAAGCAGACTGGAGGATCCAGGTGTTAATACTTTCCCATTGAATATGAGTTCTAGAAAGTTCACTGTCTTTGTTGGACACGAGGCTTGCGGGCCCCTGAGAAGCAAATTAGGAAGACCTTTGAACTGCAAAAGCAAGTTGAATCAGTCATAACTTGTGTCTGTTTTGTTTTCTGCAGAGTGTCAGCATCTCATTAGGTGGTGCTTGGCCCTGAGACCATCAGATCGGCCATCCTTTGAAGAAATCCAGAACCATCCATGGATGCAAGATGTCCTTCTGCCCCAGGAAACAGCTGAAATCCATCTCCACAGCCTGTCACCAGGGCCCAGCAAATAGCAGCTTTTCCGGCAGGTCCTCCCTTCCCTGTCAGATGCTCGAGGGAGGGGAAGCTTGTTTTCAGCTTCCTGAGTACCAGTGACACTTCTCGCCAAGCAGGACAGTGCTTGATACAGGAACAACATTTACAACTCATTCCAGACCCCAGGCCCTGGAGGCTGCCTCCCGACAGTGGTGGGGAGAGACTCCACTCCAGGCATCCTAGGCCTCAACTCCTCCTGTAGATGCTCTTTCCTTCTCATAGGGGACCAGCATTGCTGGACTCTGCAAAATCCTGGGGGTGGGGGGTGGGAGCGGGTCAGAACCCTGCCATGGAACTGTTTCCTTCATCAAGAGTTCTGCTGAATGCCGCGGTGGGTCGGGTAGGGGGAAATGGGTTGGGGTGGGATAGGACTAGCACCATTTTAAGTCCCTGTCACCTCTTCCGACTCTTCTGAGTGCCTTCTGTGGGAACTCCGGCTGTGCTGGGAGAAATACTTGAACTTGCCTCTTTTACCTGCTGCTTCTCCAAAAATCTGCCTGGGTTTGGTTCCCTCTTTTTCTCTCCCATCCCCTTTCCCCATCCTTCATATGAAAGGTGCCATGGAAGAGGCTACAGGGCCAAACGCTGAGCCACCTGCCCTTTTTCTGCCTCCTTTAGTAAAACTCCGAGTGAACTGGTCTTCCTTTTTGGTTTTTACTTAACTGTCTCAAAGCCAAGACCTCACACACAAAAAAATGCACAAACAATGCAAATCAACAGAAAAACTGTAAATGTGTGTACAGTGGCATGGTAGTGTATAAAAGGATTGTAGTTGATCTAATTTTTTAATTTTGCCTTTAAGTTATTTTACTTTTTTTTTTGAAAGATGCGCATTCTAACCTGGAGGTCAACATTATGTATTTATTTATTTATTTATTTGGTTCCCTTCCCGCTCCAAGCTTCCACAGCTGCTGCCATTGTTTTCTTTCCTCCTTTCCTCCTCTGACTTGGGGACCTTTTTGGGGAGGGCTACAACGCCTGCTCTGTTGGTAGGGTGACGGGACTTAGGCGGGACAGCTGCTGCAGCTCCCTCGTTGCTGCAGGGCCCCTTGCCTGCTTACCCAAGTGGGTGTGGGTTCTGCAGGTGGCTGGGAGGTGTGTTGCTGGCTTGTGTATATAGGATAGATTTATGAAAAGCAGTTCTGGATGGTGTGCCTTCCGGATCCTCTCGGGCTGTGTTTTGAGCAGCATGTAGCCTGCTGGTTTTATCTGAGTGAAATACTGTACAGGGGAATAAAAGAGATCTTATTTTTTTTTTATACTTGGCGTTTTTTGAATAAAAACCTTTTGTCTTAATGTGCGGCTTCTAAGTGTTGTCCATGCACAGACATGCTAATGTGCCTTAACTGAGCACCTTGTGAGTGCCAAAATCCTACCTTAGGAGGAAAAGAGCTTTTAGCCTACATCCGGTTTCCTGCACCAAGACTTTGGGATAGTCACCTTCATGAAATGAACATTAGGGGTGCCAGTCTTGGATGAGATTTGGCCTGAGGAACCCGATGAAATCCCAGCTGCTTCCCACTGTAAATTCTGGAGCTGTTCAATAGACCTCAAGTGGCTTTTTCTCAGTTGGGCTTGTCATATTTCATGAACTAGCCACTTGTGACGAGAGGCATTGGAATTATACAATGTTTCCATCATTGCAGAAAGCTCTATGGGACAGGGCTGACCTAGAGGTATAAAACAGCTCTATTGCTAAAATTGAAGCTTTAACTCCCACTAGTAAAACATCTTGAGCATGTACCCTTGATACAGTTTAAATTTATTGAAAATCTATATACCTGTATTACTCTAGCATCAGTTTCTGATGGAAGTTCCTGTCTTTAGTGTGGGGGTTTAGTCATTAACAATGGTAGATGAGTGGAATTAAGGTAAGTAGGGGTTCCCCTGTTATGTGCTTGACAAAGGGTTTATGGGAGTAGGTGAAATGTTAGCTCTATTTTACTGCTTGGGCTGGGATATATTTAGTATTTCTAGTCTGTGGTTTCTTTGCAGGAATCTATTCAAGCCCTGTTCATTTTCTGAGTTTAAACTGGGTGGTAGAGCCCGTGAATCCACTTAGTACACGCGGCCTGAATACATCTGATATGCTTGAAAGCACATTAGAGCGTGTACCACTCAATTTGCATATTAAGTATTAGTAAATGTTTGGTTTCTTGTTTCTTTACAAGCAGCAGCGGCAGTTCAACCATTCTTCCTTCCCTGTGGGTCATCTTGCTCCCACCCTTTGAGAATGCATACACCCCTTGGATACTGGCCCGGAATCAGTTGCTTGGGGGTCCAGTCCACAATACCCCTCAACTTCTCATTGTCTACCCTTAAGCTTGGACTAGGTCCCAAACCTAGATCAGCGCCCATGTGGCTGTGGGGGAGGAAGGAAGGATTTCTTAGTTCTGGGGGCTGATTTTCTGAGTTCCCCTTTTCTCTATCTCCCTCTCCCCACCCCAAACACAAACTCCCAATCTCTTGGAGTATGAGGGTTGCATGCCTCATCCTTTCCAGTAAAGTTGACACTTGAACAATTAATAATTGCTTCAAACCTCTAATGAAATCTAGCAAAGCCCCACCCTTTTCTCCCTTGAAATGAGTTTCTGGCAGTTTCCCCATCCTCTACTGAGATTGCTAGGGGTGATGGAAGACTCTCTTTGAAGAAACACATATCATGTCCTACTAGATGCAAGATAGGGGCTCTATGGGAAGGGTGAAAGGTCATAATCCTCTCGTGGAAAGAGACTTGGATAACTAATAAGACTGTGGCACAGGAATATAGAGGGGAGCAATGGTTAGGAGCACCAACTTGGAAACCAGTCTTGAGCTTTGAGTCTACCACCATTCCTTACCTGATTGCCCTTGTGCAACTTACTACACCCTCTAAGACTAATCTCCAAATATACTCCTTGATTGGATTACCAGAAAGATTGAATTAAATACAGGGTGTGAACATGGGATGTTGTGATTTGGGAAGGGGTATCTGCACAGGGCTCTTCAGTTGTTTGGGCAATGCTTTATTTCACACCTGGATGGTAAAGACTAAGGTGTTTGCATTATTCTTCATAGCTTTTGGTTTGTCTTAATATTTCATGATAAAAATTTTAAAGGATTGAACAAATTTGTGCTTATTACATAGGAGGCAGTTACTACTGCCTTTGGCTGAGGTCATCTGGGAAGACTTCAAAGAGGAGGCAGCATTTTAACTGGACTTTGAAGGATAAACCTTAGTTTGTTCAGTTGTAACGTGAGGCCCTGAACATGCGGATAGAGCAGAGAAATCCAGAAGGGCAAATGTTTTCTCCCCCATGTAGACCAGGGGTCAACAAACTACGGCCTGCTACCGAGTCTGGCATACCACATGATTTTCTACAGCCTTCAAGCTAAGATTGAATTTTTCATTTTTAGGTTGAAAAAAGATCAAAAGAAGAATAACATTTTGTAACATGTAAGGATTATACAAAATTCAATTGTCAGTGTTCATAAATGAAGCTCATTCATTTCTGAATTGTCTAAGGCTGCTTTTGTGCTAACTGGCAGAGTTGAGTAGTTGCAACAAAAACCTTATGACCAGCAAAACCAAAAATATTTACTATCCAGCCCTTGCAGAAGGAGATTGTTAATCCTGTCCTGGTCTCATGGATCAGTCAGCATCATTCCTAACACTTAGGGATAATAGCTAACACTCATTTAGTACCTACTATGTGCACAGGACTCTTCTCCATGCTCTGCATGTATTAACTTATTTAATCTTACACCAACTCTCCATGAGGTGGATGCTATTATTTATCCCCATTTCATAGACGTACCATGTCAAAGGTCACATACCTAAAAGTAGCCAGGTCAGAATTTGGACCCAGGCAGTCTGTGCTCATTACCACTCTGCTATTTTGCCACTATAAATATTTGTGTGGAGTAGTCAACTCAAGTTCCTTCAGGGCCCAGGATCTGGAAGTCAGAAAGTTCTTCCCCAGACTCCAGAGCCTGGTAAGCTGTTCTGTTCTGTGGAATTATTCTTTGTTGGCTCTTGTGAGCTACCCTTCACTGGAGCCTGGGTGGAGAGGAAGAGTTGGAGGCGGTAAAGGGAGGAGAAAGGACAAGGGTTGGGGCGAAGGGTGGGGGCGGGGGTGGTTAGGGGTGGGGCAGGGGCACATTTCTTGTAAATGTTGCTCAGCTCCTTCAACTGCTCTGCTGGTTCTTGGAAACCCTTACCACAAAGGACCTATCGAGAACAGTGTTAAAGCAGATATGGCCTCATCCCCCAGTTCATTTCCTGCCCAGGCTTGCGCTAGTAACCCCGATTGCCAAGAGCAAGGTTGCAGTGACCCCTCAGCATCGCTGTGGGAGGAAGTACAAAAATAAGCAGAACTGGGGCTGAGCCGAGAGGACAGTCTTTGTTTTTATTTGTTGTAACAGGATATCCGACGTACAGAATTGGAGTAATCATAATCCTTGGTTCACGAGATATTCTCATCACCAAGTATGGCCTGTGGTTATTATTATGTTTTATTGTGTGATGGACATTAGCAGACGTTAACAAGAAGCAGACATTAAGAATACCCATCTGTCCATAGGATCCTCTCAGACCACTCCTCATCTCTCCTAGGTGTAGCCTGCTGTCCTGAATTTTGTGTTTAGCACTCCTACATTTCTTTTAAAAAGTTTTTTATTTTATAGGCATGTCTTCTAAATCACGGTGTGTTTCGTTTTACTTGTTCTTGAGTTTTATAAAAAGAGCATCATGCGTATATGTAGTGATCTGGAATGTGCTATTTTCACTCAACATTGTCTTATAAAGTTTCACGCGTGTTGTAGTACATGGTTCATTTTCATTCTAAAATATTCCATCATACGGACAGGCATGTAGGTGGTGGCCGATGGCGGCCAGTCTGTAGGGGCCCCCTGGGTTAAATAGCATTGGAGGTCAGCACACACAGCAAGGTGTAGCCTTTGCTCAATGCCCCAGGGTGAGAGACACTAACCATGAAGCCATTCTAGATTTATCTATGGAATACCTACTTTGCACCAGTCACCATGCTGTAAACACCGAGAACTCCTTTTTTGTGCAGGGGTAGACGAAACAAGGCTTCTCCCATCTGCCTCCTTTAGGGTTCAACGTGATGCCAGCAAGTAGAGAAGTGTCGCCTCAGAGCAAAGATCCGATGTTGTGTGAATCCCAGTGAGATCTATGGACCTGGCAGTGACTGTTATGTTTGTGGTGTGACGTGTTATGTGATGCGGGTGGTGTGGGGGTGATGGGTGTGTATGTATACTGTGTTTCTGGTGTGGTGTTGGATGATATGGAGTGATGGTGTGTGTGTGCAGATATGCATGTGTTTGCTGAGCGGTGAAGCATGGTGGTATACATATGTTGACAGGTGTGCACTGGTGTATGTGGAGTGTGGGTGTTGTATATGTGCATGTAGGTATGTGTGCCACTGTACGTACACACTCATTCTTGGAGTTACTACCTGCTCACCCCACCTGCACTCGAGAATCTATTGCTTCACTCCAAGGCCTGGTTGCCTCCTTTTCCTGCCTCTTCCCTGATTCCTCCCTTTGCCCTGCCCTTCTCTCACCTCTCTTCATCTCTTATCTTCTTCCCAATCTCCAGCTCAGATCCCTCCTCCCATAATTCTCTTCATTCCTCATCCCAGCAACTCCTGCAGATGGCCCATGTCAATATACCTTTGAGATCTTATCCTTATTTGACCTCCTTGCAACCTTCACAAAACTGTTGGCCCTTCCCTCCTTCTCTTTTTTTTGTTTAACATTTTAAAATGTTTATTAGCCTTTGTATTTCCTCTTTTCTGCCATCTACAGAATTTTTGTGTTTTTCTGATTAATTATATGTTTGTCATAGATTGAGGATGTTATCCTTTCTCTCCTTAACTATTTGTTAATTTCATTCAAGTTGTATTTAAGTAGCTTCTTTTATACTGAGACATTTTGAATTTTATGTGGTTGAGTACTATATTTTCCTTTGAAATTTCCATTGTTTTAAGCTTACACACTCCTCCTAATAGAAAAAGTTTATAAATGTCCCCTCTTACTTACTTGTAGTTTTTGTTTTTCTTTCTTAAGGTTTTACTCTGTACATTTAGAGCTGCTTAAAGCTCCAGGAATTAATTTTGATATAAAACATGAGGTGAGGATTAAAATCCATCTTTTTTTTTTTTATGATTAATTTTGGTATCCCTCCCTCCTTCCTGAAACTCCTTCCCTGGTTTCCTCAGCCCTGGGGTGTCTTTGACCCCTCTGCTGCTTAGGCCCGGTTTCCTCTCGCTTCTTCCCCTTCACCCCCAAGTCCTCCGTTGGTCAGGACCTTGGCGGAAAAGAGATGGCACACTCGGAGTGGGTGATGTGAGGAGAGTGTGAAAAAGAATTACTCACTGCTGTGTAGGGCCGGGTGTTCGGAAGCCGCAGGGGCCGGGCTGTGCCGGGGGGCTTGCATCGGGTGACAGCGCCGCTCTGTGGCCTGAGGGGCCGTGGAGGGAGCTGGAAGTGGCACCTTGTCAGTGTGGAGAAGCCTGCCTGCCGGACAAGCGGACAAGCACTGGCACCCTCCCTGGGAGTTGTGGTCATCCCGTGGAGACCCCACAAGGAAGGAGCCAGAGAAGTGAACACCCTGGCTTCTCTCTCTTCCCACCCTCTGACCTCCTACCGGGGCCTCCCATCAGCTGAACCCAAGGGGAAGCCAGATGGCAGGGAGTCTGCAGGCCGCATGTGTCAGCCTCTGGGGCTCAGGGCAGGGTGAAGGGTAGGCAGTCGCCCTGGAGCAGCAAAGGGAAGATGCCCTGCACCGTTGCTGCGGGACTGTGCCTTCTCCCTTGGCTTCCCTGACTCATGATCCCCGTACCTCCAGCACAGACCTCTCTCCTGAGCTCCAGGTCTGGGGATCAGTGGCCTCCTAGACAGCACTGCCCAGGGTCTCCCAGGAACCCAGTAACTGAATATCACTCTTGTGCCTGCAGGAAAATGATTGAGGCCTCCCTAACCCCTGAATCTCAGCCTGAATCCCACCTCTCAGATCCATTCATGAAGCTCCTGAGAAACACAGAGGCCCACATAGTTTCTATGTGAAGATAGTTTTTTTTCCCTGTTTATAAAAATGGCAAGTGCTTTTTAGTAAAAATTATGTATGAGGTGAATTAAAGTTATGTGATATAATCCTATCACACTAGAAAGAAATAATTTTTATCACACCCAGACATATATATGTGTGGCATATATAAAATATTTTTTATATATACACATATATTATCTGTATATAATTTTATAAGACAGAGCTCATATATTCGGCAAGCTGTTATTTTTTTCCACCACTTACAATATGCTATTGAAATGTTTCCATTTCAAAAACTATGGAAAAACATGTTCATTTGATATGGCCATAATATGGATATATATTACTAATTTGTATAACTTCCTATTTTTCCCATTATATATAAAATATTCTGTTACCAGGTGAGGCTTTGTGCAAAGACCAATTGTTGCTTATGCCCATACCCGTTATACTTTTCTTCTTTGGTAATAGAACCTCTGGTTTTTAGCTGATTATATGGTCTTCCTTAATAGTAAAGACTGAATTCCTCAGATTCTCTTGCAGCTAGCTCTGAACCCATGGCAGAGTTACCCCCAGTGAAATGTAAGCAGAAGTGCTGTGGGAGCAGATTCTGGGAAAATTCCTTAAGACATGTTATATGCACCCTTCCCCCTTAGGGGAAAGGGGTTGCTGTTATGACAAGACTGTGATGAAGATGGGGGCTGAGTAGACAAAGTGAAAAGCTCCCTTGGGCCACTCCCTCACTATTATTTTGTTTCATGGCTTTTACTATTTCACCAGAAAAATACTTTTCACCTTTAAGTTAACGATTTTTGAAAAAGTATGGTATCTTTAAGTAGACTTTCACTGTATCATGATCGCAGGGTCTGCCCCCTCCTGTCCCTCATGATACTCTCTCCAATTTACAATGCAAATCTGCTAAAAAGTGAAATTTGACATCAAGCAAATTCTCGTTTATTTACATCAGTCCTTGGGGAAGATTATATGGTCATATGAATACTCTAAAATGAAAAATAACTTAAAATGTGTATTTGGCTCTGGAATATGTTCCTTAATCCAATCCGTTTTCACTGATGGAGTACAGAAGGGAATGAACATTTCTTTTAAAACCAACTTGATGGAGGGATAATTTACATACACTAAATAGTACCCATTTAAGTGCATGGTTTGATGTGTTTTGACAAATGTAACCACTCTCACAGTTAAGATATAGAACATCCTTGGTCCTTTGCAGTCAATCTCCCCATCCCACCCCCACCAGCCCCGGGCAACCACCGATCTACTTTCTGTCACCAACGGTTAGTTTGCCTGCTCTAGAATTTCATTTAAATGGTGTCATAAAGCATGGGCTCATTTGTGAGAACGACCATTTATTGGGTGCCTAGCATGTGACAAACACTTTGCAAGTGTATAATCATTTCCCTTTTAGAAATGAGAAAACCAAGACTCAGAATTAAATAATGTATCAAGGTCATATGGCTAGTAAACAGCACAATAGAATTCTAAGTTGAGCTGTATCTAAGTTTAGGGTTTTCCTTATACAATACACTACTACTGCTTGTTTTCTGGGGGCCCAAAAAGATGACTACGTTAGGGGCAGATGGAAGGTCAAGGTTTACAATCTTATGAAAAGAGAGTAAGGCACATGGAGCTCCTGGAGAACAGACAAGAGGACATATACTAAAATACTAAGATAAATTATAACCAAGTACCGAAAACACAATCTCCCTGTTACAGACACAAATAGCTACTGGAAGCCTAAGAAGAGAATGTTAGCTGAAGGAGTCAAGCAGGTTCTTTTGTCCTAGGTGTTTACCTCAGACAAAATCACGAAGCTGGGCTGGGAAAATCTGACTCAGAGGGTGCCAATTCTCGGGGTTTCTTCCCTCCTGTCTGGTCAAACCCATGTTGGAATCTGAAATTTAGAAAATTATAATTTAATAAGGCAAACACCGACTTGGTCCCCAAGTCCCGAAACAGTAGTCCTAGGTGGGCAGCTGGGACATTTCAAGGAGTTTAAGGACAAGAAAAAAAGAAGAGGCAATTCTTCAGCTTCTGCAGGGTCATATTTCAAAAGTTTGTTTGTGTATCATTTGTTTGAAATTCAGCACATCTTCCCAGAGAAACCGCATTGCAAATGTAGCATAGGCTCTCAGATCAGCCCTTAAACACTGAGTTAACACATGAGGTGGCTGAAATGCTATACAACACTAAGAAAACAGTACTGTGGCAATTCTAGAATTCAGACAAAACAACGGATTGGGGACTCACAGACAACTTGAGCTGTTGTCTAGACCTCCCTCCTACCTGGTCCAGGTATCTGCTCCATCATGTCCCTGTTTGTAGGCATTCTGCCTTAGCCAAGTCTGGCCCCCTTGCAAGACAGAAAATTCTTCCTTCTTTGAAGCTGAAGTGTGTCTTCTTCTTTCCCTTCCTAGGAGCTAGCTCCACTCTCTGACTCTACATGAATCTGATCACTCTCCCATGTGACAAGTCTTTGGGTATTCATTTTACTCTTTCTTCAACTTTTCTGTATGTTTGAAAATTTTCATAATAAAAACTTGGAGGAAATTTTTGGGGAAAAAAATCAAGCCTGCTACTTTGGTAAATATTTTCTTTCTGAACTTGGCAAGGACTGAATATAGTAAATTGTTGGCTTACTTGAGAAAAATGTGACCACAAAGTACCCAAGTAATCAGACACCTGTGAGGGGTGAGAAGGGGGCAGAAGAGCCAGCCAACTTCAACATTTAGATGGCCGGTAGAAGTCTAAGACAAAAACCTTTTTTCTAGGCTGTTGTAAGGAATATTTGAGACTATATCAGAGTATAGAGAGGGCCAGGCTCATAGAGAGTGCTACAAAAAACTGCTGATTCTCATTATTCCCAGTAGCTGAGTTCTGTAAAGTCGCTCTGAACACTGAACTAGTGAGCACTGAACCTCTGCTCCTAGGGGAAATATAGGGTTAAGTTCCTGAGAGCTTCTGGTCACAAACGTTTGAGGTTTCTGTTTATAGACACCTTATTAACATATATTATTAACTCATTCACATTGAACTCACAGCCAACAGCACAAGAACACACACCTGAGGGAAACTGATTTAACACCTGTATTTTCTCTGTAAGGCACATAACAGCCTTCTTGCACTTAGGAATGCTAGACGGCACTTCAGCACTGTACTCAGGGCAGTTTTAAATAGCAAAGTCACTAACAAAAGCATAAAAATGTGGAAACCATGGCACTCAATATATTACAAAAAGGACACTTGTTTATAGTTCAAGAACTGAAACAAGAAGGCAGAACATCACCTCAGCTGGCAATATTGGGCATGTCACGCACATTGGGTGACTCAAAGCTTTGATGCTGTGCACATGTTGGCAATGGCCATGAAAGCACAGTGAATATTGATTTTGGGGTTACAGATACATTTTCAGCTAGTAGGTAAATTCACATATACAAACAGAATCCATGAATAATGAAGATTAATTATAATTATAATATGGATGTTGGAGTATTTGGTGACTAAGGAACTTTTTTTTGTTTGTTTGCATTTAACCTTTCCTTTGTATACTTTATTTCTTTGGAGAAACATAAGATAGGCAAGTAAATTGTCTTATCTCCATTTTGTAGATGTACAGGGTGACAATACTGTTGAGGGACAGAGACAAAACTAGGACTGGGACCTTAACCTTCTGTTCCAGGTCTTGTCCACTACAAGTGGATTTTAGTTCTGGTTACCACAAAGTGTATTTATTCCAGTCTTCCCAGCTGCTACTGAATTTTGAAATCTTCATATTTCCAGTCATGCAGACACTCAGTTAAGGAAGCCATTTGTTTATGCAATTGTGTATTTATACCAGTATGGACTCATAGATATTTACTTTATTCTATGGGTTATAAAATCCAATAATATCGTTACTTATTTTGTTGCTCAAACTGTTCCAGCATTGGCCATTGGGAGTGCTTCCAGGGTGGTTCTTGTGTCCTTTCCATGGGCTCCATCCTTTCCTGAACACTTTCTCACTTTCTGTCCCCACAGGGAGCTTCAGCCCTGGAATCAACCAGTTCTCCAAGGAACCTTGGTTCTTTTTACTAAAGAAAGGTATTTAAAAACGAAATCTGGGCTCTAGATGAACTCATTTGCTACTGGGGTGTCATTGCTTCTATTCCCTCTCAGGGATCTGAGCTAGGAAATATACACATATATATACTAATCCATGAATGAATACAGATCTATATTTACTTCTGTATCTATTTATGATACCAGTTAAGAAGCTTTTTGTGAAAGTCATTCCTAGGTCTTACAACCTAGCATAAGGTAGGTTTACAATAAACATTTGCTGATTTGAATTGAATTAATTTGAAAATTAGGGGAATAACGTGATGTAGACAAGTGCTTGAGGATTGAAAGACAGAGCAAGTTGAATGATATTTGCAACTGATGACACTGAAGGGGCCCAGTCTTGGATTCAGAAATGAGGGTTCAAGCAGCTCTTGCCATTTAGCCCCAGGATATTGAATCAGTTACTTAACCTCTATGGCCCTAAATTTCCCCATGTATAAGAAGAGGGACTAACTAGGCTAAGTGATCCTTAAGATTCCTTTTAGCTTGGGAACACAAATCTTATCACATTACTCACTTACTTAAAATATCTTGTAAGGGCAGGAAGTTTCTCTATGTTTTTTTTTGAAACCACAATCCATAGTAATAAATATAATTTACAGTATGGTCTGGGCTATATATGTAAACACATATGTTTATGAGCACATACACATACATATACATAAATGTGTATATATTAGGGATTAGTCTGAGATAATGTAACAGAAATGTAAGTGTGCCTTAAACAAGATTGAAGTTAAATTCTCTTTCACATAACTTTACTTATCTTTTATAGTTTGGGGGTTGCTTTTCAGGGCTCTAACAACCTCAATATATAGCTTCCAACTCTGGGCCCAAAGTGACTACTCCAGTTCCTACCATCACATCTGTATCCCAGTCACTGGGAAGGGAAATATACAAATAAATGTATGCCATTCCTTGTAGAAGCTTGACCCAGAAGTGACACATATCACCACTGCTCACACTGCATTGGCCAGAACTCAGTCACATGGCCATACCTGACTACAAAAAAGACTGGAAATCATAGTGTCTAGCTAGGAAATGTGCCAACACTTGGGGATCTGATTATTAAGATGAAGGAGAGGAGAATGGATTGATGGAAAACTTGCAGTATCTGCCACAAAATGGTACTTACTCTTAACATGAAAGGTACTGTATCTCTCTATTCTACTCTATTCCATTTCATTTCCTTTTCATTTTTAAAAATACTGGTCTTGACTTGCTAAACTGATTTCATGATTCTCCAATGGGTCACAACCCTTATTTTGAAAAACATTTCCTGAGAGTGAAGTGCAAACTCCTCAGCACAGCACCGTGGTCTCTTGCAGACATGCCCGCTGCTCACTCTGCAGCCTCCTGTCTGGCTGCTGCCCACCAGCACAGCGGCTGCCCAACTGAGCCCTCACGTCCTCAGGCACACCACCCTGTTACCCACTTTCTTGGCTGCTCCCTCCATCTGGGATCCCCCTGCCCTTCCCTCAGTCCTCACCTACCCAAACCCACCCAAACTACTGGCTGGCAAACCATCTTGTGGTTCAAAGCCCAGCTGGTGTGTCTCCTCATCTAAAAGGCCTTTTCTTGCTTGCAAGTCACTCTCAGAGTTGATCCACCGTTTGGTGCTATCTCCAAGCCCCTAACTGCTCCATGTCACGAGGACAGTTCCTAGCTGTCACCTTCTCCTCCTAACTTGTGAGCCCTTCAAGGGCAGGTAGGCAGGTCTCATTCATCTTTGTATCATGCATACCTTTCTCAAGGCCCAGTACAAAGTCCAGGTCCGGTGCAAATTTGTTGAATTGACCAGAAGATGAGAATTTCCTTCAGAGGAGGTGAAGCCTGCCCTGATTCACTTAGGCTGAGTTACTTTTGCCTTTGCTTTGCCCTCTTTGCCCCTCACATGCTGCCTGGTTGTGATTAACTGCAGGAGCTCTGGAGCAAGGATGCCTGGGTTCAAATTCCAGCAGTGCCACTCTATGGGTGATTCAAAAAAGTGACTTTATCTTCCTGATCCTCAGTTTCCTCATCTGTAAAGTGAGGAAAAAAATACCATCTACTTCATAAATAGCATTGTTGTGAGAATTAAATCAGTTCATTCACTTAGGACAGTATTTAGTAAACACTCAACCAGCATCAGTTATTGTGGTCTATCTATATATTTCTCTCTACTAAACTGTCAGCACCTGGAGGGAAGTGTTACATCTCCCTTAGTGCTCTTTGTTAACTTTTAATTGGTGAGTTACCTGGAAATCCAGACCAATATCATTTCTAAATCTCATTAGCCTACAAGAATTATAATAAAAGACAGGTCAGTGGATATCTAGCTAAGTGTAACCTACTCAGGGGAAGACAGCCAGAGGAAACCAAGCCTGCCACATCTACTCAAATTTTTTGAGCAATTCAAAAAGCATGGCAGACAAAGGGAAATGAGAACTGTTTATTCAGATTGCAAACAATTCTTTGATCAAGTTTGTATTACCCTAAGGTAGTGAGGGGAAATTTTTTTTAATGAACGTGGAGTTGGCTTTGCCCTAAGAAATAGAAGTTAGGTGGGTACTTCGCTGTTGAACTGTGAAGTCTTCCAAGAGTGAGAACTGGGTCTCCCAGACCCCCATATCATTCAGGACCAGCTGTGGGAAACCTGAGACCACTCCAGTTATTTGAGGCAGAAAGGTATTGAATATAATGAATTGGTTCCTTAAAAATCTTTGGAAGGGGGCAAAGGCTTTGTGCTGGGCCTCTGGGATGTCTGCTGGAATAACACTGCTGAACTTGCCTCCCAGGAGACCTGCTGCTGTAAAGTGGGGATCAGGAAACCACCTTTGGAATGGTTGACTTCCAGAAAACACCATCACCCCAGTAACCCAGGAATCAGGAAGCTACTGCTGCCCACAAAGCTAATGACCAAACACTTGAACATTGCTGTAGGGAACAGGGTGACTCCATGACCTGGATTGCCAGCAGCAAAGTCAAAGCCAGCAGGAACATAACCTCTGCCTCACTTCTCAAGTTCACATTCCATGTCTGGCCTCCAGGCCCATAGCTGCAAGGGAGTCTGGAACACTTGGTTTTCACTTTCCTTGCTGAGATATAGGAGGGTACACTAGAGGGTTAGAAGGCATTCTGGGCCAGTCGAGCTGCCATATCCTCCAGATCCTCACTCATTGTGCTCCAGTCACTGGCTATCTTACTATTCTTGAAATGTACTGAACTACCTGCTTGGAACTTTGCATTTGCTATTCCTCTGCTTGGAATGCCCTGCCCACAGATCTTCCCAGTCCTGTTAAGCATCACCTCCCCAGAGAGACATTCCTTATACAAAGGTCTCCTACATGTTCCTTCCCACTGGCTCTTGGGCCTTCCTGTTACTGAAACAATCAGTCATAAGAGGATGGAATTAATAGGACTGGCAAAGTCTTATTATCTGGAATAAAACTCTACTACATCACCACTTTAATTTTCTTCCTAGCACCTATCACTAGCTGAAGTTATTTTATAATTCACTATATATAGTTCACTAGCTTATTTCCTATTATTTATCTTCCCTCCTGAGAATATGTTTCATGAAAGCAGGAGTTTTATCTATTTACTTCTCCCCTGTAGCTCCAACATCTGGACTAGAACAGGGTCTGGGGTATATAGCATGTGCTCAGCAAACATTGGTCGAATGAACCAGTGAGAAATAGAGATAATACAGCACTTTGGACTAACAGATTTATCATACAACATTGTAATTACTCCTTCACATGCTCCCTTCTTGATTCAGATCCAAGGCTGCGTCTTCTTTTTTATTTTTGCTTCACTTCTTAGCACAATGCCTGTCATAATGCCAAACCATGCATTTTGATGAATTCATAAATGAAAGAAAGCAAGAAGGCACGAAGGCACATGTTTAGGAAGCATAGGTGGATGTCAGAAGGTGGGGAAGGAGGGTGATTATTGTACAAAGGTGACCAAATGCTAGGTAAAATCATCTCAATCAGGCCAGAAAATGCAAGAGATCCTCAAATCAGAGGGGTGAGGCTGGTGGGGCCAGTCTGGGGTTAGGGTAGTTGGCAGGAGACACAGAGTGGACAGAGGAGAATGCAGGGAGTTGGGAGTCATTGAAAAAGAGCGACTGAGTGCCTATGTGTGAACTGAAAGGGTCTCTCATTGTTTGGATATTTTTTGCAACGACTTCCTCCCAATTCCTCTGAAAGGGATCCTGTTGTCATCCTAAAACTTTGTTTGAGAAGCAGGAAGGTTTCAAGTTCCAGTCGCCACATTATTCACAGAATATACCTTGGCCGTGTCACAGTGTTGGGGAGCAAGGCAAACCAAACATCCCCTTTTTAGTAAGATGTATTCTAGGGTTTCTCCTCATGGAATATATTTCTGAAGGGAAAAGGCAGCCCTGATAGAAGGCAGAAGGAGATCTTAGAAAACACAAAGCCTGAAAAAAATTCTGACATTTTTATATTTTTAATATGCAAGTTATTTCTGACAATCACCAAATAATTGTTTAACTCAGCCTTTTACATATACACAAACACACAGAATATACATACATTACAGATATATTTAAATGAATATACATAAATGTACACATACTCAGAAACACACATGCACATAAACACAAACACAACATAAACACATCTACATCCACAAACACACAGATACACAAACAC
This sequence comes from Smutsia gigantea, assembly GCA_032199065.1. Taxonomy (NCBI): domain Eukaryota; kingdom Metazoa; phylum Chordata; class Mammalia; order Pholidota; family Manidae; genus Smutsia; species Smutsia gigantea. The sequence goes on along the minus strand of JAVSCE010005348.1, from coordinate 40,064 downwards.
ACACAATCACATGCACACACACACAAACCCTTTGTATAGGAACAAAATTAATATGGTCAGAAGGCATTTATAAAACCTGTTTCCCAGGGAAGAAAATAATAATCAATATACAAATAAATTAAAGATTTTAAACAGGTTCCTATTTTACTAACAACTGGTGGGGGGACAAAATGGAAGGGAAAGGAATCTGAGGAGGATTTCCCTGAGCAGCTGGCCCATGTGAAAAGCTGTCTCCAGAGCCAGGAGCTCAGCCTCGGTTGCCACGGCGGCCTCACCCAGGGCCAGCTCTCAGGGGCCTTCCTTAACCAGTTGTTGGCTGGGCAAATTGATTGGGAAGAGAAAGCAAAATGTCAGGCCATATGCAGAGACTGATAGTCAGAAGAGACTGAAGACAGGAAAAAAGAGGGCTTCAAAGGCCGAGAGCAGTAGCAAAGGTTATGTGGAGGTCTGGGGGGAAAGGAGGCCGGGGAGATGGAGGCCCGAGGCCTTGAGAGAGAAAGAAGTAGAACAGGTGGAAACATTTGCATGTCCTGAAACCAGAGGGGAGAAGTCAACACAGAATGAAGTCTGTCCTCCATGGGACATGGCTGCTAGAAGAAACTTGGAGGGACAGGTGACAGCAGTTTGAGGAGGGAAAGGTGCTCAGAAACAGTGGTTGTATACCTAAGAGCAAGCACCTTCCTGGTGCAGCCCACGGAGGCCGTGGGAAAAGGGGAGACCTTCTTCTCTCTGGGGAAATTTGTGCCTGCTTGCTTCCTCTTGACACTGTCGTCCCCTGCACAGAGGCCCTTCTTTCACCCAGAGGTGGAAATGACACATAAGAGCTTACAGCTACTGTCCCAAGGGTATCTGCACCTCCTCAGGCTCCCACCTTTCCATTTCCTCCCTTCCCTTCTCAAGGCTAAATTAGACTCTTTTCCAGGACTCAACTTAAAGGTCTCTTCCTCCAGGAAGACTTCCCTGACTCTCCACCCTCCAAGACTTGGCACCTTTCCTGTGCTTCCCTTAGCACCTATCATACTAGGTCCAAATGGCCCTGAGTGACTTAGCCCCCACTAAGCTGGGAGTCCCTTGGAATGTGGGCTGTGTTTTAACTTTCCAGGATATTCCCTTGTTCCTAGCTCAGGGCCTGCTACGTAGGAGATACTCAGAAAATGTAGTGAAGAAGGAGAGGGATGGAGGGCCAGAGATCTTCACAGGAGCAGGTAACAGCGCTCAGAGATTTGTCCTTCCCGGGGACAACTGTACTGTTCGAAAGGCTTGTTTTAGCCTTGGTGAGGTGAGAGTTGAGGAGGTATTTCTAGTGTTTCCAGCTGGTGCAAGGGAAAAGGATTAGGGATGGAGGAAAGGGACAAGGAAACTGAAATTAAATCCTTTGTGTGTATTTTCCCACCTGTAACTATCTAGTTTTCACCAGAGACACGTAAAGTGAGTAAGCAAAGAAAGGAGTAGGAAGAGGAGTCTGAAAGAGCAGCAGGAATTTGCCACTCTCCAGCCCATCTATTGGAAAACACCCTCCTTTGGAAAACAAGGAATGACAGGCCATTCTATTCTGCTGGAGGTCTGTGTCCATTCATCCCAAATATTTATCAAACACCTGCTATGTGCTGGGTGTTGTCCTAGGGGCTGGGAATACAGCAATGAGGAAAATACTGTGCTCATACTTTTGGGGGTGGGGCAGGTAACTATATATAGTAAGTCAGGTGATAATGTATTAAAAGAAAAATACAGCAGGGTAAGTAGATTAGAGAAGGGTGGGGCGGGGAGGGGCTGCTTCACATAGATTGGTAGGGAAAGCCTTTCTGATGACTTTTGTGCAGACATCTGAAAGAAACAGGAGAGGAAGCCAGAGGATACCCGGAATAAGAACATTCCAGACTGAAGGAACAGCAAGCGCAAAGACCCTGAGGCAGGAGTGTGCTGGTGTGCAAGGGGAACTGCAAGGAGGCCAGTGGGGCTGGGGAGGGCAGGGAACTGGATCACCAGCCCCTAGCATGACATGGTGAGGACTTGGGGTTTTACTCTGAGGGTGGCTGGGAGCCCCGGCAGGGTGTGAGCAGTGGAGTAGAGGAAAGATATGATCCGATTGAGGTTTCAGCAGTATCCCCTCTGGCTGCTGAGTGGAGAAGTGGTTGTAGATGGTTCAAGGGTGGTGTCGGGAGACCAGATGCTGCTACTGCAATAGCCTGGGCAAAAGATGGTGACAGCTGGGGCCATGGTCGTGGCAGTAGAGATGAGAAAGGGTGGGATCTGGGCCTATATTGAAGATGGGGCTGCTGGGACGTGTTGCGGGGTTGGATAAAGGCAGAGAGAAAGACCCCAACCTTGGCGGCTCCTGGGAAGGAGCACTGGAATGAGGAATTAGAAGGGGGAGGTTGGGAAGACTGGAAGTCAGGACAGCTTTCTAGAAAATCACGTGTGTGGGACACATTTTGAGATGGCTATTGGCACCAGTGTAGAGGTGTTATCTGTGCTAGTTATCAATTGCTGTATAGCAAATTACCCCAAAAGTTAGCAGCTTAGGAGAATGCACATTTATTATGCCGTAAATGGTTTCTGTGACTTAGTCCGGAACTGAGTGCAGCTTGCATGGGTCCTCTGCCTCAGGGTCTGTCACCTGAAGGCAAGGTGTTCAGTTGTGGCCACCCCAAGACTTGACTAGGGAGCAGATGCTTCCAGGCTCGCTTATGTGGCTGTTGGTAGGATGCAGGTCCTTGGGGACTGTTAGCTAGAAATGTCACTTCCTAGCTGTGCGGGGCCCTCCATCAGGAAGCTCTCAGCGCGGCAGCTGGCTTCCCTTGGAAGGCATGAGTAACACTGAAGTCATCATCTTCTTGTAACCTAATCTTGGAAGTGACAGCCCATTAATTTTTCTGTGTTTTATTTGGTAGAAGAGGGTCACCGGGTCCAGACCGCGTTCACGCGGAGGTAACGAGTGTGACTGTCTGTTGGCAGGGATTGTTGGGAGCCACGTTAGAGGTGCCTGCAGCAGCTGGGGAGCGACTGGGTAAATGAGTACAGATTTCGGGGGAGAAGTCCAGACTGGAGATGTCAGTCCTGAGGTCACCTGCGATGGGCCTGGGTGAGGAGAGCGAGGAGTGACCAAGACAGAGAAGAGAAGGGGACCACGGACTGCGCCTGGGGCGCTCCAGTGTTCAGAGGTCTTGGGAGATGAGGAGGGCCAGAGAGGCAGGTGGTGAATGGAGAGTGGCAGTCCTGGTGTCCCAAAGAAAGAAACCCATTGGCAGGCCAGGGAGGCATCAGGTGGTCAAAAGCCATGGAGAGGTCTGGCGAGAGAAGGCTGAGTGAGGCTTGGATTGGGCAGTGTGGAGATCCCCTTACCGGGCGCAGTCTCAAGGGAGGGGAGAGGGTCTGGGAAGTACGGAGGGCCCCAAAGTAGAGGTGTGCAGAAACAACGCTTTTGAGGAGTCTTGGCGCAGAGGGACACACAGCCTTGTAGTATCCGAGTGTCTTAAGCTTTCCCACATCAGGGGTGACTTAGTTGAGCTGATTCCTGGAACTCTGCTCCCGCTTCCACCTCTTCTACACCTAACTCTCCAGTCTCCCATCCTTCCCACAGCCCCTCCACCCCCAGCTGGGATGGGGGATTGGAACCCTGATGTCTGCCCATGTTTTATTTTTTGTTTCTGGTACCAGTGAGTCACAACCCGTCAAGGCACGCCATGTGAGGCCGGGGCGGGGACGCACTTCTAGTCCTCAGTCATCAACTGGAGGTTCCCTAAATCCCAAATTAGAAGGCAAACAGCGCTAAGCCAACACTTATTGCTGACTGCCATCTGGTGGTCATTTTGGGAACTGTCTTGGGTCCAAATCTCCCAGATAATTTTTTCCCCTCCCAGCCAAGAATTGAGTGAAGTGGCACTTTTACGTGTTCAGTAAAAGTGGGCTACCGTCATTGTGGTCACGTTTGGAGGAGTATGGTCAAAACAAACAATGTCCCTTGACTTCACCGCCAACATGTTTTGAAGGAAAAGGAAATATCCTAAAAGGAGGTCTCTCTTTTTTATCTTGGTAAAAGTAAGGGTGCTTCAGGGAGCCAAGCAGGACATTAGTGTGTGAAGTCAGATAATCTAGACTGAAATCCAGCTCTTGCTGCAAGGTGACCTTGATCACATCGGTTAAGTCCCATGAGTCTCAGTTTTATCAAAACCCTAAAATGGGAACACTAGAATTAAAACTACACAGGTGGTGAATGTAAAGAGCTCTCAGTAAAAGATGCTCTCTGTTAGTAATAGTTGCGGCATACCAACTCTCAGGGCTGGGGGGCTATTGCTTTAAAGTGCAGTTTCCCCCCAGGGAACATTTGGCAGCGCCTGGAGATATTTTGGGTCGTCGACAGGCTGGAGGGGCGGGGGATGCCGCTCGCATCTGGTGGGTAGAGGCCACGGCTGCTGCTGAGCGCCCTGCAGTGCACAGGCCAGCCCTCTGCAGGAGAGAACTGTCTAGTCCATAATGTCAACAGTGATTAAATTGAGAAATTCTATAATTTTAAATGGGGATTCTTCTTGCTATGCTATGAACCAATATGAGCACCTGCTTTCTGAAAACACGAGGGAAGCAGTGTGATGCGTGAATCTGGAGGGGTGTTCTTTCTACGATTAGATGCAGGAGTAAAATGAAGCTTCAGATCACTCTGCTCACCAGTATGGTAGCCACAAACCAGCTGCATGCAGCGATTGAAATTGAAATTAATTACAATGGGAAAACATTTTAAATATGATGCCTGGATTGCAATAGCCTTATTCTAAGTGCTCATAGCCACGTGTATGTAGTGGACAGCACAGATACAGAACATTTCTATCAGCACAGAGAGTTCTATTGGACAGCACTGTTCCAAAGGGACTCAGCAGAACCAGGCATCAGTGGGGAATCCAAAAAAGTAAAATTAGAAACTAAGTATTTTCAGAGAGGAGGGGACCATGAGAGACAACAGCATACACAAATGAGATGGTTAAGTAAGCACAAAAGCAGTATATAATTAAAGCACTAAGTCACAAACAAGCCCATGTACAATAATTGATCCATGCACCCCTTCCTCCCTCAAGAATCACTCTTAAGTGCATAAAATTTGAGAGTCCCCAAAAGGCAAGCAGAATCAACACAAGGCAGGCAGGGAAAGGGGGGGCATTGCTGGGGAGCACTGTTGTTCTCTCTCTCTTCTTTCTGGTACAAGGTTCCCAGCCCAACAGGCGGCCAAGAGTCGACTGTACTGACAGAGGAGCGCTTGCGATGGCCTTTCTTGCTTAAAATCTTGAGATCCTTGTAAAGGGTGTATGTATGCTTGATGAGGAAGGGCAGACAGAAGAAGTGCAGGAGCATGCGGGAGATTTGGAAGATCAAGTTCAGGTAGCGCAGCTCCTTGAACTGCTCTCTGATGACCCCATTAATGAGCAGGACCACGGAGAAGCGAATGAGCTCATAGGTAATGATCCACATGGCATAGCACAGCAGCCCCACGTAGTAGTTCATGCAGATACAATAGAGGAGCAAGCTACTGACCGTGATGGTGATGGTGGATAGGCAGATGCTGATGATCTTCTGTGGGTCATCGCCCAAGAGACTATTTCAGAGTTTGTGTCCATGTAGATGTAGAACTTGTCCTTGTAGCCAATGTATATAACTTGGTTCAAGTCAGTGAGGAGGAACTGAATGGTGTTGAGGATGGAGAACATGCCCACCACGGAAGAGAACATCTTGTTCATTTTGTTCTGTTTCACCAGAGCATCTGATGCAAAAAAAAAAAAACTGTGGAGATAACATGACAAGATGGCAGAGCAAAGCCTAGACAAATTCCTCAAGCCACTAGCTATAAATGCAGGAGCGAAAAGCAAACTCGGCATATGGACAGGCAGTGGGCTGGAAGTCAAGGGACATGGGGTCTGATCTCTGCTCTGACATAACTAGCTATAGATGACCGTGTCACTGGGAAAGGAGGGCCTCTTTGGCCCGGGATACTCCTTAGGTGGCTTCTAGCTCTGCTGCTCCAGTGGCTTTTAAGGTGGCAAAAAGGGACCTTTTATCGGTGTCAGACTTGTGGAACTTAGGAAGTTTTTATATCTGGAATAATAACAGAGTCAATTCTGGGCTCCTATCTAGGATATTTGTTTCTCTGAAGTCAGAAAATTTTAGCATGTCTCCTCAAGGGTCTGGAATAATCTCTGCCCCTCCCTTGGACTCCCCTTCCTTTCCTTCCAAGCCCTTAGAAATGGAGCTTCCCTGCTTTGCTCCCAGACTTGTCCCATCACAGAGTTTAGCCAGCAGTGAATGGAATGGGGGAAGGTTTATGGATCCAAGACTTCCTGTCTTCTCTTCCCAGAGTGAAGATACCTTAATGATAATTCACTGCCATACAGGCAGTCCTGGCAGGCAGACCTCCAGCTGCAACCTAGGTTAGACTTGAACTCTAGAGGCTGGCTCCAGCTAGGGTGGGGAAACCTAGAGCCAAAGCAGCCCCTGCTGAGGCTGTGTTTATTATCAGGGGCCCAAGACTAGGATAGGCTGGGCCCCAGTACAAACATCCCTCCCAGCCCAAATTGCCTTCTTACCAGCTCCCAATTCAGAGAATTCCAGAACAAAGCTCCCTCCTCTTCATTCACCACACTGGCAAGCTATCACTGTGAGGGGAGAGAGGAGAGGAACAGTCACACATGAGGGGAACACGTGCAATCCTCTGGCTGAAGTGTTTCCCATGGGGGACAACCTGGCATGGCCTCCTTCTGAGATGACTGGAACAATGCTCCTGCACAGTCCTGTCAAGCACATGCAGGCTGCCATCAGCCTCCCGCCAGCCATCTCTTCACTCACTCCACCAACCCCAAATATTCTTCTTTTTTCTTTTGTCAGTAGCAATTTGTTTTTCTTGGTAAAATATTAGATAACATAAATTTTACCATGTTAACCCTTTTTGAGTGTACAATTTAATGGCATAGAGGCAAAATTTCTAAACAAAATTTAACAAATCTAACCCAACAATATATAAAAAGGATTATACATCATGACCAAGTAGAGTTCATGCTGGGAGTATCACGGTTGGTTTAACATTTGAAAACCTATCAATATGATTTACTGTATTAATAATTTACAAAATAAAGATTATATGACTATCTCAATACATGGAGAAAAACATTTGATGATATGCAACATTTATTCCTAATTTTAAAAACCTTCTGCTAACTAGGAATAGAAGGGAACTTCCTCAACTTTGATATAGGACATCTATGAAAAAACCTATAGCTAACATCACACTTAATGAGGAAAGACTGCTTTCCCTCTAAAATCTAAGGGAAAAAGACAAAAATATCCCTTTTCACTACTTTTGCTCAACCTTGTAATTGAGATGCTAGCCACTGTAATAAGGCAAAAAAGAGGAAGAAATTGAACTGTATTTGTAGGCAACACGACTGAATATGCAGAAAATCTGATTGAATCTACAAAAACATTACTTGACTTAATATATGAGTTAGGCAGTACTGCAGGATACAAGATCAATATACAAAAAATAATTGTATTTCTATACGCTAACAACAAACAACTGGAACTGAAATTTCAGAAATAATATGGTTTACAATAACATCAGACATATAAAATAGAGATAAATCTGACAAAATATGTGGAAGATTGTACACTGAAAACAATAAAACATTGCTGAGAGAAATTAAAGAAGAATTAAGTAAATGGAGAGAGATACTGTTCTCATGGATTAGAAGACTCAGTATTGTTAAGATGTCGGTTCTCCCCAAACTGATCCATAGAGTCAATACAGTATCAACCAAAATCCCAGCAGGTTTCTTCTTGAAGAGAAATTTTAAGCTGATTCTAAATTCATAGGGAAATGCAAAGGATCTAGAATAGCCAAAACAATTTTGAAAAAGAACACAGATGGAGGAATATGACTTAAGGATTTATTATAAAGCTGCCATAATCAAAATAGGGTGGCACTGGCATAAAAATAGACAAATAGATCAATGGAATAAAATCAAGTCCAGGAACAGGTATGTGTGTGTGTGTTTATATGTATATAAAATAAACTCAGTAGAGAAAAGGTAAACTTTTCAACAATTTATGTTGGAACAATGGGATTTCTAGGAGCACAGGGGAACTTTGATCTTTATCACTCACTATATGTAAAAAGTAACTCAAAAGGGATTATATATCTAAGTGTAAAACCTAAAACTATGACTTCTAGAAGAAAACAGAAAACTTTCATGACGTTGGGTTAGGCAAAGGTTTCCTAAATATATTAACCAAAAGTAAAAGCCATAAAATAACAAATTGATGAATTGGATTTCACTGAAATTAAAAATCTCTGTTCTTCAAAAGTTGCTGTTAAGTGAATGAAAACATAAGGTCCAAATTGCAAAAAAATTTACAAATCATATATCTGATAAAGAAAATATAAGTAATTCGAAAAATTCAACATAAAAAAAGGCCCCTAATTTTTAAAAATGGGTAAAAAGTTTGAACAGATACCTTGCCCAAAAAGATGTAAGGATACTAAGTAAGTACATGAAAAGATGCTCATTGTCATTTATTATTAGAGAAATGCAAGTTAAAACCACAATGAGATACCACTATACACCTATTATAATGGCTAAAAGGAAAAACTTATTGTCTGTAATAACTGTTGGCAAGGATGTAGAGAAACCGAATTCACATACACTGCCAGAGGGAATATAAAATGGATACAGCCACTCTGGAAAAAGGTTTGCCAGTTTCTTAAAAAGTTGAAATGGTATTTGTGTAAGATGAGTGAAATTGTAAGTCCACACACAGTCTTGTACACAAATGTTTATAGTGTTTTTATTCCTAATTGCCCCAATCTGTAAACCACGAGATACCCTTCAGTGGGCAAATGGATAATCAAAGTGTGGTACATTCATGCCATGGCTACTACTCAACGACAAAACGTATGAAGTATCAACACACAAAACAACATGAATGAATCTTAAAGGCATTAGGCTGATGAAAGAAGCCAGACAAAACACAAGTACATTTACAATAGCCAAGAAATGGAAGCAACCTAAGTGTCCATCAGTAGATGAATGGATAAAGAAAATGTGGTACATATACACAATGGAATATTATTCAGCCATAAGAAGAAAACAAATCCTACCATTTGCAACAACATGGATGGAGCTAGAGGGTATTATGCTCAGTGAAATAAGCCAAGCCGAAAAAGACAAGTATCAAATGATTTCACTCATATGTGGAGTATAAGAACAAAGAAAAAAACTGAAGGAACAAAACAGCCACAGACTCACAGAACCCAAGAACGGACTAATAGTTACCAAAGGGAAAGGGACTGGGGAAGATGGGTGGGAAGGGAGGGATAAGAGGGAAAAAGGGACATTACGATTAGCAGATGTAATGTTGGGGGGGGCACGGGGAGGGCTGTACAACTCAGAGAAGACAAGTAGTGACTCTATAGCATCTCACTACGCTGATGGACAGTGACTGTAATGGGGTTGGTGGGGGGGACTTGATGAAGGGGGTAGTTTTTAATAATCATAATATTGCACATGTAATTGTAGATTAATGATCCAAAATAAATTATTAAAAAAAAACACAAGTACATACTGAATGATTCTATTTATGTAAAATTCTAGAAAAGGAAAACTAATATGTACTGACGGCAAATCTGTGCCTTGTGATGGTGTGGGGTGGTGTAGGCAGCGGTAGGGGGCAGGGAGTAGGAGGGAATTTGTGGGGAGACAGATGTTCATGAATTCAGTTGTGGTGATGGCTCAGTGCGATATGCCTATGTCAAGACCTATCAGATTATACACTTTAAACATGTGCAGTTTATTGTATGTCAATTACACCTCAAGAAAGCTATTAAATAAAACACTTAACCATAATATCTAATGCTTGAAGTAGAAGTTTGCTTAGTTTGTCTCCCCTGGTTTAAACTGCTTCCGACAGCCTTGGAAACTGAACTCAGAGGGAAGTTTGTTGATCTATGATATGTAATCTTGTATTGTCTTATATGGTCAGCTAATTGATTCATAGACCATGATTTAGTTTCTCCCACTAAGCTGCAAAATCCTCAAGGTGAGTGAGATCTCACAGCTCCTACTTTTTTATATCCTCCTACAGTAGCCAGCATGTGACAGATGCAGAAAAGTTTAACGGGGACCTTCTGATTACCCAAGTGCCTTTTGTGCTCTTTGACAAATCTGGGGGAGGAAGGACTCAAGACAGAAAGGGAAGAATGATTTTTCTTTATTTTTATTCTTTGACTTATCTGGAATATAGCATAGGAGACATGGGGGAAACCCACAGCATAAAGCTTCCCCTGAGACACCAGCAGTATCCTTTGTGCTGCAGCAATCTGAGGTATAAATACAGACTTGCCTGCCTCAGGGATAGAGAGCCATGGGTTGAGAGTTGATGAAGGTATACCACGGTGAAAGGATTGCCACCCTGCAATTCAGCTTCATTGCATTTCCTTACGCTCTTCATTTTGACCAATAAGGTGGTACCGACTAGAAAAGGAAGGAGAAACTCAGAGTGCTTGACAAATAACAGTATCTTTTAACTAAGCACTCTTGATGAGCAGGGTGTTCCCGTTGTGATTATAATCATATTTTTCTCCGCATTCGCCCGAAAGTGTGGCAATAGAGTCTCTACTTGTTGAACAGATCAGCAAAGACCAAAGAGATGGAAACAGAACTTCCATGAGAACCTGGGAGATTACGGCTTCCAGGAGAGGAAAGAATCAACATTTTTCATGACAGTGGCGGGTAAGCTGGTTATCTTTTGTTTCTGCTGTAGGAGCTCTCTGTTGACTGTAGAAATACGTCTGTTGTAGGATATTACATTGCCCTGGCTTTGACTTTTGTAGATTATGTAGGCATAGGTGATGACAAAGAATATCCAGAAACAGTGCATGAGTATGCGGGACAACAAGCCAAGCCAGCGTGTGATTCTGACCTCTTTGATATCAGAGTTACCATTGGTAAGGATCTGTAGCACAATGTTCATAGCTTCATAGAAAAGGATCCAGAAGGTGTAGATCACCAAGCCCTGGTACACATGGGCATATACTGAGTATAGGAGGAAGCAGCTGATGGTGACGGTGATGGACGATAGGAAGAGGACGATATTCAAACTCCAGCAGATAATAACTGATTGATCGGGACACTTGCACCCTCGTCCGTAGTGTTAATCTCAGAGCAATTGCCTCTCCTTAGGTACTTCTGTTCCAAGATGAGGTACATGTCAGTGGCCATGATGGTAAAGACCCCTGATAACACAGTGCCCGCTCTGGGCGTCATCCCGCACCAGCGCGGCTGCTTCACGTGGAGACCTCCTGTGAGGGCAAACAACATGAGAGAGAATTCTGGGTCCTGCCAGTGTAGGGTGTCTGCCTCATTCCTCAAAGTCACCCTGGAGAAACGGCAGAGAGAGAGATCTGTAAACCAGGAAGTAAAAGCTTTGGGAAGACAGAAGACTATTGAAAATTAGTGGGGAGTGTGAGTAGGGAGGAGGGGTGATGCCGCCTGAGGCGGGTGGCCGTGAGCAGATGATGCGGAGAGGTGGTTCTCAGCCCTGGCTTCATATTAGAATCACTGACTAGAAAAGGGTAGTTCAAATTATGCTCTTATCTCTCCTAGTATTGCCTGGGCAATCATTGCTTCCTCCTGATGAGGACGATTGGCTGCACTTTTCCAGACCTTGAATGCAGAAGTCTCGGGAGAAAAATCAGGGCAGCACAATAGCCCTGCTGGAGTGAGGAATTGATGAAAGCAAGTGGACACCAACTGGCTTTGAGCAATCACTCCTCCACTATATTTCAAAACAATACACTGAAAGGTGTACGTCAAGGGATACTTAGAGCCTTAGGATAGAATAATCTGATAATAGCGAAGAAAAAGCAATAGTGAGCTAAGTGTTCAACTCAAGAAGTTAGCGGGGAAAACCAACAATATGAACAACAAAAAGGAAGAAGAAAACAAATAGAGTAGAAATCAATGAAAACGAAATGAAGATAAAGCAGAGGGACTTCTGGTTGGTTAGGCTACTGGGGACAACTTGCTGCTAAAAACAACTAAAAATGCTGGATAAAATCATTAAAATATATTCTTAGAGGCACATAGGTGCTGACAAACCGGGAGGTAAGAGGCTAAATTATACGGGAGATTAGGACCTGGGACAGGTAAGCAAACACGGAAGTCAGTTTTGCTCTGAGGGTATTTGCCAACCTCGGCAAATATGAAGTTTATGACAGCTCTGTAGGGCAAGGAGGAAAAAAACCAAAGCTCAGGGTCCACCAAGGTGAGGAGTCTATTAGAAGGTCTTCCCTCCACCAGTTGTGGCCCCACAAAAGGCTATGATTAAAGGTAAATCGAAGAATCCCACATCTTTCTCCTAAGAGATGACAAGGAAAGTTAACTTCTGAACATATGGGGAGAAATCTCTCCTAGAGACACTGTAACCATTGCTAGCTTTTTTGTGGATTTGTAGCCCAAAATACACGAGGAATTAAAAAAAAAACAACCTTTTAAGTGTAAGTTCTAAAATAGTCCTGAACTGGAAGTGTCTCTAAGTACCTGACAGAAGCAAACTCAAATCCTCTCTGGAGGAATCCATCTTTGTGCTGGTCCTCAAAGAATCTCAGTCATTTTTCAGGGACAATGACTACTACACACTTAAAAAGAAAAAGAGCACAAAAGAAACAAGGCACTGTGAGTGAGAACCAGCAAAACTGACAGACAGCAGAAACAGAACTGCAAAAATACCAAATTATGAAACAATTATGATTACTATATATTTGCACTATTTAAAACCTTTATTTTATTTTTGACTGCAGTAAAATGAACATAAAATGTACCATCTGAATAATTTTTAAAGGTATGATTGATATACAATCTTATGCTCAGATTTCACATGAGCAACATTGTGTTACTACATTCCCCCTATTATCAAGTCCCCACCCCATACCCCATTACAGTCACTGTCCATCAGCATAGTTGCAATACTTCCTTCTCTGTGCACCCCCTATATTATGTGTGCTAATCAATAAAACCCCTTAATCCTCTTATCCCTCCCTTCCCACCCAAAGTTGCTTCCATTTCTTGGCTATTGTAAATAGTGCTGCAATAAACATAGCGGTGCATATGTCTTTTTTTTTTTTTGGTATCATTAAGGTACAGTTACATGAGCAACATTATGGTTACTAGACTCCACCCATTATGAAGTCCCCACCACATACCCCATTGCAGTCATTGTCCATCAGCATAGTAAGATGCTATAGAATCACTATTTGTCTTCTCTGTGTTATACTGCCTTCCCCGTGCCTCTCCCATTACATTATGTGTGCTAATTGTAATGCCCCTTTTTCCCCCTTCTCCCTCCCTTCCCACCCATCCTCCCCAGCCCCTTTCCCTTTGGTAACTGTTATCCATTCTTGGGTTCTGCAAGTCTGCTGCTGTTTTGTTCCTTCAGTGTTTTTCTTTGTTCTAATACTCCACAGATGAGTGAAATCATTTGATACTTGTCTTTTTCCACCTGGCTTATTTCACTGAGCATAATACCCTCTAGCTCCATCCATGTTGTTACAAATGTCTTGATTTGTTTACTTCTTATGGCTGAATAATATTCCATTGTGTATATGTACCACTTTTCTTTATCCATTCATCTACTGATGGACACTTAGGTTGCTTCCATTTCTTGGCTATTGTAAATAGTGCTGTGATAAACATAGGGGTGGCATATGTCTTTTTCAAACTGGGCTGCTGCATTCTTAGGGTAAATTCCTAGGAGTGGAATTCCTGGGTCAAATGGTATTTCTATTTTGAGTTTTTTGAGGAACCTCCATACTGCTTTTCACAATGGTTGAACTAATTTACATTCCCACCAGCAGTGTAGGAGGGTTCCCCGTTCTCCACATCCTCACCAACATTCGTTGCTCTCTGTCTTTTGGATGTTGGCCATCCTAACTGGTGTGAGGTGATATCTCATTGTGGTTTTAATTTGCATTTCTCTGATGATTAGCGATGTGGAGCATCTGAATTTCTTCTTTGGAGAAGTGTCTGTTCAGATCCTCTGCCCACTTTTTAATTGGTTTATTTGCTTTTTGTTTGTTGAGGTGCGTGACCCAGGGATTCCACCCCTTATGGGATATGTCATTTATGAATATATTCTCCCATACTGTAGGAAGTCTTTTTGTTCTATTGATGGTGTCCTTTGCTGTACAGAAGCCTTTTAATTTGATAAAGTCCCTCTTGTTCATTTTTGCTTTTGTTTCCCTTGCCTGGAGAGATATGTTCATGAAGAAGTTGCTCATGCTTATGTACAAGAGATTTTGCCTATGTTTTTTCTAAGAGTTTTATGGTTCCATGACTTACATTCAGGTCTTTGATCCATTTTAAGTTTACTTTTGTGTATGGAGTTAGACAGTAATCCAGTTTCATTCTCTTACATGTAGCTGTCCAGTTTTGCCAACACCAGCTGTTGAAGAAGCTGTCATTTCCCCATTGTATATCCATGGCTCCTTATCGTATATTAATTGACCATATATGCTTGGGTTTATATCTGGGCTCTCTATTCTGTTCCACTGGCCTATGGATCTGTTCTTGTGCCACTACCAAATTGTCTTGATTACTGTGGCTTTGTAGTAAACCTTGAAGTCAGGGAGTGTAATTCCCCCTGGTTTATTCTTCTTTCTCAGCATAGCTTTGGCTATTCGGGGTCTTTTGTTGTTTCATATGAATTTTAGAACTATTTGCTCTAGTTCATTGAAGAATGCTGTAGGTATTTTGACAGGGATTGCATTGAATCTGTAGATTGCTTTAGGCAGGATGACCATTTTGACAATATTAATTCTTCCTAGCCAAGAGCATGGGATGAATTTCCATCTATTAGTGTCCTCTTTAATTTCTCTGAAGAGTGTCTTGTAGTTTTCAGAGTTTAGGTCTTTCACTTCCTTTGTTAGGTTTATTCCTAGGTATTTTATTCTTTTTGATGTGATTGTGAATGGAATTGTTTTCCTGATTTCTCTTTCTGCTAGTTCACCGTTAGTGTATAGGAATGCAACAGATTTCTGTGTATTAATTTTGTATCCTGCAACTTTGCTGAATTCAGATATTAGATCTAGTAGTTTTGGGGAGGATTCTTTAGGGTTTTTTATGTACAGTAGCATGTCATCTGCAAACAGAGACAGTTTGACTTCTTCCTTGCCAATCTGGATGCCTTTTATTTCTTTGTGCTGTCTGATTGCCATGGCTAGGACCTCCAGAACTATGCTGAATAAAAGAGGGGAGAGTGGGCATCCTTGTCTTGTTCCCGATCTTAAACGAAAAGCTTTCAGCTTCTTGCTGTTAAGTGTAATGTTGGCTGTGGGTTTGTCATATATGGCCTTTATTATGTTGAAGTACTTGCCCTCTGTACCCATTTTGTTGAGAGTTTTTATCATGAATGACTGTTGAATTTTGTTGAATGCTTTTTCAGCATCTGTGTAGATGATCAGGTGGTTTTTGTCCTTTTTATTGATGTAGTGGATGATGTTTATGGATTTTTGAATGTTGTACCATCCTTGCATTCCTGGGATGAATCCCACTTGATCATGATCGATGATCTTTTTGATGTATTTTTGAATTTGGTTTGCTAATATTTTGTTGAGTATTTTTGAATTTATGCTCATCAGGGATATTGGTCTGTAATTTTCTTTTTTTGTGGTGTCTTTGCCTGGTTTTGGTATTAGAGTGATGTTGGCCTCGTAGAATGAGTTTGGGAGTATTCCCTCCTCTTCTACTTTTTGGAAACCTTTGAGTATGGGTATTAGGTCTTCACTAAATGTTTGATAAAATTCAGTAGTGAAACCATCTGGTCCAGGAGTTTTGTTCTTAGCTAGTTTTTTGATTACCAATTCAATTTCTTTGCTGATAATTGGTCCATTCAGATTTTCTGTTTCTTCCTGGGTCAGCCTTGGAAGGTTGTATTTTTCTAGAAAGTTGTCCATTTCTTCTAGGTTATCCAGTTTGTTACCACACAATTTTCCATAGTATTCTCTCATAATTCTTTGTATTTCTGTGGTATCCGTAGTGATTTTTCCTTTCTCATTTCTGATTCTGTTTATGTGTGTAGACTCTCTTTTCTTCTTGATAAGTCTGGCTAGGGGTTTATCTGTTTTGTTTATTTTGTCAAAGAACCAGCTCCTGCTTTCATTGATTCTATTGTTTTATTCTTCTCAATTTTATTTATTTCTGCCTTGATCTTTATTATGTCTCTCGTTCTACTGACTTTCGGCCTCATTTGTTCTTCCTTTTCTAGTTCCATTAATTGTGAGTTTAGACTGTTCATTTGGGATTGTTCTTCTTTCCTGTGGTAGGCCTGTATTGCAGTATATTTCCCTCTTAGCGCAGCCTTCATTGCATCCCACAGATATTGTCGTGTTGAATTATTGTCATTTGTCCCCATATATTGCTTGATCTCTGTTTTTATTTGGTCATTGATCCATTGATTACTTAGGAGCATGTTATTCAGCCTCCATGTGTTTGTGGGCTTTTTCATTTTCTTTGTGTAATTTATTTCTAGTTTCATAGCCTTTGTGATCTTAGAAGCTGGTTGGTACAATTTCAATCTTTTAAAATTTACTGAGGTTCTTTTTGTGGCCTAGTATATGATCTAGTCTTGAAAATGTTCCATGTGCACTTGAGAAGAATGTGTATCCTGTTGCTTTTGGATGGAGTGTTCTGTAGATGTCTGTTAGTTAGGTCCATCTGTTCTAGTGTGTTTTTCAGTGCCTCTGTCTCTTTATTTATTTTCTGTCTCGATCTGTCCTTTGAAGTGGGTTGTGTGTTGAAGTCTCCTAAAATGAATGCACTGCATTCTATTTCCCCCTTTAATTATGTTAGTATTTGTTTCACATATGTAGGTGATCCTGTGTTGGGTGCACAGATATTTATAATAGTTACATCCGCTTGTTGGACTGACCCTTTTATCATTACGTAATGTCCTTCTTTGTCTCTTGTGACTTTCTTTGTTTTGAAGTCTATTTTGTTTGATACGAGTACTGCAACTCCTGATTTCTTCTCACTATTAGTTGCATGAAATATCTTTTTCCATCCCTTTACTTTCAGTATGTGTATGTCTTTGGGTTTAAAGTGAGTCTCTTGCAGGTAGCATATAGATAGGTCTTTTTTTTTATCCATTTGGTAACTCTGTCTTTTGATTGGTGCTTTCAGACCATTTACATTTAGGGTGATTATTGATAGGTATGTACTTATTGCCACTTCAGGCTTTAGATTCATGGTTACCAAAGGTTCAAGGGTAATTCCCTTACTATCTAACAGTCTAGTTTAACTCACTTCATATGCTATTACAAATACAACCTTAAGGTTCTTTTTTTCCCCCTTTTTCTTTCTCCTCCATTCTTTGTATGCTATGAATCATATTCTGTACTCTTTGTCTATCCCTTGGGTGACATCTATTTAGCCTTAGGAATATTTCCATGTATAGGAGTCCCTCCAAAATGCAGTATAGAGTTGGTTTGTGGGAGGCAAATTCTCTCAGCTTTTGCTTATCTGAAAATTGTTTAATCCCTCCTTCAAATTTAAACGATAACCTTGCCAGGTAGAGTATTCTTGTTTCGAGGCCCTTCTGCTTCATTGCATTAAATATATCATGCTACTCCCTTCTGGCCTGTAAGGTTTCTTTTGAGAAATCTGATGATAGCCTGATGGGTTTTCCTTTGTATGTGATCTTTTTTCTCTCTCTAGCTGCTTTTAAAAGTCTGTCTTGATCCTTGATCCTTGATCTTTGCCATTTTAATTGTTATATGTCTTGATGTTGTCTTCCTTGGGTCCCTTGTGCTGGGAGATCTGTCCGTCTCCATGGCTTGAGAGACTGTCTCCTTCTCCAGATTGGGGAAGTTTTCAGCAATTACCTCCTCAATGACACTTTCTATCCCTTTTTCTCTCTCTTCGTCTTCTGGTACCCCTATAATGCAAATATTGTTCCAATTGGATTGGTCACAAATTCTCTCAATATTCTTTCATTCTTAGAGATTCTTTTTTCTCTCTGTGCCTCAGCTTCTTTGTATTCCTCTTCTCTAATTTCTATTCCATTTACCATCTCTTCTACTACATCTAATCTGCTTTTAAATACCTCCATTATATGTTGCATTTCAGATATGGAAATTCTTAATGATTGAATCTCCGACTTAAATTTGTTCCTGAGTTCTTGAATATTTTTCTGTACCTCTGTAAGGATGTTTATAATTTTTATTTTGAACTCTCTTTCAGGAAGATTGGTAAGTTCAGTTTCATTTGGCCCTTTTTCTGGGGTTTGTGAGATTTTGGTCTGAACCATGTTCTTTCGACATTTCATATTTCTGTGTGGTGCCCACTAGTGCGCAGAAACTCCAGTCTCTGGAGCTGCTCAGCCCCTAGAGTGAGGCTGAGCATCGTAGTGGAGCAGAGCTGGTGCCTGGGGGCAGGAAAGATCTGTTTCCTGATTCCCGTCTGCAGTGCCTCTCTCCAGTGTCAGAGGCAGTGGGCCAAGCACACAAGTGTAAGCCTCTATGCTTGGCGTCTCTAGCTGTTGTAGGCAGGGCCTCCCTCTGGCTGGCCTGACGCCAGCACAGTGACTGCCAGTTTGCAAACCGGTGCCAGCAGGCTAGGAGGAAGGTGCAGCAGGCTGCATGTCACAGAGGGGGGCCTTGGAGCTGATTAGGCAGCCAGGGGGATGGAGCACCTGAAGCTCCTCAAAGTTCCCAACCAGCTGGGCAGAGCGTGCCTAGATAACCTTGTCCAGCTCTCCCTTCTCCTGTGCAGCAAGCTCCATGCAAACCCCACTCCTTCAGCAACCTTCTCATTGCTAGGAAGCCTCTCAGACAACCCACCCCTCCTCTGACACCAAGCAGCCAGCTGTGGATCCCCCCCTCCACAAACGGCCGGAATGTCAGTCTCCCAAGCACTCGGCCCATCCAAGCTCCCCAACATCCAGAGCATCACACAATATAGGCTTCCGCTCACAAAGCAGATCTCCAGGGCTAGGTGCTCAGCAGTCCCAAGCTTCCACCCCCTCCCCACTCCATTTCTCTTCCTCCTGCCGGTTAACTGGGCTGGGCAAAGGGCCTGGGTCCTGCTGGATTAAGTCTTTCCTATGTTACCCTGTTTCGTGAGGTCTGCTCTGTTTGTGAGGTCTGTATGCAGTCTGGTGCAGCCTTCTTTCATGTTGCTGTTTTAGGGTTAGTTGTATGAATTAACTATATTTTTGTACTATTTGTGGTTTTGGGAGGAGTTCTCCATGTCACCTCTCACACTGCCACCTTGAATCTCTCAAGGAAGGGGTTTTAGAAGAAAATGAATCAATCTTCCATTTCTTAAGTTGAATGAGGGCAGTCACAAGTGCTCAATGTATTTATAAAAACAAACGAAATAGAAAATTAAAGTGGACCACACATTGTATTAATGATGACTGGTTTTTGTGATAAATTTCTGAAGGTAATACAAGGGTGGAAAAAGACATGAAATCTAGTCTCATACCAAAGGTATGTTTTAGCTAGACACATGGCCACTGGGCTAATGAATGACTACATTTCCTAGCCTCCCTTGCAGCTTTATGTGGCATGTGACTAATGGGATGTGGAAGTGATGTGTGCCACTTAGTCACTTTACAGTCTTGCTCATAAAATCATTTGTAATGCTCTCACCTTCTCCTTTTCCTCCTTGATTCTTGGCCATTGTGCGTAAAATAGCAGTATTTCCAGAATCTCTCATGTGGCCTTAGTGCATCTCCATATCAATGGGTGATTACAGGGTGGGTGGAGAGCGAGCACGCACCTGGACCAGAGAGTTTTTTTAGGGCCTTGGCAGCCAGGTCTCGAGAGACACGGGTGAACAGAGTAGCCTTCTTGTAAGCAGTGAATGGGTTTCTCCCACTTTATTTTTCCCTTTGACTGATTTTGGCTTCAAAGGTTTATTTGCCCCACGCTGGGAACACATTTTCCCCTTGGAGTTACAGTCCTGATCAGAACTGATCTTTGACCCGGACTTGAAAGCTCTTGTTGAATGTGGTAAACACCTATCAGCCCTAGATCATTGTTACTTGAGTGAGAAATAACTCATCATAAATAAGCCACTGTCTTTTGGGGTTTCTTTGTTATAATAGCTTAGTGTGTACCATAACATACCTAAATTTCACTTCACTGAAGCTACCCCAATGAGGACTAGCAACCCCCTGGGATCTAGCACCTCCCTTGACTTTGCCCTTTTGAAGAAACCAGCAGATTCTCCCTGTCTGTGTGTCTATCTCACTGAGTCCATGGTTCTAGTCACCATCTCCTTATAAAGGGATGTCTACCTTTAATCTCAAGGTCACTATTGTCTGTACAATTAGTTTGATATTAAATCATGTATTATCTTGTGACACCTTTCATATTGTTTTAAATTGCTATTTAAATATTTTATACTCATAATAGTCATCCTAATGGCTACCAGTGAGGACATTAGAGTTGAGAGGTTAATTTTGCCTAAGGCTGTATATCTGGTCAGTGGAAAAACTGGGATTTGAACCTATATCTGTCTGGCCTCAAAAGCAATCTTAACACTCAACACTCTTGTGTCCTGTCTGCCCCAGAGATTCGTGAATCCGTGAGCCCAGAGACTCCATCCATCACATCATTCCTAACAGAGGGCCTTGACGAAAGCAAGCACTTGGTAAAAATTGGCAGTTCTTCCCCTGTTGCCTCTCATCTTAGTCATCTGTTCTCAGTAACTCTCAAGGCCATTATGTTCCCCACTCCTGTTTCTCCCTCTCTCTCCCAGCTTTTCTCCTTTCCTCCCTTCCCTCCTTGTCTTCTTCTCTCCTACACAGTAAAACTATGTGCGTACTCTTGATTGCTCTAAGAGAAGGAGATGGTCTTTAACTTGGGAAAGTAGAATGAACTAGGAAACACAGGGAGCAAAAAATTGCAACATGGTCCTGAAACATGTTTATTTTGACAGCACAGTCTTTTAAAGGAATTTGAATTAAAATGATTTGAATCAGGGTGGAAACTGTTCTGTTGTTATAGTCTCCATTACTCTCTATTATATATTATATTTATACCCTTTCACCTTGTTTATTTTACTTACCTGGCCCTAGAAGGCCTTTGAGCTTGAGATTCCTGTTTTAAAAGGCTCTTTACTTCATTTGATAGAACAAATGAGACATTTTCTTTAACATGAAGATATTACCACTAATATTTTTTCTAGATTCTTATTTGTGACTTTTTCAATCTTAGTATTGGCTTTTTTTCTGTAAGATTACATCTCTCTTAAGTTAAATGCTAAGTCAATAGAAAATTATGCTTTGATTTTGCAAATTAAAATAGTTACCCCTCAGGAATATATTGGTCAAATGAAATGTAGTAAGAATAATAATGATAATAATGCAAACATTTACTAAAATCTTACTTTGCACTAGGCACTGTGTTAGGGTTTCACAGCAGTTTTATGAGTGCAACTGTAATTGTGTATGTATTCCTTGTTTATAGTGAGGGAGAAGGAGATATTTGTACTAAATATATATGCATTCAGCCCCCAGATGTTGATATTTAGTTGTCAGGAGAGGAATCATTCACAGTTACTGATAGTCATTCAGAATTTAGCTCCAACTCTGCCTGAACAGAATAAGCCCCTGCCTGTGGGAGGGAGGGTGCTCTGCTAACTTTCTGATTCTTGATCAGGACTTTGAAGCAAAGTTCTAATTAATCTCCCAAGTAATCTTCAATTTTATAGAAACTTTGATTCATTTTATTATTTGGCTCATTCTAAGTTAATGGCACCTGTGGATTTAATTTCTAGTAGTTTCCCTTAAGTTGTGACTAGTTAGTTGGTGTTTCCTATTGCTGCTGAAACAAATTACCACGAACTTAATGACTTAAAACACAAATTGATATCACAGTTCTGTAGTCAAGTGCTGGTTGCTTGAAGACTCAATTGGTTTCTCTGCTTCAGGTTTCACACAGAAGAAATCAAGGTGTCGTTGGCTGGTTGGATTCTTATTGGAAGGCTCTGGGGAAGAATATACTTTCAAATTCTTTCAGATTGTGGCCTTATTCAGCTCCTTGCAGTTGTAGGACTGAGATCCCCATTTCCTTGTTGAATGTCATCTGAGGGCCCCCCTCTGCTCCTAGAGGTCTCCCTCTGGGTTACTCTGATTAATATTACTTGTGATGCTGTAGTCTTGATATAGCCATGGATGATGACACAGCCACATTGGGAGTGTGGGAAGAAAGGCAGTGGGTAAATGTGGAGGGGATAAGAAGCCCTCATCTAGCAGGATGGGAAATCAATAGATAATATCTGAAAATGATTAATCAAGAAATATCAGTAAAAAAATAAATAATTTAGAGATAAAAAGGGAAGCAGGAGGGGAAATAGAATTTAAGTGGTTGTCTGTTGAACTATGACTAGGAGTGATGGTGTGGAGGACTGCTATTTTTATTTCTTACTATCTGTAAGTATTATTACTACACATATACATAAAATTTTAATAAAAATAAATTTATGAAAATACAATTATTTCATTAGTTCCTGATAAGTTCAGATAATTAAATAAATCTCATTGGTTCCCTTTATGCTGGTGTGGCTTTCTTTAATATGGTATCTTCATAGCTCCAGAAATGGTTAAGCTGGCATCATGGAAACAGCTGGATAACTCTATTGTAGTCTAACCCAAGAGCTAAAAATGTTATTATGAAAAGTAGTTAGTGACAGTGCAAAGTCTTTTCTTTTTTACTTGTCAAATTTTCTGAAAATGACACATTATTTCAACTACTACACAACTAGAGGTGATTCTGATCCCATCTTTGATGATTTGTAGATTTTTAAATGGTTTTCAATTAAAGGTATCTATACATGGATTTTAAAATAAACTATACTAGAAAAATAAAAAAAGTTATACATAAAAATAGCAAAATATTGTAAAAGAGTTGGTTTTTATCCTTCCACTTCACATTAACGTCAACTTTTTTGAACTCAGTAGAAGTGTGTAATGTTTATTTCAAAATATTATTTGTGTTTTAGGCCCTGAACTAAGCTTTCATCATAGTTGGGCAGGTCTTATCTAGATCAGTCTAGTCCTTTCTGAGTGGGCTACATTTGGGCACTGACATGTATTTTTTGAAAGCACTGCCCTCCCAGATTCAATCCCAGGATTGGGAGAATGAGTTGAATAGTCATGTTCTGAGCCATCGAGTGTATCCTGAAAATGCAAGAAAAGAAGTAGATGATAGACAATTGTAACGGAGGCATCAGGGTTCAGAACAGCAAATTTTCAAGGCAGATGGCCAGAGTTCAAATCTCGGTTTCTACATTTTCTATGTACTATTCTCTCCAGGCCTCAGCTTTCACATCGTTGAATTGGGAGTACCAGTTTCTTTTTTTTTTTTTTTTTTTACTAATTTTACTAGCCTGCATTACAAATTACCCTAAAATTTAGTAGCATAAGACAACCTTTTATTTTGCACATAGCTTCTTTGGGTGAGGACTTTGGACACAACACAGGGGTAACTTCAACACTGTGCGGGATGAGGAATTTGGACGAGGCATATCCAGGATGACTCATCACCACTCACGAATTTGGGGGCCTCTCCCTGAAGACTTGTTCACTCACATGTCTAGCAGTTGCGGCTGGCTGTTAGGTGGAGGCGTCAGTTCCTCTCTGTAGGAGGCTTGCCATGTGGTCTGTCTGCGTGGGCTTGTTTGGGCCTGCTGACCGGCTCCCCAGAGCGAGCATCCAAGAAAGAGTGAGCCAGTGGCTGCTGTATTACTTTTTCTTAATTTAGCCTCACAGGTCCCACAGTACCGCTTCTAATGCACTCCATTCTTTAGGAGTGGTCAGCCCATATTCAAGGGGAGAGGAATTAGAGTCAACCTTTTCTAGAAGGAGTGTTAAAGAATTTGCTAAAGCACAGGGGATTCTGGTTATCTCAGTGGTCATGATACAAGTTCCTGCATTTGCCAGGTTGCCCAGGGAAGATAACAAGAATATTATCACCAATGAACTGACATTCCTCACCCCTTCCCAAACCCTGAGCATTTCCTCTTGGCTGAAACTAAGGGGTCTCTGTGTGCACTAAGCCCATCAAATCAGCCTGTATAGGTCAGTTTCTCTCTGTTAGCCCAGTGTAAATAGCTGACAACACAAGACAAATCATTCGCCAAGCATGATTGCAAATCTTGCAGAAGAGGCAGCCCTTAAATAGAATATAGAAAAACTGCTCGAATTACCTGATGCTATTAGCAAACTTGGGTGTGACAGAGTTAGACCAGTTAATAGCCAGAAAAGAAAATATCAGTAAGAATGTAATAAGTGCTTCAATAAAGAATGGCTTGCAGATGAATACACTGCTACATATTCATGGAATGTTAAACGGTGGTCAGAATGGACTGTTGCAACACGCAATATGAATTAATCCCCACAATGTAATAGTAAGTGAAAAAGTACCAAAGAAGACACAGTTAAAGACAACTACAGATAGAAACCAATACATCATATGTCAAGTACACTTCAGTTAAAAAAAAAACATTAAAAATTCCACCTCCCCAAAAGAAAAAACCAACTACAGATATTATATTTTACAAACACACAGATACACACACACTTTTTAGGACTATATAGATGCAATGACACTGTAAAACTGTATAAGGAAACAATATAAGAAAGGAAGGATGAACTGAGGATTCTAGATGATGATCACCTCAGGCCAGGGGTGGAAGTGAACTGGGTTGGACAGATATACAGTCAGATCCAAATTACTGACAAGATCTTAACGTTACTTAAGGTGGAGAACTTGAGGGTACCTATTACATTATTAAAAATAACTAATATTTAAAAAGTAAATACAAGAGGCATGCATGGACAATGAGGAATGTTATGCACCAATGATTATAAGTCTAATTGTCAGCATATGAGGTATAATAAAAACACCAAATAAAACAAGAATAACTACATTGACCTCAAAGTTGCAGTGAGGATTAAATGAGATAATATATTTAAAACAATCAGAACAGTGCCTGGAATATAGTAAGTATTATAGTGTAGTATTTTTTAGTAAATATTCTTGCTATTTGTAAGTCTGGGTAGAGGAAATACTGGGCAAAATACTTCTAAAACCGAAATTAGTCAAAGGGAGAAATAAAATTTAAAATCCGTTTATTGCTTACAAACTGAAGTCTGGAGCAGCCCGTTTCTCTCTCCTGCTCCAGCAGAAGCAAAACCAGCACTCCCCTCACCTCTTGGGTACAGATAAATCCTTCTTGCCCAGGTAATTATGCATTGGTATGGAGATTAACTTCTCTCCACCTCTGAGGAATGCCTATTGATATACTAAGGCACAAAAGCCATACTTCTCTCCACCCCTGAGTACTAAAGCCAGACGAGATATTCTGGAAATGTTACAATTTTACCCACACTTGCATAATAAATAGTATAATCCCTTGGCATAAAGAAAAAATAATAGTGTGGGTAAAATTGTAATATTTCCAGAATATCTTGCCTGGCTTTAGTACATCTGCATATCAATAGGTGTGCAGAGAAGGAAAGAAGTATGGCTTTAGTGCATTTGCATCATTCTTCAGGGGTGGAGAGAAGTTCATCTACATATCAATGGGTAATTACCCGGGCAAGGAGGGCTTATCTGTACGTGAGAGGTGAGGGGGGAGGGCCGGTTTTGCTTCTGCTGGAGCAGGAAAGAGAGACGGGCCCAGACTGTAGTTTGTGGGCAATGAACAGATTTTAAACTTTATTTCTCCCTTTGACTGATTTCGGTTTTTAGAGGTATTTTGCCCTGGGATTTCCTCTCTCCGGACTTACAGCAAGTAAAACTACTATTTATTAAGCTGTGTTGCAGTGGTCACCGTTAGCTTCCTTCCTGATACTCATTTATTTCCTTTTTCTTTGCTAATAGCAGTCTGCTTTTGTTCAGATGGCAATGAACTTATACAGAGGCAAAATATTTGCTTTTCTAGATATTTGCCTGTTTCAAGGGTGTTCATGGGACACAGTTCTAGCAAATGAGATACAAGCAGAAATCTTCTGGGGGCTCTAGGGAGACTTTTACTTTTCCTGGTAAAAAGAGATGATGTGTCTGATACCATCCCTACATCCTCCTTACCTTGAATATGGTGTAATGCCTAGACCCTCAGCAGCTATTTGTTACTATTAGGCAACAAGAATGAAGACAGGCAACAATGCTAGGGATGTCAACACTGAAAGAGAGGAAGTGTCTTTTTGCATTTTATTGATCACTACGGACACTGAGTATCCTTATAAGTAATGACATGCAATTTAAAAATCTATGTCTAAATAAGTCTAAAACAACATTTTGATAAGTAGAAAATAATGCAAACTGATGAGAAAGTACTGAGGCATAATTTAATAGTATTTTTCTTTTGGTGTATCTGAAATAATCAGTGCATCGTGCAGTTGATGGCACCTTAGATTTACTTAATTAAAGTAGGAATTTAGTATTTTCAGTTCCTCTCACAATTCCACTTGTGGTCCCAGCAGAAGATGTTGATGCTAGTTCCCTGGATCGCTTGCATTATTGGGTCAGGGGTAGGAAAATAACAATGACAATGAGCACATTGTAAGGCTTTACAGCCTAAGGCACCTCTACCAGTTAAAAGTGCATTTGGCTGCAGGCAACAGAGACTCAAACAAAAGTAGCTTAAACAAATAGAGATTTTTTTTTTTATAAGGAAGGGTCTGGCAGGGGCAGTTCAGCCTTTGGGCATCAGTCTCTGGGTGGCTAATTAGTGGTGGGATAGAAGACTTTTTTTTAAGCCTCTTTAAGTATATATTACTAGTGTCCCCCCACAGCTAGGGTGTTAGTTATCTACTGCCTCAAATTTATTATCTCATAATTCCTGTGAGTCGGGAACCTGGGAGTGGCTCAGCTGGATGGCTCTGGCTCAGGGTGTCTCATGCGGTTGCAGGCAGCTATTGGCTGGGGCTGTGGTCATCTGAAGGCACTACTCCCCTTGTCCAAGCTCAACCACATAGCTGTGGCAGGGAGCCTTAGTTTCTTGCTGGCTGTTGGTCCAAGACCTCAGGTCCTCACACTGTGGGCCTTTCTAAGGCTGCTTGAGTGTCCTTACAACACGGCAGCAGACTTCCAACAGAACAAATGATGAGAGACCAAAATGGAAACTGCAGTACCACCTGTAACCTAATCTTAGGAGTGACATTTATCATTTTAGCTACATTCAATTTGTTATACGCACCAACTATGGAGGGGATCCCAGGGAAGGGGCTACACAAGATGTAAACATCAGGAGGCAAGGTTTATGGAGGCCAACTTGGTGTGCTTACCACAACTATGTGTGTGCATGTGTTTTTGAAAAGCAGAAAGTTAATTTAAAACAAGAAAATAAAAAATTTCAAAAATATTCGATATGAACAAAACACCAAATGGGTGTTACTAATTCATTCTTCTATCAAAAATACATGTGCATACATATTTTATGACATACTTGCCATCGTTTGGTATTATTATTTTAAAATTCTGTTTTGATTTATTGTTTCCATTTAACCAATGTAGTAGGTGAAAAATATTACAATTTTTGAATCTTATTGATTGCTCCTAAGGGTGAATATACAAAAAATTATTTGTTAACCAGTTTTATTGCTCTTGTTACAGCTACTTATGTTCTTTATGTACTACATTTGTGTATTAGGATGTTAAGGATTTTTTCCATTTTTATGAATTTCTTATATAATAAAGGTATTACTTTGTCAAAAAAGAAAAAATAGAGGTGCTATCTAGGATATGGGGAGTGTTGAGACCCTGAAATCTTCACTGGCAGACCCTCAGGGAGGGAGTAGGACCTCCAAGGGGATGTCTGGGCTTTGTACCTAGGAAGAGACTAGACCCCAAGCTCTAGGCACTCCTTATCCAAACTCAACCGAGTCAGGCTCCTGAGTCTTTTTTTCGACTAGGCCCTGACCTTGGGCTCTGTCTTTGGCCTGATTGGTCCAGTATTAGCAAGAATCTTGTCAAGTGAGTTGAGTGAAAATTCCCTACCCTTGGTATCTGATCACCCTGGTCTGCCTCCAGCAAGAATCCCCCTAGCCTAGATGTCTCCTCTTGGTAAGTTTTCATCCACTACCCCCCAACCTGCTACAAGCTGTGATCTCCAGTTGTGCTTGTATCTGGAATTGGGCCCAAACTCTCTCCCATAGTATGGAACCCCCACTGCACTAGTCCTTCTTGAATAAAGTCCTTTCTCAAGTGTCATGAATAATTTTTTCTTTAACACCTCAGTGAAGATGCCCATGTTTCTTTGGGGCTAGAAGCAGCAACTGGGGGGCTCTGGGCTCTACTCTGTGGGCTTGGTGAGGTGGCTGCCAGTGCCCCACAAGATGGCCACAGGTGAGAGTCTGGCCCCGTTTGTGGCCCCAAAATCATTTGGCTTCTGAGGCCCCCCTGAGAGCCAGAGGAGCCCCAGTGATAATAGGGATTGGATTTCCTTCTAGCCTGGTGGTATCAGTCCCATTTAATTAGATTGCTAGAAAAGAAAATTGGATACTTTGTGTTTATATGAGCTTGAGTTCTTAGAGACACATCTATATTCTCTTGTAAAAAAAAAATCCATCAACTTAAAAAAGAAAGCTACGGAGATAATTTCTGACCTCTACTCATTTCCTTTCCCTTGGCGTTGTTTACCACAGAATGAATTTGCACCACAATTGAACACTAATGCAAGAAGTAGCTTTATTATTTTATCTTTACTTAAAAAAAAATATATATATATATATATATATATATATAAAATCTGACTCAGCCCTCTTCCTCAAGGAGTTAGGGAGAAATTCTATCTCAATCCGTTTTGTTTTTTTACTTCCCCCTTCCCCATCATTGTTGGTCATTTAGAACTCCCAAATTCACCCAATCCAAGAATCTCAGGGATGGGCTCTGGACTTCAGGCCACTGTGGTCACTGTGAGAGGCTCGATGTCCAAGCCTCATTGGTCCCACTCCCCCTCTGCCCCAAAGGCTATAGTTTAGAGCTCAGTCGCCAGCCCAGTGTCCATGCAACCAACCCCTCAGACATCTTGTAAATCCATATCTTGGAGGGAATCAAACCCAGGGCAGAACCAGGCATTGCTCCATTCCCCCGAGGTTAGGGAAAACCCACTTGCTGTAGGTGTCAGAGATCATTCTCTTCTCTCCCAGCTTTACAAATCAACACCCCTACCCACCCACATAATCTAGATCTCTGCCTTGAAAAGCCTAGATTTTCCAAAATAGAAGTCTCTTAATTCTCCAGTGGGGGACGAAATGGGCAGTCTTCTTAGACCTACAAAGGAAAAATGCCTGTCATGCTTTGGTGGTAAACCAGATGACAAGCAAGGAAACCCGCCCCAACTCTGAATGAGGTAATTCTGAAAATAAACCACAGAGCTGCACACAAAATCCTCACTATCTGATTTTGATCCAACTTTCCAGGGGTGTCTCTAAGCATTCCTTCTCATGTATGTAATGCTCTCACTTCCCCAAATATCTTTTCTCCCCTTCTCCACCTGGCTCACCCCTACTCATTCCTCAAGGTCATTGGAATCCTCCAGCCTCTAGGATGGCACCTGCAATTCTCTTGGCCTTTCTTTGGTGGTCAGAAGCTGACTGCCACAGCACCTCACACCTGTATCCAAGCAGAAGCATGCCAGTAGCTCTCTTCC
Organism: Smutsia gigantea; assembly: GCA_032199065.1. NCBI lineage: Eukaryota > Metazoa > Chordata > Mammalia > Pholidota > Manidae > Smutsia > Smutsia gigantea. The sequence continues at coordinate 10,371 of JAVSCE010005348.1, read as the reverse complement.
ATGTTTGTCTCTTCACAGGAAGGAAACCATTTCCCAGAACCCCCCAGCAATCTTCCCCTCCTGGCTTAGCTCCCTGTTCAGAACTGGGTCATATGGCCATGCATGGCTGCATCCTCCCCAGAGGAGGCTGGGGAAGCCAGTTCCTGGCAAAGGTGAATAGGACTGCCATAATTGGCTTAGGCATATCATGATTTATACCCAGACTGGGAACACAGTTGCCCTACCCCTCCAAAAAATGAGTCCTCTTAATAAGAAGATGGGAAGAAATGGCTAATAAAGTCTACCATAGAGATCTTGTTCCATTAATATCCCTTCTTCTCCATTGACATGGCAGGAACTACTACAGTCTGTTTTCGCCTTCTTCCATAGAAGCAGACATTTTAGATAAACACATTTTAGATATACACATAGTTGACCAGAATAAGGTTCGCCTTTCCCAGCATTCCTTGAAGCTGGGTGTAGCCGTGTGACCACTTCCTGAGAATGGATTGAAAGAGGAATAAATGAATGTAAGTACCCGGTATTAAGGAGAAACTCATGTCCTCTCTTTCCCACTTCCCAGTGGCTGTACTGTGGGCATGGTGGGCAGTCATCTTGGACCCACTGGGCGAGGACATGATGGAGCATAGAAAGAAGGAGCCTAGGTATTTTTTTTACAGATTTTAGAGCAGAGCTGCCACACTAACTTAGGCTTTTATATGAGAGAAAAACTGTAAACGTCTATCATGTTAAAAACGGTTATTTTGCAGGCACACTTATATCTTAATAAATACAGTTGCTATCGTTTGCCTATATACATGCTAAAATCTCTCCCACCTCAATCTGTCCCTTGGCCCTGTGTTTCTCTCTAATTGGCATCCAGTCTTTCTGGGTGTTACAGCAAGCAGATACTGACTCTTGGCTAATGTAAGCAGAAAAGGCAGTTTGAAGACTGGTGGGGTGGGCTAGAGAACTGTCAGTTACCTATTACCACAATAATGCCATGTGAACAAGCACAAAACCTCAGAGGCATATAACAGTGAACAGTACTTGGGTCATGGTCTATGGGCTTCAGTTTATCTGGGCTGGGCTGGTCTCAGCTGGACTCACCTGAGTGACTGGAGTCTACTGTTAGTTGACCAGACACTTCTGTTGATTTGAGCTGGACTCATTCATACGTCAGAGGCACAACTGACTACCGGCTAATCTAGAACGACCTCAGCTGGAGTAATTCAGGGAGACTCGGCCTGGTGCCACATGTCTCTCCTCATTCATCAGGTTAGCCTAGGCATACTCTAATGGCAACGACAGAGAGCAACAGTGAGAGTGTTATAGACTGAATGTTTATGTTCTCCCCAGATTCATATGTTGAAAACCTAATCGAGTCTACTTAGAAGGTAGGACCTTTGGAATGTGATTAAGTCATGAGGGTGGAGCCCTCATGAATGAAACTAGTGCCCTTATAAAAGAGGTCCCAGAGAGATCCCTTGCTCCTTCCAGCATATGAGGACATAGCAAGAAGTTGGCAGTCTGCAGTCCAGAAGAGGGTCTTTCCAGAACCCGACTATGCTGGTCCTGATTTTGGGCTTCCAGCCTCCAGAACTGAGAAATAAATTTCTGTTGTTTATAAGCCCCCCAGTCTGTGATATTTTGTTGTAGCAACACAAACAGGCTAAGACAGAGAGCAAGCACAATCACACAAGTGCGTTTCAAGCCTCCGCTTGGGTAAGGTTTGCTAGCATCCACTGACCAAAGCAAGTCGTAAGGGTGAGTCCGGAGTCAGAACGGGAAGGCCCAACAAGATGGCCTGGGTGCGGGCCACTGCTGCATTCAGTCTCCCACACCACATTCAGAGATTTTGCTTTCAGGGAAGAAGCCAACATCCCACCACAGAGCTTGGCCACTGAAAACGCTGCTACTGAGCGATCTGAGTGGGGTCCAGGTGGCAGAACTGGGGCGTCTGCCATAACCCAGGGCCCCATGGGGAGGCCCTGTGGCCAGGCCTCAGAAGGATCCCAAGGCCCGGGCTGCCCCAACTGACTGTTTGGGTGCCCACAGCACTGAGCCATGGCCGCCCAGGCCGCCATGGGGGCCCTGCTCTGGAGCGACACCACGTGCCTGGCGCAGTTCTTCCTGAAGGCCGGCCTGGCCTACCGGGGACTCAGCACGCTGGGTGAGAAGGGCGTGGTGCAGTTCTGAGACTGATGACGTGAGGTGGTAAAATGCCTGCGGGACGGGATGAAGTGAGGGGAGTGATGCAGGCGCTGTGAGGCAATATTAGGCCACTACTGACCTGACAGTGTCAGAAGGAGGGCATCTGCTTCCTGACTGTGGTTGCCTGCAGCTTGACCAGAATGTAAGATCTTTCCAAAGAAAATTTGTTGCTGAGGGGAAGAGGCGTGAAGTACTAGAGCAGATATTGGGTGAGGGTGAGAAGCATGTGTACGCCCTGGGGTTGCCAGTTGAGGACCATGACATTTTTTACTGTGAGAGCCAGTTGCACCAGACATAGTTCCCCATGGGAAAGATCATGGGCAGAAATCCTGATGTGAACCTGGAAGCCCTGGAAGAATGTTAAGAAATTCTCGTGGCACAAGGAACTGCCACAGGAGAACATCTTCATGTCCGTCCAGACAGAAATCATGGCTCTTTTTCCTAACCAGGTATATCAGCCCCTCAGTCCCTGACCTTCTAATGTAACAGCTCGGGCCTGTGATGTTGGCTGCTTGCTGCTATGACCAGGAATGAGCATCAGGTTTAAGAGAGCTGTTGGGAGCGTACTATTCCATCTGTGTTGTTGGAGAAGACATGACTCCTCTTTTTGATCAACTCTGCTACGCTCAGAGGGCACATGGAGCCCCGGGCTGGTCTCTGCTCCTGCGTGTGTGGTCCTCATTTGCCAGCTCACCCACTCTTCCTGTGTCCCTTCTACCACGACTCTGTTTCCTCTAGACAACTTGCTTCCTGTGAAGTATATTTGCCTACTGATCCTCAGACTTTGGTACAAACAAGGAGATCCAACAACTATGACTGTAGATAACTTATATTTTACTATGCCACAGGTGTCCCTGGTTGGACAGTGCATGGAGGAAGCCCCAGTTGCCTTCCTTCCGAATTTGGATTTTCAGTGTTTTACTGACTTGGAAGTACACCAGGAACAAGGTGGGATTATCAGTTTGAAGATAAAGAATTTTGCCATGTGAGAAACATTTTAAAGTAATAGATCAGCCTCCAGAAACATGCATGTAGAAGAACATTACCTTTGCAGATGGAACAATAATACAGTGAAATAAGCATCAAAATTTTTAGGGCAGAAATTAATGCCCACCAGAAAGGAATCATAATACAGAGATTTACAATAAAATGTTTAAGCTCTAACAGTGGTAATGAAAAGGAATCATCTGGAGATCCAGGTTACCAACTTGGCAGGCCTGTTCGAGCACTAAATGTCAAAAGCATGAATAATGCTATGACTTTATGCCTTTGGCATTCGGCTGGAAGGGGTTTCTGTATGTCAGCCACTCTCAAACCCATTTTATTTGGAGTAAATGTACTATCAGGGTGTCTTTTAGAAGTTGGGATGAATGAAAATTGTACTCAGCTCAGGTTCTCCTCCAGGAGCTGGCAGCTCCCGTGTGGGCTCAGTTGTGAGGATGAGGCTGACCTCTTTCACGTCAGTGTGGCAATCCAGTTCACTGAGATACCTGCATGCTTACCTCAGCCACAGACGAGATTCCAGATCAATTTTTCCAACTGTGCGTGTAACAGAAATAAGGTGTGTTGGCCACAACGTCTATATCCATTGACATGGTTTTGTCAAGGAGAGCCTTACTGTCATCAGCATGTTGCCAAGTGCTTCCTATTGGTATCCTTCTTGACATTAGCTTTATTCCTCAGAAACATCTGGATCAGGGTATGGAAATCTTGAATACAGTGACCATCTGACTTCTTATAGACCACAGACTTTTACTTCCCCAATTCTTTTAGTATTCCTGTGTGCCCCTCTGTAACATTTTAATAAAGTGTTTTATTTTTGTGGAACTTTAAAAAAGAAAAGACAAGAAAACATTGCTACCGTCACTGATGAGCATTTGATGCCAGAGTTACACGAGAGACCTTCTAGCACCGGGGCATCACTGCAGCCATGGCTATTCCCACAAACTGGGTTTTGCTGTCACAGCTGGCACTGCCCACCAACAGCATGGATTCTTCTTTTGCTACTGTTCTTTTGCATCATAAGCTCCTCCTAGTTCAAAGACTAGGTTGGGCAGATTTATTAACAGAGCCTATGGCATGTGCACATGACTTATTTCACAAGGAAGGATGGGAAAGTGAGTAGCTGGCACTTTGAGTGATGATACTGGAAGGTGGGCTGTGTTCCCCACAAGGTTTCAGGCTGTAAAATTCTCCATACATGGGAAAGGGGCTTATATCATGGGCAGCTAAAGTACCAAAACAGAACAACAGGGAAGAGGAAGAGACGACATTAGCCTCTTATTCTCTTCACACCTAAGCTTCTTGAGAGTACTCCTGGCTCACTTTTCCCTTCTACTTCTCTTCCATTTCATTGCTATAGTAGTCAGCTATTACCACACTAATGATGTAAAATCAGTGGTTTACAACCACTGGCATCGATTTTTCTCATTCATGCTTCAGGCTACAGGTCGTCTGGGTTTGCTCCCTGACTTTGGTTTGGTTCTTTGCCTGCTCCACTGTCTCTTATCCTTCTTGGAGCAGCAGCTCCCAAGATATATTCTCATGGTGAATGGCAGGCATGTGAAAGGGTGAGTGGAAACATCTGATGTCTCTTAAAACACACTGTCACTTTTGCTCACATTCCACTGGCCAGAAGAAGTCTAGCAGGGAAATACCCTGTATCCTCTCTCATGTACTGCAAGGCCACATGGCAGGAGGGAATCAAGAACTGAGAACAATAACCTAGTTTACCATAACTCTACATCCGGCTTCTGACCTTGCTGAACCACCTGGGTCAATAATAACTCCACAGCTGCCAAATCAAATAGTTTCCAGAGGATGAGGAGATAGGCAGGTGCCAGGTCACACAGTATATTTTAGAGCATGATTAGTTTGGATTTCATTCTAAGTGTGATGGAAGTCATTTAATAGTTGGATATGAGACTGTGTGGTCTTTCTATGGTAGAAATCTGGTCATATCATGACCCTACTTAAACTTTCAATGAATGTACCACTACCTAGAGGAAAAGGTAACATGATCCTTATATGGTATTAGAAGTCCACTGTGTTAGGTTCTTGCTTCAATATCTACTATTACTGCACCCCTTTCTTTGCACTCTTATTCTTACCATGTAGTGCTACTTATGTTTTATTTTAGTTTGGATTCTTCCAGGAGATGATCCTGAGTGTGAGTAGATTATTTAGGAAGCGATGGGAACACCAGAGGAAGAGGTAGGAAATAATACAGGAATATGACAAACCCACGGCTAACATCATACTCCATGGTGAAAAGCTGAAAGTTTTTCCCCTAAGATCAGGAACAAGACAAGGATGTCCACTCTCACCACTTTTATTCAACACAGTATTGGAGGTCTTAGCCACAGAAATCAGACAAGATAAAGAGATAAAAACCATTCAAATTGGTTAAGGAAGAAATTAAACTGTCACTATTTGAGGATGACATGATATTATACATAGAAAACCCTAATGATACCACCAAAAAGCTATTAGAACTAATAACTGAATACAGCAAAGTTACAGGATACAAAATTAATACACAGAAATCTGTTGTATTTCTATATACTAACAACGAACTAGCAGAAGAGAAATCAGAAAAACGATTCTATTTACAATTACATCAAAAAGAATAAAATACGTAGGAATAAACCTAACCAAGGAGGTGAAAGATCTATACTCTGAAAACTACAAGACACTCATGAGAGAAATTAAAGAAGGAACAAATAAATGAAAATCTATCCTGTGCTCAAACATAGGAAGCATTAATATTGTCAAAATAGCTATCCTGCCCAAAGCAGTTTACAGATTCAATGCAAACTCCATCAAAATTATAACAGCATTTTTCAATGAACTAGAACAAATAATCCTAAAATCCATATAGAACCACAAAAGACCCTGAATAGATGAAGCAATCCTGAGAAAGAAGAACAAAGCTGGGGGATTATGCTGCCTGACTTCAAGCTATATTACAAAGCCACAATAATCAAAACAGTATGGTACTGGCATAAGAACAGACCCATACATTGATGGAACAGAATAGAGAGCTCAGATATAAACCCATATATATAAAGCTCATATATAAATATATGGTCAATTAATATATGATAAAGAAGCCATGAGTATACAATGGAGAAATGTTGGCAAAACTGGACAGCTACATGTGAGAGAATGAAACTGGATTACTGTCTAACTCCATACACAAAAGTAAACTCAAAATGGATCAAAGACCGGAATGTAATGCATGAAGCCATAAAACTTTTAGAAGAAAACATAGGCAAACATCTTTTGAACATGAGCATGAGCAGTTTTATCCTGGACACATCACCTCAGGCAAGGGAAGTGAAATAAAAAATGAACAAGTGGGACTACATCCAACTAAAAAGCTTCTGTACAGCAAAGGACACCATCAGCAGAACAAAAAGGCAACCTACAGTATGGGAGAATATATTTGTAAATGATTTATCTGATAAGGGTTAACATTCAAAACATATAAAGAACTCATACTCCTTGACACCCAAAAAACAAATAACATGACTAAAAAATGGGCAGAGGACCTGAACAGACATTTCTTCAAAGAATAAATATAGGTGGCCAACAAGCACATTTAAAGATGCTCCACATTGCTAATCATCAGGGAAATGCAAATCAAAACCGCAATGAGATATCGTCTCACACCAGTCAGGATGGCCACTATCCAAAATACAATAAATAATAAGTGTTGGCAAGGATGTGGAGAAATGGGAACCCTCCTACAATGTTGGTGGGAATGTCAATTGGTGCAGCTGCTGTGGAAAGCAGTGTGGAGGTTCCTCAAAACTAAAATAGAAATACCATTTGACTCAGTGATTCCACTTACAGGAATTTACCTGGAGAAAACAAAATCCCTGATTCGAAAAGACATATGCACTTCTTTTTTTTTTTTATCACTGTATTATTTACAATAGCCAAGATAGGAAGCAACCCAAGTGTCTATCAGTAGGTGAATGGATAAAGAAGAGGTGGTACATAGACAGAATGGAATATTATTCGGCCATAAAAAAAAGAAATCCTGCCATTTGTAACAACATGGATGGATCTAGAGAGTATTATGCTAAGTGAAATAAGCCAGGCAGCGAAAGACAAATACCATATGATTTCACTTACTTGTATAATAAATACAAAGCAAAATAGAATGAACAAAACAGCAGTAGACCCATCAACACTGAGAAGGAACTGGTGGTTATCATGGGAGAAGGTGTGGGATGGGTGGTTAAGGGGGATTAAGGGGCATAAAAATTCTCAATCATAATGTAGGTTGGTCATGGGGATATTAGCACAGCATGGAGAATACAGCTAATGATTCTGTAACATCTTCTTATGTTGACAGAGAGTAGCTGTGCTAGCAGGGGTGAGGATTTAATAACATGGGTATAACTGTTGAACCACTGTTGTATACTTGAAATTAATATAAGATTGTATATCAAAAAGTATAATTCAAATACAAAAAATTGGAAAAAGAGAAGAAATTGTAAGTAGAGGACTCTCAATGTTGTCTGCCTGCAAATTTTTAACTTTTCTCTCCATTTTCCTTCAAAGAAGAATGACAGTTTATACTGGGACAAAGTAGAGCTAAGGGAATGAGCTATGCATGGCTTGAACGTGGACTCAAAAGGGGTGGGTATATCCCTGTTCTTCGAGAAAGTTCTATGGAAGAGATAAGCCCTGAGTAGAGACAGGCATGAAAGGCAGTAGAAAGTCATTTCAGAGCAGAAGCTCCGTAGGGAAGATACAAATCAAAGAAAAAAGCCTTTGGAATTAGTTACAAAGATTTAATGGCAGACTTTAACCTCAGGAAAGGAGGTAGGAAACTGGCTTAGACGTAGAAAACAAAGAGTAAGAATAATAGGGCTTCTCTGGGTTGAATAATGTTAACAGCATTCACTATTATTTAACATTTCATAAATGATTAGGAAAAAGGAGTACTTTGAGACATTTCTAGGTACACAGATTATACTCTGCTTTCCTCACAGTGAAATGCCAAGTCAATAGGGAGCATCTTCTGGAACACTTCTAAAGCCATGTGAGTAGGCTGGAAAGTGGCAGGTGACTTGCCACGTGGACAAGTGTAAGGCAGCTCACTTAGGGGGAGATAATTCAGATGACACCATTAAGATAATAAACTCTGAACTGCCAGTTGCCACCAAGGAAAGGGATTTAGAAGTCACTGCAGATTATGCCTTCAGGATATCAGCTCTTGTAAAGTAAAAAATGCCAGCAAAAGTTCTGGCTATCTGGAATAAAGACAAAACATCAGCTGCAACATAAACCCCTCCTGGAGCTCAGTGTAGTGCTGGTCACTGCTTCCTAAGAAAAAGAAGAGCCAAAGAAAGGCAGCTAAAATGATTTAAAAGATAGAGGGGCTTTTGTTTGATGGATTAAATGTCCGTAAAGGTGACTGTCTGAGACAAGGTAAGATGAAAATCTATAAAAGCATGAAAAATTCAGAGAAAGTAAAAATAGCCCTTTTTATACAATCTCATGATTGTGAAATTAGGTAACAAAAGCAGCTTGAAAATAGAGTAATGTCTATGTAGAAAGAAGGCATTGGAGGACAAAGGTCCTTTACACAGGGGTTCCTTAAGTGTTTTCCAGTATGTGGATGGACTATGATAGCGGTAAACAGGAGTAGGGGTGAGGGAAAACCAGCCCACTTCAACAGTCCTTTGTTGGGACAAAAACTCTCAGGAATAGGGTGTGCTCCCTGCCTTCCCCACCAACTGTCACTGTGGTATACAACTACAGAAACTCAGAAAGAGCAAAAAACACTGACAAGACATTCAAAGGACCCAAAATGCTACTACTAAATCTTATTTTGAGCTAAAACTAGATTGAAAATAAATTCAAGGGTAATAGACTTCTAACAGATTAGTAAGGGACATTAAATTTGAGGGTACACCCTTAGTCTAGTGGATTCATGCCTTGGAAATATGCCATGTCCTTGCAAGAAAAGCTACTTGGTAGTCTGAATGGGATGGACAAAATAAGAGTATTTCCTAAACACTGTCAGTATATCGGTTCTCATAGTCAGAAACTGCCAGTTACTCATTGAAAATGGGATTAGATCATCTGAATTTCACCCACAGCAGAAACGCTTTAATAGTGATCAACTATCCGAGGAGAGGGAGACTCTTAGGAACCAACCGTTATTCACGCCTTGAACAGTTAGCAGCCCTCGGCTCTCGGATCCGTGATGATCTTCCTTCACAGACTAAAAAAAAGTGGGGTCCAAACGGAATGGGAAAGTGGGGCGTGGGTAGTAACCAGAGTGTCATTGAGTTGGGAGATGGTACAAATGGGCTGTAATCAACACATGGGCCCTTATTTTTAGGTCAAAGATTTATGTACATCAATACATATGCTCTCTCAACAAAAAATATTAGATTCAGGAACCTCGTTCCCCCCAAAGAATACAGTAGTACCCTTCCCTCCTTCCCGTAGGTCCCTTCTTTACCTGCTTTTTCCACTCCCGGGATGAGGAACTTTCGGCCCCGCCTCCCTGCTGGTCCTCGGCTCCGCCTCCCGGGTCCACCTGTGTGCCCGACCCATGACGTTACCGTTCGGCTTCAGCGGGCTGCAGGATTCCGGCTCTCGGTTGGTCCGTTCGACCACGGCCTGAGCAGCCCACCAATGGCAGCGGCGCTGAGTTGAGGGGTGCCCACATCCAAGATGGCGCCCCCAGGAGCTGGGAGTGGGTGACCGGCGGCGGGGAAGCGGCCTGGGTTGGCCCTCTGATTGCGGGGTCTTGGGGGCATCTGGCCGGTATCCCCCTGGCCCGCCTGCAAGGCCTTCCCCGGGCCAGAGCAATGGCCGCCGAGAACAGCAAGCAGTTTTGGAAGAGGAGCGCTAAGCTGCCGGGAAGGTGAGCCCAGAACGCTTGAGAGGAAGAGGGGACTGGATCAAACCCTTCTAGGTCCTAAACCCTAAAACCCGCGGGCCTGGGGCCCCACTGACCCCGGGAGGCTGGTTTGGGGAACCCGGACTGGGGGATCTGGAGTTGTCTGGAGGCGGAAGGGTAGCTGTCAGGCAAAGGAGCGGGCAGCAAGCTTTGGGGATGGCTGCATGTGGAAGCCCACTAGGGGTCTGGGAGCGCAGGGCTCTAGAGGGGCTGCATTCAGTCTGGAGGTGGTAGAGTCCGAGCGT
>JAVSCE010005347.1:0-79030 GCA_032199065.1 Smutsia gigantea | reverse complement strand
AGTATAGACAGACTAGCGTCTGTCAGGAGAAAGGTAGTTGCTGGCTTGAGAGGGTCACCTGTGCAACAGGCAGCTAATCAGCGGAAGACCTTATGTATGTTTTCAATTTTTTCAATACCACCCCACCGTTCATAATATTCCCCATTAACCCACCTGCCTGAATTCACTCATATTCATCCTTTAAAACCCAGCTCAAGCACGACCTTCAGGGAACCTCCAACCAGCTTCTCAGGGCAGATCGCTGTGCTTTGTCATATTCATGCTCTGTTTTGCACTTCACTTCACTGCACTGTAGTTAACTGGTTTATAATTTGGTATGCAAGCTCCTCCAGGGTAGGAGCTGTGTTGTATTCACTCGTGTTCTGAGGGATTTGCACAGTGCCGGGTGCTTAGTAAGTGCCTCCTGAATATTTTTAAATATTAGTTAGGGGTAACAAGTTGGGTAAATGAGCACAGTAGGCAGGGTGCAACACAAGTGGGGGTAGGCGGGATTTCAGGGAGCCAAAGAACACGCACCTGGTCTTGAGATGGAGGCTGCCCCTCAGCTCCAGTTTGTTGCCCTATGGGATGAGGGCTCACTGGTGCCAAATCCAGTGAATGGAAGAGATCTGAAAATTCAGAATCACATGTCAAGTGTCCCAGTTTTTCAACATTAGCCATCAGTTCCACTTGGCACAAAAAGCAGTTCCATCTAGCATGTGTCTGCAGACAGGGTCTGGTTTAATTCATTTCCAAAAGCAATCAGATGGTTCACTGAAAGGGAAGTTAACAACCAAAGGTTTTCAATAAAAATTGTTGAGTTCAACTCAGGTGTCCAAGAAAACTCATCCTCGTGTTGTAGGAAAGGAAGAGAGCCCAAGTGTGGAAGGAAGGACTTGTGGTGAAGAACCTACTCCCATGTGCTGCAAGAGCCATTCCTAGTTAGACCGCTGACTATTTGCAGCCTTTTTTGATAACTGCTCAAACTGAGCTGCCCTTGATAATTGTTCATGACCATCAGAATGAGTGTGTTAATGTTTCCCACCATTCCATAGATACCAGACACCAGCTGTTGTGAAACTTGTAATCTGAGGTATCCAGTATGGTTCCAGCAGTTTCAGTCTGACCCCTTGTGCTTTAAAGGTTAAATAACCCCCAGAGATTTTTTTTTTGGTCTGAAGCTTATAAAGGATGTTCACAAGATACTGACAGTAATCATTCATTCAGATATTTACTAAGTATCTGCTGTAGGATAGCTGCAGATACAGTGATGGCAGACAGACATAGTTACCTCAGTGGCACCATTGTAGACACTTTTTACTCTGCTTTTCTGATTATGTATCATTTTTATATTGAGAGAAGAAAAAAACCAAAGCAATTTCCATTTCCAAAAAGAAAAAAAATAGCTTTGCTTTGAAAAATGAGCCCTCAGAGAAAAGAAGAATCACATTGGGGCTTAGTGTTTTATTTTTTAAATAAATGTTAAAAAGAGGAATGAGAGTCCACTAGAAAAATAATACAAAAAAAAGAATTGATAGTTTGGAAACTCTAGAAAACATTTACTCCAATGGATTTGCTTTATTGAAGAGAAACCTTAAGTTAGATGAGTCAAGGACTCAGTCAAGGTCATACATGTGACCTAGTCAGGGCATAACAGGCCCCAAGCTTCTGCCTTCCAGCCCTGTAAGCTTTTCCATTATACCAACTTGACTCTCTGTAAATGCTAATTTGGTTGAGAAAGTCTCCTCTGATTCATTTTAAGGCGGGCTTCAAATATTTTATTGGGTAACTCTGTCATTTGTCCTAATCTATATATAGCTCCTTTTGGAAAATCTAAGCTCTTCCAAATTGCTGAGTCAGAGAACGTTTCAGTATTTATAACTCTTAAGAGTTGATTGTATGTATTTGCACCATATTCAGAGAAGTGTCTCAGTGAACTAGATAGTGATCGTGACTGTTTCTGATCAAATCCATGCTGTACTTCTCAGCACCCAGCACAGTGCCTGACACACAGTAGTAGGTAATCAATATTTGCTGAATGAGTAAATGTTAATAGGTAGGGAGAACGGAGATGACTTCAGATGTTGTTTTCCACAATTCCCCACTGAACTCCAAGCAAGTATATCCAAGAGCCTGCTGACATCTCCAGTGGAGTAATAGACATCTGCTGCCTAACACGGGAGAAAACAAACTCCTGTTTTTACCCCTTAAACCTAATCATTCTGCAAATAAGTGGTAGCATCATTCATCTGGGGACAGAAGGACAGACACTTACAGACATTCTTGACCTGTCTCTCATGCCCTTCATCCAATTCATCAGCAAATCCTGCAGTTCTCCCTGCAGACCATCTCCTGAAGCCAGCCTAGTCTCACAGCCTCCACCAGCACTGCTCTGATCCAGCCTCCAGCCAACTTTCCTGGACTCTGGAAATAGCCTCCTAGCTGCTCTCCTTGTTTTTTCTCTTGCCCTCTTAGGAGTTCTTTCTCCCCATAAGTTAATCAGATCAAGTCAATTCCCAGTGCAAACCCTCCAATGGCTTCCCACCTGTGGCGTACAAAGTCCTGTGGGATGCAGCCTTTGCTGCCTACCACTCTCTCCCCCTCAGCGCGCACTAACCAAACCAGCCTTCCTGCTCTTCTTTGAGCAGGTGTCACGTGTGCCCACCTCGGGGCCTTTGTGCTGCCTTCTCAGCCTCAATGTCTTTCCTCATGTTCTCATAGCTTGCTCTTTTGCTCTACTTAGATCAGAGCTCAATTGTCCACTCCTCAGAAAGGCCTCCCCTTAACCGGCTTCACTATTCCTCACTGCATTCACTCACTAAAAGTAAATGTGCATATTTGTGTAGTGTGTGTCTCCTCCGACTATAATATAGGTTTCATGAGGCCTGGCAGGAATTTCCTATTTTATCTAACATTGTATCCCCGCCTCTAAAACAACTGTGGGATATAATAGTGCCCAATAAAGACACACTTACTGAACAAAATAGGAGGAAGGGAGGGAAAAAGGGAAAAAATCGTCCTGCAGGTTTTTATCCCCTGCTGCCTAACCTGACATTGCCCACGTGAAGGAAGATGAATTATCAAGAGCGATTCAAGGAATGTGAAATGAAATTTCCAAACCTCATCAAGTCCCATCTTAACAGCTCTGAGCATAGGTTGTCCCAATAACTTCTACAAAACCAAGTCCCATGCATGAACCTTTATCCTCCCCCTTCCAGGCACACCATTTTGCACTTTTAAATTTAGTCTGGGTATTGTATGTTGTTTGTATAATGGAAAGATTGTAAAATGTACTCAGTTGGCCCTCTCCCTAGAATTCTGGCCAGTGCACTGCTGGGTGTACAGTGAGCCGGTTTACTCTGCAGCACTGCAGAACTTGTAGCATGTAAGTAACTTGCCTTCTCCTAGACCTGTTTAAAGGTTTGTGAGACCATTTGAATCCTTTAACTCATTCCCTGCCTCCCTTTGGTCTCTTTGTCCTATTCCTGGAGACTCCAGGTAAGTTATTCCACTTCTGTAGTTCCTCCCTCTGTAAAATTGGGATAATCGCAGTAACCAGAGTGGTTGTAAGGATTAAACGATAATGATACACTGACACCAGGGTCTGGCACATAGCAGGTGCCCAATAAATGTTAAGTAGTTTTGTTATGTTTCTTATCACTATCATCACACTGTGGATTGTCATCCTGGTTTTTAATGGCATCCTTGCCCAGCCCAGGAATGATTAGCTTCTAGTTGACTTTCAAGTTAGAATCTAGTCTCTTCACCCAGGAACCTACCAGCTACATCCCCTCCAGGGCTGGGTTGACACCTCACTGCCTGTTTCTCCCTGACGTTAATGCTACGCTTTAGGGGAACTTAATCTATTTTCTAACTCCAGCTGCAATTTTCATTTCCTACTCCAGCTCTTAACCATCCCATTCTACTTCCAGTTCATGCTCCAGGCCTTTAATTTTATTTTAACATTTAAATTCATTCTTGTATTTTCTGGAATATGTTAGTCCTCTTTTTAACTAGCAAGTTTGGAAACCAGTTAATGCTGTAATATATTTACTATCTTTAAAAAGCATCTTTATTGAGGCATAACATACAGTAAAGTGCACTCACCACATGGATGCACCTGTGAAATCACCAGCTACCAAACATTTCCAGTAACCAGAAGGCTCCCACAGGCCCGTTTCCAGTCAGTATCTCCCCGAGCAAACCACTGTTCTGACCTCTTTCACTATTGATCGTTTTTTCCTGTCCTTGAACCTTTTTGTTTGGCTTCTTTATCTCAATACAGTGTCTTTGAAATTCTTCCATTTTCTTGTTTGTGACAATAGCTGGTCCCTGTTACTGTGACTATTCCATTGTGTGAATATGATACAATTGACCCACTTTCCTGTTGGTGGGTATTTGGATTGTTTCTAGCTGGGGGTATTATAATAAGCTGTTATGAACATTCTCAAATCCTTGGGTGAGATATATGCACTTTTTTCCCTTGTCTATGTGCCCAAGAGCTCAATCACTGGGTCATGGCACACGTTCAGCTCTAGCAGATAACTGCCAGCTTCCCAAAGTGGTTGTACCAAACTAAACACCCACCAGTCCTGTATGAAAGGTGTGGTTGCTTCACATCCTCCAGTAACTGGTGGTGTCAGTCTTTTCATTACACCTACTCTGGTGGGTGTGTGGTGGTATTTTAATTTGTTTTTCCCTAATGAATAATGACGTTGAGCATCTTTTATATGCTTTTTGACCACTTGAATATATATATGTATTTTAAGTACTTAAGTTTTGCTTCATTTTTAAAAATTGGACTTTCAAATTGATTTATAGAAGACCTTCATTTTATATATAGAAACACGGACTTCTCCTCCCTATCTGTGGGCTTGTCTTTTTACTCTCTAAGTGGTGTCTTTGATGAACAGAAATTCTTAATTTTAATGTAGTTCAACTTATCTCTTAATGGCTAGTGCTTTTCAAATTCTGTTTAAAAATCTTTGCAGCCATGATGATATTCTCCTATGCCTTCTTCTCAAAGCTTTTCTGGTTCCTTTTCGCATTCAGGTCTATGATACACCT
The DNA here is from genome assembly GCA_032199065.1 of Smutsia gigantea. Classification (NCBI taxonomy): domain Eukaryota; kingdom Metazoa; phylum Chordata; class Mammalia; order Pholidota; family Manidae; genus Smutsia; species Smutsia gigantea. Next base: position 73,984 of record JAVSCE010005347.1, on the reverse strand, counting down.
CAGATACATGCATTTTCTTAATTCTAGCTCAAAATTCAATTCTTCAGAGACTCATTCATTCATTCATGCTTTTAATCCTTCAATTATTCCACAGATTTTTAAATCACCTACCACATGCCAGGCACCAGGAAAACAGTAAAAGAACAAAAGCAATGAGTCAACATATAAGGAACTTAGAGACTAGTGGGAGAGAAGGTGAGACTTGCATATAAACAATATCTAGAATGTAGTAATTGAGTTGGAAAATATGATACAGTCTATTTGAATACACCGCCCAGAGTCACTTCCTCTTTGAACCCAGGCAGACAGATCACGTTCCATCCACGCCAGTGACCCTGTCTTTCTCACCCTTCATTGTTCCCCTGCTCCCCCCAGGTGAAAGTTCAAGAGCCAGTGCCTGGCACTTGAGGGTCCCACCATCTGGCCCCCTCCCCACTCATCTTCTAGCTCTCTGCCATCTTCCACCCTGGACCCTCTGCACAGACGCACCCGAGCTCCTGGACTGAACAAGCCGTACGTCCTGCCAGCTCTTTGTCTGCTTTTCTCTCCCACTGGGCTCCTTTTCCCGGGACTTTGGTGCCTGAAAGACTGCTGCTCGCCATCCTCCTGGGAACGATGCCATGCCTCTGTGAAGCCTCTCCTGAGTTCTTTCTCTCTCGTTGCTTGTGCCTTGATGAAGTCTACTTCTGGGTTCAAACCCTGCGTCTGTCCCTTTCCAGCTTTGTGACCCTGGGCATGTTACTCGAACTGCCTGGCTCAGATCCTTCACTGGGAACAATTCCTTCTGCATACAGTTTTGTGCAGAATGAATGAGATTATCCAAGTACAATTGTTTAGCACCATGTCCGGCACATAGTATGTGCTCAGTAAATGTTCACTTTTTAAAAAATAGTCATATCCATTGCACTAATGACATTTATCTGTTAAATGGTCTAGACTTTGCACTCTACTGGGAGTTTCTTGAAATCAGAGATCATTTCCTTCATTTTTCAAAAATTGTCACTTCTACTAGTACCCGTTTGTGGAGTTCTTACTCGGAGCAATTCCCCGTGCAGGGAGCTTTATGTCCATCACCCCAACGAACCTTTACAACAAGCTACAAGACGAGTATTAAGATCTCTGTGCTATGGTTTAAAAACCAATCCTCAGAGAGGTGAAACCCTGTCCCATGTGCCACAGCTCAACTCTGTGGAGGAGCCAGGATTTTGAGTCCCGTGTCATTGCAAAGTCTGAGCGTGTCATCATGCATCCCTGCCTCGGCACTTACACGGTGAGCTCGGTAACCGTTTGAGGAACATACTGAATCTAATAAACCCAGAACCTACCCAAGTTTGTCAGAAAGGAACATGGGTTTATCCATGCTCCTAACGTTCTGAACATAACCCTCAGAGGCCAACCAATCAGAGACTGAGACCCTTCTGGCAAAACAGATAGCATCTAGAGCAGGTGGCCCTGTTGCCAGCTTTTCCCTCTTGGGAAAGGGTGGTTTCAACATCAGTAATTCATACTTTGCGACTTCAAGGTGTGCTCTTTAATTAACACAATGCTGCCTTTCCAGAGGAACAGGTTGTCACTTTTCACAAAATTTGTCCTATTTAATGGACTTTCTGTTTGGTGTCTAATTGCCTATCATTTCTTCTATTGCTATATTCAGTCCAACACTTTTAAAATGCTGTGCCAAGAGTCTTTGGAAGATCTTTTTCGAGCAGATTCCGGAAGTTTGGCCTCTCCAGCTCAGTTGTAAATGTCCTGAGAGCTGGGACCACATCAGAGCCATCTGTATCTCCCGTGGCATCTGACTTGGTTAGGCAAGAATTCAATAAGTTTTGCCAAATTCATATCTGTTTCATGGTGTGTCCTGGGATGGGCCTTGGGTGGGGAAAAGGAGGAATCAGATTCAGATCTTGCCCTCCAGGAGATAAGACTCAAACAACGTGCATCTGATATGGAAAATGCTTGTGGTGGGGATTGTAGCAAAGAGCTACACCGGGTCCCAAAGCATCACTTGTACTTAAAGATTGCTAGGAAGTTCCTGGATATTAAAACAAGCCTGGGCATTGTATGGAGTACCCTGTAACATGCACATGCATTTTAAGGTAAAACACAGATTTCAAGGTGCTCTATTTGGTAGACACCCCCCACGGCCCTGCCTTCTATGCTAGGTAGCTCCCCTCTCTTCTCCCTTTAGGAGTGTTTTAAGGTGGACAATGATGGTCCACATGGCTGTTGGCATCAGACAAAATTAGGTTTTCAATCAGGCTCTGCCCCATCGCTTTCCAGCTGCATGATTTGGAACAGGTGGCATGAGCTCCCTGGACCTCAGCTTATTCATGAGTTTTATGAAGGTTGTTGTTTTCTGCAAAGCTTTGTCACATATGCAGTAGCTTTTCTACATGTTGTGAGGAAATGAAATGTTTCTAGGATGGATGGATGGATGGATGGAGGGATGGATGGATGGATGGATGGATGGATGAATGGATGGATAGATGGATGGATGGATGGATGGGTGGGTGGATGGATGGATGGATGGATGGATAGGTGGATGGATGGAGTAGGAAATAAGCCAGTCTGTTGTCACCAAGCAAATAAAGCCCATCTTCCCTTTGTCATTAATACTTTGCAATTCTATAACATTCTGTACCCTTAAAGCAGTTTCATATGCACACAAAAATCAAAGAAAATAGAGCCATCAAAATTCTGCCTATGAGAAAAACTGAGGCTTCAAGAAATGCCCAGAGGCTTGGAAACATTGAGATGGGTCATCTGGAGATTTGACCTGTGCCTGGTTCAGCCTCTTGAGCACAATAGCTTGGGGGCTTGTTAGGAGGTAGGGCTGGGGAGAAAGGGACATGCCTTTCAAACTTGTGCCTTTCCTTTCTGAGCTGTGCACAGTATGTTAATTTGAGCTTCACGTCATGAGTTCCAGAATCACAGAGCCCTCACAGCGGGGGCAGAGCAGTTCTTCACCTGCCCTGTCGAGAAGCTGATACAAGCTATGGACTCTGCTCTCCTTAAGAACATATATCCACACAAAAATTCACATACAGTTCAGGAAGCCCACGGGCACCCTGAAGCCCACCCTGAAGTGGAGTGCTCCCGACCCCACTACGGTGGACATCCCGAGCCCGACCACCTACAGAAACCATAGACTCATCACCTCCAGGGAGAGCGGTAGGAACAGTATGAGCCAGCATTACAAACCCCAGCCGCTTCAGCCAGGGACAGTTCACCCTCCCCACTCTGCAATCATCTGCATTCTAAAAAGTTTATCCTCCAATAAATACCCAAAGCCAAACCATCCATTTCCCTTTCGCAAGTCTTGGTGGAGATAAGAATCGAGGTTGGTGTGCTGTAGAGATCAAAATGGATCAAAACTGCCTGTGTGTTAATGGAACAGGGTGGAGGCCTGTGAACGGATAACCTGTAGTTTGTCTGGAATCAATTGGCTTCACCACAAGCAATGAAAGCCAAGATCACCCACGAAAGATAAAGGGCCAGACTCCCAGCCAAGAGAAAGCTGGGGAGGCCGTTCAGGTCATACATTCACACGAAAATCAGGAAGTGAGCCCTACAGTGTGCCAGACACCGAGCTGGACCCCTAGGATACATCTGAGACTAAAACAGAGAAATCCTTGTCCCGGATGTAATCCCTGAGCTTCCATTCTAGTGATGAAGGCAGACAAATACCAACAACCATAATGAATAAGTATGTTTTCCAGTTTGCTAGGCGGCAGAAGGTGCACCAGGGCAGAGGCGGGCAAGCGGGCAAATGCATTACATGTGATGGAGGAAGAAGCAGCTGCCATGGTGAATCAGGGTCAGGAGATCTACTCGAGCTGCGATGCGAGCCGGGCTTGAAGGCGAGGAGGCCACGCGTTTTTTGTGGTAATTCCTGAGAGGGACGAGTCGGGGTGATGTTGCCAATCACAATACTCAGCGGCTGACATTCACACAGTCACTCAGCCGGTATTTTTTGAGGGCATTAAGAGCTAGGAGCTTGTGGCAGACTGGATAATGGTCCCCAAAGATGTCCAGGTCCTCATCCCTGGAAGGGACCTCGCATATGTCATAAATTTAAGGATTTTAAGATAGGGAGACTGACCTGCATTATCTGGTGGGCCCTAAATGTGATCATGAGAGTTTTTCTAAGAGGGAAGCAGAGGGAGACTTGACGATAGGAGGAAAGAAGGTGATGTGACGAGGGAGGCAGGGGACACAGGGTGAGGTGACGCAGGACCAGGAACCAAGGCACGAGGAAGCTGGAACAGTCAGGGCAACAGACTCTCCCCTGGAGGCTCCAGAAGGAAGCGGCCTTTCTGACACCTTGAGTTTAGTCCCGTAAGACGCGTCTTGGATATCTAACCTCCAGAACTGTAAGAATAAATCTGTGCTGTTTTATGTCGCTGAGTGTGCTGACACTTGTCACAGCAGCTTTAAGAAACTCATACAGCACATTTTAGACAAGGACCTAGTCTACCAGGTGGACCTCCCATCCTTGACCGCTCTTCCTTGGGCCCTTGTAATATCCCTCGAATTGTCACAGCAATGCTAGGACATGGTTGCTTTTTGGGCTGAGACCACGTGACTCAGAGAGCCTGTTCTTCAACCCTCTGAGGGTCTTCTGATCACGCCTGATGAGACTGCTATGTGATGGCTATTTGGGGTGTGCCAGGGATCTGCCCATGTCGTCTCTGATGCCACTGGTCACCTGGGTGGGTGGATTACTCTGGGTCCTGGGAAGCTGACCCTTTCCTCTCTCACCATGCCACGAGTAAGCCCTTCCCAAAGACAGGAAGACCATCTTCATTCATGAGTTTCCAAGTAGCACCCTCTGCATCTCAGCATAGGTGGGGATGAGTAAGTGGCAGGCCCTTCTAAGGGCTTTAAGAACATTGCTTTAATCCTCACTGTAGCCCTATGCAATGTGTTCTCTTATCCCCATTTCACAGAGGAGGAACCAGGGGCACAGAGATGTTAAATAACTTATCAAAGGTCATATGATTAGTAAGGGTTGGAAGCCAAGATTCAACCTCTTAATGACTTTTAAGGCTCGTTAATAAAAGAGCTAAAATGTACTGAGCACCTCCTCTGTGTCAGGCATTCTTCACTGAAGCTGCACAACAACTCTTTACATGAGGAACAAGCGCTCTGTTTTATGGCCGATGAAACTCAGGCATCATCAGGTTTGAGCAGATCAAAAACCTGGAGCCTGGAGCCTGGAGCCCCTGCTCTCACCCGCTCTGCTGCCCTTTAATCCAGCACCCACCTTGTCCCCGGCACCGTACTGAGCCCTGAAGGTGAAGACATCAGTAAGGGTAAGGCAATATGAGTCGTGGTTAGGAAGCTGGACTTTGGAGTCTTGGGGACCATTTGTGTGATCTTGGGCAAGTTACTTAACTGTTTTGAGACTTTTGTTTTCTCACCCATAAACTGGGAAGCGTTACCAGGACCCACTTCAGAGGTGTTGCGAGGATGACGTGAGAACCAGCAAGTGAAGAGCTTGAGCGTGGTGTTTGGCACAACAGAGTGGCCAATGGCATCTGTCACTATGTTGCTGTTATTATTGTAATCAGAAAGCTCAGTTCCTGCCTTAACCAGAAAACATACACAGATGATGTAGACATACTGTTCTTCCCACATTAATTTCAGTGGTAATTTAAAGAACCCTGAATTAGGCTAAGGCCTCTTGCTTGCCCAAAGCAAAGGTCAGACTGAAGACAAAACCAGGCAGCCTGTGTCTTTCACTGGTCCCAAAGCCGCCCACCAGCTCCCCTATCTCCTGGAATGGGTTTGGATAGTTGGGAAGATCAGCACCCCCATCAGCTCTCCTGGCACACAGAGATGTAGTTAAAGAAAGAAAGTCCTAGAAAAACCCTCCAGGGCATACGACTCAGAATTGAGTGTACATATGCTGGACTCACCTGGAACTTTGCCAAGACTCAGTGAAGATGATGGAGGAAGACACCTTCAATCTCCATTGTAGAAGGAGCCACGGAACCACCACTGACTAAGACTTCCATCTTGCTTTCCTTGTCTCTGAATCAAGGCCTTGCTGGGACCAGCACAGATCTGCCCTATGGCTTCTTCTCACTGGTTGAAGGAAACATCTTCAAGGCAATGATGGAGGAAAGGGAGATCTGGAAGATTTATCAATCCTAAAAGGTGACTTTTATGCTGGGGCAACTGGATATGCAAAAGAACGAAGGAGGACCCCTACGTAACACCATGTACAAAAATTAACTCAAAATGGATCATAGACCTAAATGTAAGACCTAAAACCGTAAAACTCATAGAAGCAAACATACGAGTAAATCTTTGGGACCATAGGTTAAGTAATGGTTTCTTAGATATGACACCAAAAGCAGAAGAGATTTTTAAAAATCAGATAAATTGGACTTGATCAGAATTTTAAAACTTGGGTAGTTCAAAGGGTACCATTGAGAAAGTAAAAAGACTACCTGCAGAATGGGAGAAAATATTGCATATCATATATTTGATAAGGGATTTATATCTACCACATATAAAGAACTTGTACAACTCAGCAATACAAAGACAAATGCCCCAATTTAAAATGGCAATGGATTTGAGTAGATACTTTCCCACAGATCTACCAATGGCCGATAAGCACAGGGAAAGATGTTGAGCATCCATCATCAGTTATTAGGGAAATGCAAATCAAGCCACAATGAGATACCATTTCATTGTATCTAGGATGGCTAGAATAAAAAGAGCAGACAAATTAGGAAGGTTGTGGACATACAGAAACTCTCCTACATTGCTGGGAATGTAAGATGGTGCACCCACTTTGAAAAAGAGCTTGGCAGTTCTTCAAAATATTAAACCTAGTTATCATATGACACAGCAACTCCACTCCAAGGTACCCACCCAGGAGAAATGAAAACATATGTCCACATACAAACTTGTACATGAATGTTCACAGCAGCATTATTCATGACAGCCCAAAAGATGAAGCAACCCAGGGGTCTATCAACTGATGAACAGATAAACAAAATGTGGTCTGTTCATACCGTGGCATATTATTTAGCCACAGAAGGAATGAAGTGCTGATTCATGCAACAACACAGGTTGTTTCAGCCTTGAAAACATTGTGCTAAGTGAAAGAAGCCAATCACAAAAAACCCACATATTGCATGACTCGATGTATGTGAAACGGCCAGCACAGGCAAATGCATAGAGATAGAAAGTAGATTTGCAGTTGCCCAGCCCTGGGGGTGGGGGTGGAGAATGAGGGGTGACTGCCGGTGGGTACCGTGTTTCTTATTGGATGGTGAAAATCTTCTAAAATTAGACAGTGGTGATAGTTACACAATATTGAATATACTAAAACCACTGAATTGTATACTTTAAGTAGAGTGTATTTTATGGTGTCTGAGTTAGATCTCAAAAAAAAACCTATTTAAAAAATGACTATCCACCCTTGATTGTCCTTGAAGAAGCCACTGGGGACTCCTTTTTAGTTAATGCCAATTCTGTTTCTTACCTGAGTATGGATACATTGAGGGTCTGGCTAAAACTTCTTTTCTGTCCACCTTCTACCCCACAGTTCAAGTTCTCCAAACTTACCAAGTCCTCACCTGATCCCAGGCCTAGGCCCACGCCCCTTTCTTTATCCCGATGGCCCGTTTCATCTTGTTACCCACTGTGATCCACATGTCGGCCAGGCCTGGGTTCCATGGCAGCCTGGGTGCCCCTGGCACGTCCTCTTTTCTCACCACCACTCCACGGAATCTGCTGACTTGCTCCCGGGGGGCAGCGTCCTTCTCTGTGCTCTACGTTCCCTGAGGACAGCTGAGGCTCTGGGTCTGCTCACCATTAGATGCCAACACAGCCTTGGTTCTTGCTGAATGAATGAATGAGTGAACTGACTATACCTGAAAGAGAACAAGCATTTGTATGGAGTGGAAAGTTAGGGTGGGTAAGAAAGAATAGGGAAGAAGAAGAAGGGAGGGTTTGGACCAACATTATATTACCATGTAGCCACTTTTTTTTTGTCTCCTGAGAAATGTGGATTCCTCAGCCCTACAGCTGCTTTGACCATTTGAGCCTCTCAGATTCTAGAATGGCTTCTCAGTTTCCTATAGATCAAACCAAAATCGTTGACCTGTCGAAGAAGACCCCAAACCTTGTTTTCCTACTCTTTCATTCAGAAATCCCAAGTTGGGAATCTAGCCAAAGAAAATAACAGTAACAAGCACCTGAATATAGAGTCAGAAAGAGGGGTGAACTCTAGAAACATAGGCACGAAGTGACTGCTCTGGCATTATTAATAACAGTCAAAAATAAGAAACAACCTAGACGTCCAACAGTAGGAGAGGATAGATACATCATGCCTTGTCCTGAAGATGAAATAATATGTTCCCGTTAGAGGAATTTAGTGATCTGGGAAAATACTTGCTAAATGAAAAAAGCAGGTTGAAACTGGCGAGTAGGTTATAAACTGATCACTAAAATATAAACTGTGTACAGAAAAGTTTAAAAACTGAGGGAAAAAAACCACCCAGAATGATTTCGGGGGGTTCTCTTTTGGTAGTGGGACTATGGGTGTCTTTCTCATTAAAAAAAAATATATAACCAGGTATTCTATAACGAACGTATATGACCTTTGTAATCAGAGGGAAAAAATCCTCTTAGTGTTTCTTTTCCACTGCTCTTGAAGAACCAACTCTACACCTGCTTTGTTCGGTCAACCCGTCTCCACCTCCAAGTCCTCATCCCAAGCTGCACCCTCAGCCTTCAAAGACCAGCACCTTGTCAGGCACTCCCCGCAAACACTCAGGCAGCTCCCAAAAGCACACGCCTCTGGGCAGCCTTTCCCTGTCACCAGGAGGCCAGAAGGCTGGTTCACTCCCACCCCGCACCAACACCCATCTCTCTTTGCTCACCTTGTCCAAGAAAATCCCAGCCTCTTGGCTGGTGCTTGACCTCCAGAGACTGTTCCCTGCCATGGCCCAGCCGCGGGTCTCAGCTCTGTGTGCATCTGTACCTGGTCGCTGAGTCTAAACTCCTAGGAGGAAGTTGAAGTGTAGAGGCCAGAGGTCTCCTCAGCAATGTTGGAAGATAAGGCGGCAGCGACTTTTCTCTCTGGGTGTCCTGGTTTGCCATGGGAAAGGCTTCTCTTGGCCATTTAAAAACACCCAAACAGCTTTTAAACAACTTAAGTAATCAAAGGTGTTTGTACTTAACCGGGACCAGCCACCTCCTTAATAGAGTCAGCCCAATGCTTGGTAACTGGTTGGGAGGAAGTTAAGTGTGAACCAATAATTCGGATATAATTCAAATGCATTTAGGTTTTTCATGGGTTGACTTGTCCAAATATATGTCCAGCTTATTGCTGAATTGCAATCAAATTACCAAAATCCTTGAAGGAAAAAGTTAGTGGGTCACAGCACATCTAAGGGTTTAGTGTGTATCTGACACATCTTAGAGCACTTATGAAATGCTGTGGCTTTACCAAAGCAAGGAACAAATCTGGAGCAATTTTCCCCTGCAGAACTTCCTGGCCACGCATTACACCCACATAAAGCATAACAAGGATGGCCTGGAGGATAAGGACGTTTCTCAGAGTGCCTTCAAGAAAGATGCATGAGTCTTGGTTCCTGGGGCATTTTGAGCTAATTACATTGGCCCATGTATGAAATATGATGGAAGTAAGGATTAAGATAAATTGGATATCCTGGCATTGACCATTGGTGTTTTTGAAACCAAGGGAGAGATTTGGTGTGCTGGGTTTCCTCATCAGTCCGGTATTCCACCTGTCATCTTAAGGTAAACAAACCACGGACATATTTTTCTTCCCCACAGAACTGCACCCTTTTTCGTGATTAGCTCTGGGTGCTGTTTGGCAGTGTGACTGAGTAGAATGGAGGTGGGGAAACATTTTTTAATTCCACCTTCTCAAATATTTAAAGTAGGATAATGGACAGTTGAGTGGCTGTCACATGTGCCAACTCTTTCTCATTCCTGCCACCCAAGTGCAGACTTCACTCATGTTTTTCTTAGGCCCCCATGGCTGACATTTCCTCCCAGTCATCTCATCAAGGCTGGAGGGGCTGAGGTCCCCAAAGGAGAGTCTGAGGAAGAGCGGATGATCTTCATTCTGCCATCTCCAGGGTTCGGATTTTTGTTGGATTGGATCTATAAGCTGGACTGTGAAATGGAAATGCAGGGATTACAGAGGAGGCCCTGAGGGATCCACAGGGGAGGAGAGAGAGGAGAGAGGAGGGATGGCAGGAGGACGAAGCTCTGTGCCACGTCATTGGGCTCCATGTGACTGGTCTTCCTTATCTCCCAGGACACCTTCAGTAAAAGATCCATTTCTTGTTGGTAGAATTATTGAGTTGAATCTGTTTGTTAAGGGCATTCATTCATTCAACAAACATTTACTGAGAGCCTGCATTGCATCAGGCAGTATTCTAGCTGCTGAGGATAAAGTGGTGAATAAAAGCATGAACGACTTGGATGAATCTCCATCGAATTCTGCTGTGTGAAAAAGCCAGTCCCCAAAGGTAAATGCTGTGAGGTTCCATTAATATGACATTTTTGAAATGACAAAATTTTAGAAATGGTGGTTGCCAGGGGTTAGGGATGAGGAGGCGATTGAGGAGGGAGAAAGGTGAGTGTGAAACAACCCCAGGAGGAGCCCTCGTGTTGGTGTACTTACTCTTCAGTATCTTGACTGGTGGTGGATAGCGGAAGAGACGTGATAAAATTTCATAGACCTCGACACACGCACATGCTCACACACACAGGGGATAAGTAAAAGTGGGGAAATCCGAATAACATCTGTGGATTGAATCAGTGTCAATATCCTGGCTGTGATCTTGTACTAGAATGTGACCACTGGGGGAAATTGGTAAAGTACAGGGGGGGGGATCTCTTTTGTATTATTTCCTAGAACTGCGTGAGAATCTACAATTATTCCAATAAAAATTAAAACAAAACAAAACAAACAAAAAAAAACAACTCTGATGCAGCGGAGTCTGCATCTAGTGGAGGTTATGCACGGCTTCATGGTGGCGGCCAGGCAAAAGCCAAGAGCAGCCTTCGGAGGCCTGCCCCCCACCACCCCCGCTGCCCCACCCATTTGGGAATTATCCGGCCTGCCATGGTTCCCTAAACCAGACACGAGGTACCCACTGGACTATAAAGGGGAGACTTAGTTGTCTGTGGAGCTCCCAGTACTTATGTGGGACCCTGCTTGCCTTATTCCCAACTTCTTCCATCCCCACCAACAACCTCCTTCCACCTCTGCTAAGAATTCCTGGTCTATCCTGGCAGCTCTTCCAGCTTGGAAAGACTTCCTTTCCCAAACAGACACTGGTGTGGCTCCCTGCCCTGGTTCTCGACATCAGGGAAAACTCATGCCAGCCCTGGCCTGAGACTCAATCCTGGACTCCAGCCCCTTGGCCATGGCCAGGTGAGTTAGTATCCAGCCCTTTAACCCCTTCTGCAGTGGGGGCTCCCACACCAATATGCTGTCAGTGGGGCATTTACCCACCATCCAGATCCTGCACTCTTATTTTATTGCCTTAGAAGAACTTCAGAGAAAAGAAGCCACATAAAGTAAGGTCTGAACAGACATTAAAGTCTTTATTATTTTCTATTTTATGGCAGGCCTTGCATGGAGTGACAACAAAGCAACATACCTTCCTGGCCACGTAATTTACTAACAAGGCATGATTGGGAAAGCCAGAGCTCCCAGCTGCTCAGGATGGGCCACAGGAAAGGAGAGGCGGGCAGGGGGTGGGGATAGAGGGCAAAGAGGAAGAAGCCGTGATCGACGCTCACCTGCATCTGCTTGGATATGCCTGGTTGCTCACTCTAAGAACTATGATATGATTAATAACTATTTCTGGCTCATGGCCATAGTTGTTATAATACAGGAAAGGGCTTTCTTAGACTTTCTAAAGTGCCAGGGTTAATTAATAAATATTTGATTGGCTTTCCAACAGAGTTTTTAAGGCCAAAATAGGATGAAAGAAAAGATACTGACAAGTGCTATTTCCATACCTTGTCTCAAAGCAACCAAGGAAAGAATGAGGACAGAACAGAATGAAGCACCTCCCATCCGCCCAGACAGGAATCCAGCCTGAGTCTGTGGGAGCCAGCCAGGGGGCACGTGCTTCCCAGGGCCCAGGCCTCAACCCCCTCAGGTCTGTGGGGCCACAGGGCCATCTGAAGCCCTGCCCTGCTCTTCCCGGGAAGGGACCTGCTTCCTTGCATCCCAGTCTGTGTCCGGGATGAATAACCCATGGAGATCCAGGTGCATCTCAACGTCAACGGATGCGCGAGCCAGTTCTGTAAAAGTTTTGGCATCCAGGATAAGCAGAAAAGGCGGCTTTTGGGGATCCGTAGAGACAATAGCTGATAAGATAATTCCTTTGGGGAAAAAAGAAGAGACACTTTGTAAAAGTGCAACCTTGAACTTCCTCCAGTTGGAGGGATGTTTCTCAGCTCTACTTGCCTGTCCTCTTTGAGTGTAAGTATATAATCAAAACAGAAGGGAAGTGTATTTGATATTCGCTGTGAGCAGAAGGGAAAGGCCAGGGAACTGGGAATCAGAAGACGTAGTTTCAGCCCTGGCTGGGCCAGTCCCTTGATCTCTGTGAACCTCAGTCTCTTCTTTTGGAGATCAGGGATAATCTTCCTTACCCTAGGGTTGCTGAGAGGCTCTCTTGCATGGTGAATTATGCAAGCATTTTGTAAATTACTGCATACATTGAAGAATGGCTCTTTTCCTGCTATTCAGAAATTTCAATTATAGAGAATGAGTTCGATGCTGCACTGAGGCTGATATATGTCACTTGGCTAAACTCAGAATAGTTGTACTCAAATGGCATTTGAATGCACCAATTCACTTAATGTACAAGTAGCATGCTAGTGGCTTCAGCTTTCCACTCTGCAAAATGGAAATATTCTAAATACTCACTCTTGAGGGACAGAGGATTAAATAAAATAATGCACATAAGCAGTCATGATTTCTCCCAACACCTCTGGGGTTTCAGTTAAGCACAGTTGAAGTCAAATGGCTGGGATTCAAGTCCTCTCTCTGTAAGCACTGGGTGTGTGACCTTGGGTAAGTTATTTCACTCTCTGAGCCCCTCCTTTGGGGACGAAGACAGCACTGCACCTTGCCCATGGGAGAAGGTGGAGAGGCACTGGCACAGCCCAGTGGAAGGCCAGCCTCAGCAGGCAGTGGTACCAACAACCCCCCACCTCAGAGATGACAGAGACATGGGTCCTTCCGGTCATGCCATGCCATGCACAGTCAGTGGGAAAATGCGGCCCACATAGAAACCACTCCCTTCTCACCTGAGGGAAGCAGCTGGCAGGCTCAGTGGGGCAGCCTGCTCTCCCTGCAGGTGTGGGCAGCCCCACCCATGGTTCTAGCTATCCTCCTGACATCCCCAGGGGTGTGGGCAGGGCATTTCTGGGTCAAAGGCAGAATCAAGGGGGGAAAGGACCCTTTGGTTGTGTAGGAAGCACGAAGTGGGCCACAAAGACGTATTTCGAGGGGCTCCATGGAAAGGTCACGTGCTTAGATAGAGTTCAGAATTCTGACCTAGCCATTGCAATGAATTTGAAAACCAAGATTCTACACTCGGGGAGAGGGTAGTATTGCTTGGTAGAAAGTAAGTGGACTTCCTCTAGTAACAATTTAATCTCCTCTAGAGGGTGGGGTGACCTCTGAGCCCTCTGTATGTCCTGCCTGATAAGAGAGTCTTTGTTTACCTGGAGTCAGCCAGATAATCTAAGCTAGCAAAGTGACTGAGGCGGGGACTTTGGGCCTCCATGTCAGCTTGAATTCCAGAGGGCCTAAACACTGAAAGACAACCACAGGGACAGTCAACTATGTCTACATGACAAGCCCCTAAAAAGCTCTGCCATGAGGGCCCAGATGAGCTTCCCTGGTTGGCAATACTCCACAGATGCTGCTGGGAGGAGTAGGGTGGCCACAACCCCCCCAGGACTGGGGGAAGCCCCGCGCATGGGGCTCTCTGGGATTCCACCCCATGAGCCTTGTCTCTCTGCATCTTTCCCTGTAATAAACTGTAACCAGGAGAGTAACAGTGTTCAGTGTGTTCCATGAGTCCTTCCATAGAAGCTGGGTAGCCTGAGGAACCCCTGAACTTAGAGTTATCAGAAGTGGGGGTAGTCTTGGGGACTCCCCAGCCCTCAGCTTTGGGCTCAGATGGACCTGGGCTTCAAAGTGTGACCCCACCAGCTGTGTGATGGGGGTGTCACGGCCCCCAAATGATGTCTCTCTTTGAGGGGTAGACACAAGCAGAGTGCAGCAAGCCAGCTTCCCCTCCTGGAAGCTTACCATCGTCCTCGTCCTTGGCACCCGGCATGGGCACAAATAGGGGTTCCGCCGGCCAGCAGTGCTCTTCTCCCCATTTTAGGGACGCCTTTGTGAGCATGTCGTATTTCAGTATCTGTACACCCAAAGAGGGGAAACATGGGAGCGACTGGGAGAGCACACTCATTCCCCACGATCATGCATAGGAAGGCATCAAGGTGAACAGAGCCCGGACTAAGTCCCTCTAAAGTAGACTCCAGGTGGCAACTATCTCTGGTTAGCCTAACAACAGAATGAAAGCAGCTAGCTTCCTCCTCCAGCTAAGCAAAGGTCCTCCTTCTACCTAATGGCTGGCACTGCAGACAGAATTCAAATAAAAATAAAAATCCTGAATTTATCTGGCATTTGGCACTATATTGCAACTTTCGTATGTGTTGAATAAACTGACGTATTTAATGCAAACATTCAAAGCATAATACAACTCTTCTGATGCTTTAAAAGTGCAAGTCCCTGACATATCTTAATCCCTAACAGACCTGCCTCTCCTTAGGGTGTGGGATTAGTGGGGAGTGACCTGGGTTGTGTGCACGTGTGTGCGGGAACCTTAATTTTTTGCTCAGTACATTTCTGCCCTGTTAGCATTTTAGAAAAAAGATTTTCCATTTTGTTATTTAAAAAAATGAAGATATTAATGAAAAGTGATGTCTGTCTGCACAGCACTTAGCATAGTCCCTGGGATACCAGAGTGTTCAGAAAACACTAGTTTAAAGGGCAAAATAAACCTTCCAAGTTTCAGCTCTCCCCTCTCTGCTTGAGAGGGTGAATTCCTTAAGGGCAGGGATTGGAGTCCCCCTGTGCACTTCCTCATCCTCCATGCCTACTATTGTAGTAGGGAATTGTAGCACATAGTTGGTGCTTAGGAAACATATATCGAATAAAGAAATCAACAGATAAGCTGCAGCCATGACCTCTTTCCTGAGCTCCGCACATCAGCTCTGTCTCCAGGATGGCACATCCATCGCTTTACCTCTGACCTATCCCCTGTCTTCAAGGGGATCTCCATCCTGACCTCCCTTTTCTTATCAGGGCCACTCAGTTTGAGAACCTGAGAATTCACCTTTGCAGAGAGATATCATTTTCAGGAAAGCCAGCCGAGATCACGCAGGGACTGGGTACCTTGGTTGGGATGGGACTCCACTGAACTTCAGCAGCAAAGACATATCGGTATTGCCTCCCATTGTGAGCATAGTTGATCCGGGGCAGCTCTAAGCCTAGAGAGAATGACAAGCTGATGAAGCCCCTGTCTTCAAGGACTGGGAGCATCTGCCCTCCTGGCAGGTTGGGCATCATTTCCACGAAAATGGCTTCTGAGGCCGGGATCCTTGACCTTGACTCCGGATTGGCATTGGATCACGGGTGGTCATAGGACCAGGGGAGGGAACGTCTGATAATTAGCCCAGCTGTATTAGAGGGTTCAGGAGCAAGGCGAGATACACTAGGTTCTTAAGTGCATAAACATCTTTAATTATCTGAGATAGAAATCAGAGAGAATTGCACAATTAAAATCAGAGGTTACTGAAATTTTCTTAAAACTCTCTAAAAAAAATATAGTTATGTGTGGGTGTGAAAAGAAACTTCTGAAGCCATGGAAAGGGGTGTCAATGGAGAGTAGTTAAATAAATCTGTGAATTCATAAAATAACCTTATGTAAAAATAGTGTTTACAAAGAGCTTTAACAACATTGGAAAGTGTCCGTACCATAAAATGAAGTGTAAAAGGCCGGTTACAGAATATCTCTACTATGTTATAAATGAAGAAAGTTTAGAAGCATTGTTAGGGTTATAACTTCCTTGTAGCTTATATTCTATAGTGTATATTCCAAGTTTCACATTATATACAATTTTCATTATACCTACTATTTCCGTAATCCAAAAAACCTTAAAATTTTGTCCATGTGCATGCATATCTATTTCTATAGGCCTGTTGTGTCGATTAAGAAATTTAGTTTCATCCAGTCTGAATACCGAAATGAAAGTCCCCTCTTATGAAATATTCCAGGTAGCTGGAGCCACGTGCTGGTGAAATTACAATGTCCAAGGAAATAGGAAGCAGGGATGGAAGCATGTGCCACGTGAAGGCTTCCTGACAAGGACCCATGGCCTAAATGGTATCAGCTCAGTGGGGCTCTAGGGGAATGGACTGTCTCAGTGGGCAGATGTCTGATCCCACGGACAAGTAATGATGACACTTCCAAGAGGCAGGTCGAGCTGAATGTGAGGAGGAGGGCCACCCACATATTTAAATCAGAAAAAGATGCCCAGTTGACCCAGAGTAGGCTGGAAACTTCCCATGAGGCTCCTGAGTCCCCCTTTCCTCCACCCTGTAAATGAGAGGCTATAGGCACTTGATTAAGTAAAATATGACCCATCCCTACAAATTCTGTGTGGCTATTAAGGCCATGTTCTTGAGGAATCTTTAGGATGTGGGAAAACTCTCAGGCCTACATTCGTTAAGTGGAAGAAGCCATTTCAGAACATTCTAGATTGTATGGTACACATTCCATAAAACTATAAATGCAGAGGTTAAGGGTTTTTCAAGTCCAAGAAATCTGGGTTCAGATCCTGGCTCTGCTGCCTGTCTTTGACTAAGTGACCAAGTTATTCTCAGCTTTGCTGTTCTTAGCTCTAAAGCAAGGATAATACAGCCAGTTTTCTGATAATATTCACCTTTTGCTGGATTCTTGCTACGGGTCAGCCCCTAATCAAAGCCCTTTATGGGTGTGAACTCCTCTAATGTCAACAGGAACAGGATAAGACTGTTGGGAGAAACGAGAGGCTGTCTGAGACGACCTAAGAGCGCCAACATACGCCACGTGGTCCTAAGAGCCCGGGGTATCATGGGTGGAGGAATGAGGAGGGGTTTGTCTACAGTCATACTTTTCAGTCTTGCTGGAGATTGCTAAAATAAACAATTCTCCTCTCAGAAACAAGAAGGCCTGATGTTTTATGCCTCCATCTGCCCATACAATGGGGTGGGTGAGTGGAGATGGAGGCTGATGCCTAAGACCACACATTCCCTTCTGAAGACTCCAGCTGGGTGCCACACAGAACCCACTGCAGGATCCATGACGCAGCCTTTGCAGAAGGGTTCTCATGAGCAATCCAAGACTGTCCTAGGAGAGTCCCCAGGGCTGTGTCCTTCCAAACACCTGACCCTGGCACTGGGGCTGCTGCTGTGGGGCGCAAGGCCCTCCAGTGTGGAGCCGTGCCACTCTAGCTGAGGGTCCTTGGGCAACTTAAGTGATGAGCCCAGACCACTCTAAACCAGACTTTTGTCACATGTTGGTGATCCCAGAGCCCAGACACACGGTCCCTGCCTCGTGGGTTCATATTCTAGGGTAGCAGTTCTCAGTCAGAGGGGTGGTGCTCCCCATGGGCCACTGGCAATGTGTATACTTCTAGTTGTTCTGATCCAAGGTGGGGGTGCCTCCAACATCTAATGGGTAGAAGCTGGGGATGGTGCTGGACATCCTACAGTAGCCGGGACGGCCCCCACCTCAGAGAATGGCCAGGCCCCAGGTCCCAGTGGCACCCAGGTTGAGAAGCCCTGCTCTGGTGGGTGTGTCTTCTGTTTGAGGGGGGGTGATATTCTGTGTATGGCCCCACCTTTCTGTGCCCAGCCTGCTCCCCACAGACTGGGGCTGATGGCACCTGTCCTTCAGGGTATTCTGAATGTGAAGCAGCAGAAACCCAAGCTTGCTGTACCTGTTCAGAAAGTCAGCATCCAATAAATTGCAGCATTTATAGAAGACAGCTATGAAAGTCTTCCAGGCCACTGACCACCCCCCAGCGCCCAGATGCTTTTCCCTGGGGCATTCCTCTTTGTCTCTTGTACATGCATAACTCTTCCACATCCAAAGGAGGTGTTATATAAAGAGGCCTTGGGGGTCTTCATGACACTCTGCCCCTTCCCGAAACATAGGGAGAGAGGATGCATTTTACCTTCGTAAAGCACCTCTGGCCGGCAGTAGACTTGGTCATCTTTTTCCTTCAGGGCTCTTGCTGTGGTGGATGCCACTTTGATTAAATTTGAGCCCACATCTGCATTCTTCAAGAATCAATTTTCCAAAAAGAAAGAAAAGATGTTATCTAGAGCGAACACTAGCTTTACTGAGTACTTTAAAATAGTGTTTAATGTGTGTCATTCTGTTCTTGCCTTATGTTAACCACACAAAGCAGCTGTTTTATTATTGATATTCTCATTCTCAGCTAAAAATTAGTATTGGCAACTTGAAGTGACTCCCCCAAGGTAGGTGGTAGCATGGGGGCCCCTGGAACCATGGCTCTTTTTTTCTACTCTGGGCTGCCTTATCCCTCACAAGTGAAAATTAATATACTTATAAATGCTCACTTTTCAAATAACTGGATGATTCACCTGTAAAAGGCTGCATCAGTCATTACAAGGGTGCTTACAAAGAGCAAATAACATGGGAAATGCTCCTGGTAGACTCCTGAGTGAAGAAAACAGCAGGGTAAACTGCATATGCAGTCTGAGCTCAACTAGGTAAAAAAAAAATTAATTAAAAAAGCCTGGGAGAAGGAAGAAGTCAAACTGTCCCTGTTTGCAGATGACATGATAGTATACATAAAAAAACATAAAGAATCCACTCCAAAACTACTAGATCTAATATCTGAATTCAGCAAAGTTGCAGGATACAAAATTAATACACAGAAATCTGTTGCATTCCTATACACTAATGGTGACCTAGCAGAAAGAGAAATCAGGAAAACAATTCCATTCACAATCGCATAAAAAAGAGTAAAATACCTAGGAATAAACCTAACCAAGGAAGTGAAAGACCTATACCCTGAAAACTACAAGACACTCTTAAGAGAAATTAAAGAGGACACTAATAAATGGAAATTCATCCCATGCTCTTGGCTAGGAAGAATTAATATTGTCAAAATGGCCGTCCTGCCTAAAGCAATCTACAGATTCAATGCAATCCCTATCAAAATACCAACAGCATTCTTCAATGAATTAGAGAAAATAGTTATAAAATTCATATGGAATGACAAAAGACCCCGAATAGCCAAAGCAATCCTGAGAAGGAAGAATAAAGCAGGGGGAATTACACTCCCTGATTTCAAGCTCTACTACAAAGCCACAGTAATCAAGACAATTTGAGACTGGCACAAGAACAGACCCATAGACCAGTGGAACAGAAGAGAGAGCCCTGATATAAACCCAAACATATACGGTTAATTAATATACGATAAAGGAGCCAAGGTTATACAATGGGGAAATGACAGCCTGTTCAACAGCTGGGGTTGGCAAAACTGGACAGCTACATGTAAGAGAATGAAACTGGATTACTGTCTAACCCATACACAAAAGTAAACTCAAAATGGATCAAAGACCTGAATATAAGTCATGAAACCACAAAACTCTTAGAAAAAAATATAGGCACAAATCTCTTGGACATAAATTTGAGCAACTTCTTCATGAACATATCTCCCCGGGCAAAGGAAACAAAAGCAAAAATAAACAAGTGGGACTATATCAAACTAAAAAGCTTCTGTACAGCAAAGGATACCATCAGTAGAACAAAAAGACAACCTACAGTATGGGAGAATATATTCATAAATGACATATCTGATAAGAGGTTGACATCCAAAATATATAAAGAGCTCACGCACCTCAACAAACCAAAAGCAAATAATCCAATTAAGAAATGGGCAGAGGACATGAATAGACTCTTCTCCAAAGAAGAAATTCAGATGTTCAACAGGCACATGAAAAGATGCTAAACATTGCTAATCATCAGAGAAATGCAAATTAAAACCACAATGAGATGTCACCTCACACCAGTTAGGATGGCCAACATCCAAAAGACAAACAACAACAAATGTCAGTGAGGATGTGGAGAAAGGGGGACCCTCCTACTCTGCTGGTGGGAATGTAAATTAGTTCAACCATTGTGGAAAGCAGTATGGAGGTTCCTCAAAAAACTCAAAATAGAAATACCATTTGACCCAGGAATTCCATTCCTAGGAATTTACCCTAAGAATGCAGCAGCCCAGTTTGAAAAAGACATGCGCACCCTTATGTTTATCGCAGCACTATTTACAATAGCCAAGAAATGGAAGCAACCTAAGTGTCCATCCGTAGATGAATGGATAAAGAAGATGTGGTACATATACACAATGGACTATTATTCAGCCATAAGAAGAAAACAAATCCTACCATTTGCAACAACATGGATGGAGCTAGAGGGTATTATGCTCAGTGAAATAAGCCAGGCGGAGAAAGACAAGTATCAGATGATTTCACTCATCTGTGGAGTATAAGAACAAAGAAAAAAACTGAAGGAACAAAACAGCTGCAGACTCACAGAACCCAAGAACGGACTAACAGTTACCAAAGGGAAAGGGACTGGGAGGATGGGTGGGAAGGGAGGGAGAAGGGGGAATAAGGGACATTACGATTAACAGACGTAATGCAGCGGTGGGGAAGCGGGCACAGGGAAGGTAGTATTTATAGAGAAGACAAGTAGTGATTCTATAGCATCTTACCATGCTGATGGACAGTGACTGTAGTGGGGTATGTGGGGGGGACCTGATAATAGGAGTCTAGTTACCATAATGTTGTTCAAGTGATTGTACATTAATGATACCAAAAAAAAAAAGCCTGGCAGAAATATACAAACACAGCAGGCAATGGGATTATGGAAGTTTTATTTCTTTTCCTATGCTTATCTGTATATTCTGTATTTCCTCCTATGAAAATGTTTCACTGTGAAAATGAAAACAGATATGCAATAAAAATTGGTTGGGAGAAAAATATCTATCAAGGACATCCCTTGGTCTCAAGTTACGATCAGAGTGTGCTCTGTTCAGTACCTTACCATCACCCAGGAGAGGGATTTAACACAGTTCAGGAAATAGTTACTGAGCATCTACGACTCTGTTTCCCTACATACTGGCTATGGGGTCTTGAGCAAGTTACGTAGTATCTCTGAAGTTCAGTTTTCTCATCTGTAATGATGGTATGGTAGAGACATCATGTAAATGCTATATGCATCTCTGAGCTATTGAGCCGATTAAATAAAATACTCCACCCAAATGGTTTAAAAGCGGGCCTGATTACTAGATATATGCTGGCTGCCACTGATGCTATGTTTATTATTATTATTATTATTATTATTATTATATTACCACAGCTAGTGTGGGGGTGCGAGTTCAGATTAGGCACCAGAGGGGAATGAGCAACATGAATCCCTGCCTTCATGGAGTTTACAGTGGGGCGGGGGTGGGGGCACTATTGTTATGACTGACTCCTTCTCATTTAAACTTTTCTCTACTTTCCAAATTTTCCAAAATGGGTTTTTCTAATGAAAACAAACCTATTTGAACGATAGCAGCTTTTTGCTGGGAATGGGAGAAAATTCACAATAGCCTGCCAGTTGAACTAAGGGGTCCTTCGAGATTTGTTTAGTCCCATTTCTCAATTCATAAAAGAGGATACCAAGGCCCAGAGAAGGAAAGTGGCTTGCCCAAGGCCACACAGAGGGAAGCAGAACCTGGGCCCTTCACACTGTGACTTTCTGCTTAGAAACAAGAACATCGCAGGCAGGGGGCAAAGCAAGTGCAAAGGCCCTGAGGCTGGGCCCATGCAGTATCCCCTTCCCTAACAACTCAGTCTGCAGTGTCTTCAAGGCATTTGTCCCAAGCTATGATTATCTTCTGTATGGAACTGCTCCCTTTTTTATAGGAACATGTTTTCCCCATGAAGTCAGGGAACAGATTTTGTTCCGTGTGTGGTGCCTAGCTCCCAGGAAGTAATTTCTGGATGAATGAGTGAATGCATAGATGCAATACATTTTTCCTTCAACTGTCAAGGCACAAAACATGGACTCTGCAGGATGGTTGTAAGAATGAAAGGAGATAAACTGCATGAAAAAGTTGCCCAGTGCCTGGCACATGGGCAATGTCTTATAAACAGCTCTGAGTGCCTCCATCTGCACCACCACGAAATGGTGAGAGGCCCTGCCTGGTGCCTTGCTAGTCACATGACAGCAACAGGCCTCTTGTGCATGGCCTGGGCTTGATTCTCAGGGAGGTGATCTGCAGAGATGGCTTATAACCTCAGCTTGAAACTGGTCAGACTGGTTGAGGGATAAACTGAATTTTTCCATGCACAGCAGTAACAAACATGACTCGGCTCCTTTGACTGCCAACATGCTCAGCTTTGGGAAGAAATCACTTTCCAGCCAGAATTCAACAAAATCCTACAGGTTTTCTTTGCAATCCTTAAACTTGAAGAAACTCCCATGAGAAGCATTAATCTCAGTAGTCCCCCCCCAAACACTGGCTTCGGAGTTTGGCAGCCCCAGGTTTGAAATCTGACTCCAAGGTCTTCTATAGGAACTTGAGCAGGCCTCCAGCCTCCCTGAGCCTGATTCCTTATTTGTAAGATATGGGGGGGTGGGGGGAGATTCATACCTTTTGGATGGGTGGTGTGCATAAGGGAGGCTTTGAGCTGTGTTTGAGGATTACGGTAAAGATTAAATTAAGCAATGGTTATGAAAACACCTGGGCCAGGGCCAGATGCATTGTGATTAGTACTTGAAGCCAGAAAGACATGCATTCAAATCCCACCACAAATCCCATGGATAATTCTGTGATGTTGGGCAAGTTACTCTTTCATCTGCAGTCAAAGGTTAATAAGCAAATCAGAGGACTGTCACATGGGTTAGATGAGAAGCATGCAAAGCAATTGATAGCCCTTAAAACTTGCAGGACCCAGGACAAGGGTAGAAGTCCACTAACCCTATATCTAAATATAGCAAGCAAATTGTTAAGTGAAATGCCATTCTCTCTCCCTACCTTGACACACAGACCTTCATAATGGTGTGGAACTGTGCTGTCCTCTGTGGCAACCACTAGCCACATATGGCTGTTTAATTTTAAAAGTTGGTACAATTACACAGTTCCTCAGCTCACTAGCCACATTTCAATAGCACACGTGGCTCATGGCTACTGCATTAGATGGACAGAGACTGCTTCACCATTGCGGTGGACGCTGCTGCCCAGTGCCAGTCTGCAAGGATGAGCGTGAATTCATCATTCTAGGACGCCCTGGAGTTCTGAGCTGGCAGAGGGTGACGGAGTGAGAGCCAGCCTCTGGGTCCCGGCATTCTGTCCTGCCCCTTCCTTCCCACTGCACAGACGCCCCCTCCAGCATGACCTCGTGGGCCTGAGGAGGCACACGTCTGGCACAGCTGGCACTCAGGAGGACAGAGGCAGGTGCTGGAAGCAGTTTCTGGGCTCCACAGGCAGGGGATTCAGCGGTCCCAGATAGCCATTCATGGTTGGAGCTGGGGACACCCATCTGGGTGGGCATGATCCCATGGCCCCGTGAGCTCCTCCCCTTTTGGGGAAGGGACACTGCTGGAGAGGCCAGATTAGGGCCCCCAAAGTGTAGGGGCCTCTCTTGCTGGGGCCTAAGAACAGAAAGGCATCTGACACAGGGCCTGGCACAGTGAGCTCTCAAAAAATGGCAGCTTCTCTTAGTACTGGCCTTCAGTTTTGTATTTAGGGCCAAGACAAAAATGAAATCTACTGAATTGGTTAAAGCCACCCCTCTAGGTCCAAGGTGTCTCCTCCTGTGATAGCCCCTTATGTGTGCACAGCTGTTGGGAAGGAAGTCAAGGCTTCTGAACCCACCTGGGGGCGGAGCACCACCCGGCCAAGGGCAGGGCGGCAGCCCGACTATCTGCACACGCCCATGCCCCTCCCAGCCCTGCCCTGCCTTAGCCAAGCCCCATGCCACCCCACGTAACTGGCCCACGGTGCCAAGAGGCCCCACCTTTCTTTGACCCCAGCTGGCCCAAACGCAAGAGAATCTGGGGCAGCTGGGAGATCCTAGCCTTTTAAACCACCATCACTGTTTTCCATTCTATGGGGAAAGCGCTTTCCGCTTGGGAAATATTCTAGGTGCTAAAGGAAGACTGTGCCCTTAGGAGAACCCACTTCACATTTCCCATCCATCTATCCATTCACTCATTCACTGGAAACAGTTACGAGCTTAGGGAGAACCCCCTGGGTGCTAGACCCTGTGATGGGCACGGGGGTAAATGGCTGACAGGCCAGAGTCCCGGGCCTCCCAGGGCTTTCACAGGAAGAGGTGTCTGAACAAGTCCATTATACTGGAGATGAACACTGAGCCAAGAGCTGCAGGTGCCGTTAGAGTGTCAACTCATTTGTGGGGGGGTGAGGATGCTCAGACCTGCAGGATGAGCAGGAATTTGTTAGCCTGGTGGTTCCCTCCTTGGCTGCCAATTAGAGTCCCTTTGGGGCCCTGAGATCATTTTCATGTCGGCCCCCATCCTGATTCTGCCTTCACTGGGCTGGGCGTGGTCTCAGAGCCCCCAGGACAGTCCGACTTGCAGCCAGGACAGGAGTGGAGGACTGATGGGAGGAGGACCTGGTTGCAGGCCAAGGGACAGTGAACATGCCAACGGTGCTTGAGAATGCGTGGCATCTCCCACGACCCTTCCGTGATGAACCTCTGGCCAGGAGGGAGTGAGAGCCACTGGACCCAGGACATGTAGGCCCTGTCTGCCTGCTCAGCTTTCTAATTTCAATATGCAGGTGGGGCAACTTGAAAGTGAAGCCAGAAGACTTTTTAAGGGACAATAAATAGTAGTTTAGAAGCGTGGCCAGAGCTACCCTTCCCAGGGCTCACTCTTCTTTGCTAGTTTCAAAGCAGTAGGTGGCTTATGTGGTGGCTTTTTACAATATATGTGCTAAACTTCTTAGCTTGGTGCCAAGAAGCAAGGCTTTTTCAAGTGTGACAAAAGGCTATAAAATCCCGTGGTGTGTGGGTGGTGGGAATTAGTGTTTCCATCTTCAGTCTGAGGTTGGCCATGAGGTAGGGGGCAGGGCCTGGGGATTTGTGACACCCCCATTTCTCCTGGAACTAGGAGATGCAGTCCTAGGCACTGCACTGTGCTAGCCCCCAGAGTGGGGGTACAGAGGCCCGTGTAGTGGTTTTGTGGGACATGGCGGTTCATTCAATGGCCCTGAATCACATGGGGAGAAAGTCAATTCCTTTTTCTCTTCCAATATTTCAGACTGTGTCAAGGAGAGGGTCTCACTTACGTGGCACTGTATTTTTAACACCCAATTCTTTTAGAACTTTTTAAAACAAAGATAGATAGGTAAGTCTTGGCAAACAACAGTATGTGGCTTAAGACCTCCGCTTTCCTTGTGTTGTTTTATGCTCATACTCTGTTCTATCACAGCAAGCAAAGCCACCTCTCCCCTGAGTAGTGATGTACTGAGTTGCATGTAGTGAGCTGATTTAAACAAGATCATGACTTTGTAAATGTTAACTACAGGGGAAAGGAAATAGGGTAAAAATCATGACAGACATACACAAGTGATTGTGGATAGGGAAATGCTGGGGAGACAGGGAAGAACCCCAACTCTGGAGTCAGACGAGCCTGGGTTCAAAGGCAGGCCCCCACTCACTGGTCAGGAGCCTGTCTGATCTACACTGAGGAGCCTGGCAGTGAGGGTGGGAGGAGTCTCCCCGGGCCTTGCATAGGAGTGTCCTCCATTCCCCAGGACTGCAGAGCCCTGAGAGGAGTATAACCATGTGGGCTCTTTCCAGGAGACAGGCATGCTGGGAAGAACAGGGGTTAATCCCCTGACCAGCTTCAAGTTCAGGTGTAGAGACAGGCTGGTTCAGGTGCCCGTCTTGGCACTACCACTCTGGGCTGTGTGACCTTGGGCCCATTCCTTAACCTCTCTGAGCCTCAGTTTCTTCATCTGTAAAATGAGCCTAACATGAGGACCTTTTCCATAGGTTTTTTTTTGATCATTAAGTGAGGGAAGGAAATATAAAATGCTCAGTAAAGTACCCGGTACACAGAGTGCATTTAATAAATATGAGCCATCAAAAGAGGACTGAGTTGAATTTGGTTTCATAAGTTAATTAAGTCATGAAGTCAGCGAGTTCTGGAGTCAGAACCTCTGTAGCCTCCAAAACCAAGCCCAGAACCTTGGCGGCATCACCTTAATTGAGGATAACATCTGGCGTAGTGGGTATTTTTAGTGCAAGAACAGGACTGTCCACAGCAGGGCACTGGGTAAGCAAATGGGGGTGAATCTCCACAACAGACTGTCAGGCAAATATTTAAAGTGATGCTGCAGAAGAACATTTAATGTCATGGAGAGATGTTCAGATACGTAAATAGGTGAACAAGCAGTACATAAAATAGTTTGGACACAGTCAGCCCTGAGAAGGAGAGGGGTGGGAGTGCCGCACACAGGTGAACCTTGAAATCGTGCTGAGCGAGCAGCTGCTGGGAGAGGCCACGCGGTGTAGGGGTCCATCTGCAGGAAGTGTCTGGGACAGGCGAATCCTCAGAGACAGAAAGTGCAGTGGTGGATGCCTGGGGCGATGGAGGGATTGAGGATGGGGTGCTTACGGGGTGCAAGGTTTCTTTTTGGGGTGATGAAAGTGTTTGAAAATCGACTGTGGCATTCATGGCACAACTCTGAATATACTAAAAGCCATTGAAATGTACACTTTGAGTGAAAAGGGTGAATCTATATGTCATATATTGCTTAATTTTAGAGAAGGAAATCATACTGCACATAACTGTTAACATCTGAGATATGTATATAATATATATATATATATATATATATATACCAACATATATGGGCATATATATATATATATCAGTGTCTGTCTATCTATGGAGTGAGAGAGACTTTGGGAGGTAACACAAATACATCCATCAGGAGCTTGTTATGGGGATTCTTTTTCCTTTGTATGTGACCTACATTTTCTAAGGTTTCTACTACGAATAAGTACCCCTTTCAGAAAAATAATGAAAACCATTTTCTGTCTTTCTTTAAGAACAGCTCATTTGCTATTTCAATGTCGATCAGATCAGTGCCAAAATAACTTGCCGCCTGGGCTCACGTCTCCCCAGGAATATAACAGGCCTTCCCTCAAGCTTTTCGTTACCTTGTCCACCTGCAGGGGCACGGCGAACCTCTTGAGGGTGGGGATGGAGGTGAGCCTGGCCTTCTCTTCAAAGTCCTGGTTCAGGTTAGCCAAGTAGAAGAGCTGGTAGAGGCTGCTGTCCTCATAGGCGATGACATCAAACAGGAGGCAGCCGTCCTCCTCGTAGGCGTTGACGTGGTGGAAGACCACCATGGGGTCCGTGTAGAACTTGATGGGCACTGGCTTCCTAGTCCTCTGGTCGACGATGTGGATGTAAGTCTGAAAGAATACGCCCACCCAAGGTCAGCTCTTCCTCTGCCGGCCCGATGCTCTGGCACCAGGTACGGGACAAGACTGGCCCTGCCACTATTAGCTCTTGACCCTGGAGCGGCCCTTCCCCATTTGACCCTCCATGTCCCACCTCCAGAGCGCCAGCCACAAGGAAGCCCTAGATACAGGGAGCTGCTAGTGGTTGTCTGTCTGTCTGTCATCGCCTCTTGCAGACGGAGGGGAGGGAGTTTTGCTGCCCTGACAGTGTTTGGGGGAGGCCCTGAGGGTGCCCTTCCACTTGACTCTGACTCCAGGTGGGCAGTGACAGGCCAGCTTCCTGGCATCCTTGCAATGCCCATGTTGGATAGAACCAGTCAGGCTCTGGCCCTCTAGGCCCCCCTGGGCTCCACCCCCAGCCAGAGCCCTAAGAGCCTAAACCCACGCCCGCCCACTGGCTCCCCTCCCTGACCTTTCTAGTGTGCCGAGACGAGGCTGTCACTCAGCCCCTGGCCCTGGGGGCTGCAGTGTGGTGACCCATTCCAGGTAAGGAGCCCACACCACGGGGGTCATCTCATCAGGCCTCCGCCCGCCTCTCTGGTTGTCATGAGGCCATATGGCTCTGGGTGGTAATTAGCCATATCTGCAGCCCCAGTTGCCTAATCCAAAGTGTGTGTGTGGGGGGGGTTGTTTTCTTTCTCTAACAACTCTGGCCTAACCACCCTCCTCTGAGAGGCAGGGAGGGACCTCTGCAAACTGTGCTCTGGCCGTCCCCTCCCAGCTTCCTCGCCTCTCTCTCCTGCCCCAGAATGGAGCTTTGAATGTTAATCAGGGGTACAGAGGAGGCTTTGCTAGCATGGAGGGGGGGGCACAGTATGGGATGGGCACAGAGGGGTGACTATCTTAGGTCTTTTCTTCTTCATGACCCCAATCCCTGGGTCAGCCCCAAGGACTTCTCAGTGTTCTCTTCCAAATGCATCCCAAAGCTCTTCCCAGGGCGCTCTGCTCTGCCCTCAGGGCCTCTGTCTTCTCACTGTGGGATCCTCTGAGGGCCAGAGGCTCTCCAGGGGTGCCAATTAGAGGCCTGGGGGCTCTGAAGCTCCTGCCAGTGGCATACGCCTCAGTTGTGTTTGGGGAAATGGCTGCAGGGCAGACCTAACTTCAGCTGGCTTCCTCTTGGTGGTGCCCCGGCCCCACTCCGTCACTCCACAGACATTC
This sequence comes from Smutsia gigantea, assembly GCA_032199065.1. Lineage (NCBI taxonomy): Eukaryota > Metazoa > Chordata > Mammalia > Pholidota > Manidae > Smutsia > Smutsia gigantea. The sequence goes on along the minus strand of JAVSCE010005347.1, from coordinate 45,153 downwards.
CCACAGGGCCTGCGACATGTCAGGCACTTTTTCAGGAACTGGAGAGACAAAGTGAAACAAAGCCCTTCCTTTCGTGGTGCTTATACTCCAAGGGGTGAGGCTGACAGTCAGTGATCAGAGGCACCCTGCACTGACTGAGGGGCAATGCCTGAAGACACAGAGCAGGGGAGGCGGGTCTGTTAGAGACGGTCACCAAGGCAGGCCTCAGACCTAGGTCACTTGAGGGAGGAAGCCGTCTGAGGAAGAACGGTCCAGGCAGTGGGGACAGAATATGCAAAGTCCCTGAGGCAGGATGTGTTTGACTGGCTGGAGATACAGAAGGAGGCTGAGTGGGCAGGGAGCCAGTGGCTGGGACGAGAGCGTGTGGGAATATACAGGCTGGTGAGTGAAGCCTTTGGATCTTATTTGGAGGAAGATGTGAAATCAGTAGAAGGTTCTGAGCTGAGAAGAGACCTCCCCAATCTCTTTGTTCCCTCAGACACCTCATTCTCAACTCTGAGAAGAGAGGACAGGCCTTAAGAGCTTGCCAGTCACAAACTGGACACCTATTTGTGTATGTACACAAGGCATAGAAAGAGGTGTAACATGATGTCAAATGGAGGGTGGTGGACGGGGGTTGCATGGGGACGGGAAGGGGTATGGACTCGATATGCCACCTTCTACCTGTTACATGCGTATTATTTGAAGAGATGACACTGAGAATTACTTGATCATTTTCACAAGTAAAAATTAACTTGTTTGAATGGGAACTAAATACACACCTATATGTACACACAGACGTCCGTGCAGGCATGTGTATAAACATGCACACCCACACGTACACATGGGCATACACGCTTTGTGTGCTCAGGTGCCGTTGAATGAAGACGTCTCCTTGTGCTGTCTGGTTGAACACTGTGCTGTGCTATCTACGTACCCTGTGGCCCTCCCCTAATGCTGCCCGGGGGCTGCAGGGACACCGGAAGGGCCGTGGGCGGTGGAGGCCGTGAGGAGCTGGGTGCTGGTCAGGCCTGAGCAGCAGCCCCTTTGCTGCTGGGTCAGTGCAGACTGCCTGGCTGATGCTGCCGCCTTGCCCAAGGTCACACCCTTCCAGGGACAGTCCACTCTACTGACTTACTGACTTGGGCTGGCCCCTTGCCCCAACTCAGAACCACCCAGATTCAGAACTCCCTGGAAATGGCTGATGCCTCTGGGGAGACCACCTAGCAGCTCACACCCACCCTCCCGAAGAAACCTGCATGCTGACCTGCACCTCGGAGGCTGGCGCTGGGCACCCCTGGCGCTGCCCATCCTGGTGCTGGGGGTGTGCTGGTTGGGCAGGGCTGCAGGTCCTGGCCGGGCCTTACCTTGTCTTCCCTGTGGAAAGTCAGGCAGGAAGCCCAGTTCACTCCTCGGAAGTAGGCAGTCAACATCTTCAGGATATCTAGCTTGAAAGGCTGCTCAAGGAAAACGATGTAGTTCTCGGTGATGCCAAAGCTGTGGTAATAGCTCGGGGAGAGCAGCGAGCGGGAGGTGATGGAGCAGAACACCTCCGTGTGCTTCAACGGGCTCCCGGCCTTCTTCTTGCCCTCTAGAGAAAAGCAAGCCTCAGCAGCAGCCCAGGACCTGGCTGCCCCCTGACACTGCGCCTCCCAACTGACCCGGTCGCTCAGAAGAACCTTCGCGTGTGAGCCGACGACTAAGAAGAGGCAGAGGCTGGGGGCCCTTCCCACTCAGCCAGCCCCTGGGAGACCTGCTTCTGCATCTGAAAACATGCTACACAGCGTCAGGCCTCTGGGCCAGCAGTCCACAGCTAAGACCCGGGGCTGAACCCAGCCTCAACCTGTTTTTGTGATCAAGGTTTATCTGGAACACAGCTGTGCTCCCTCCTGGATACGGCGCCCTTGGCCGCTTTTCCTTTCCAGCTAAAGTGGCATACTGAGTAGTTCCCATAGAGCCATGCCTGCACGGCCCCAAATCTGTACTCAGACCCTTTGTAGAAAACATTGGCCAACCTTGCTCTGGAGCACTGCTTCCCAAACCTTAACATGTGTGTGGATCACCTGGAGATCATGATAAAATGGGGAGTTTGACTCGGTCCGTAGGGCTAAGAGCTGGAGGTTCTGCATTTCCACCAAGCTCCCCGGTGATGGGCCAGCTTCCCAGGCTCAAGCTTTGAGACTGTTGAGCCGCTGTTTGGCATGTCTTTCACAGGGTTTCCATGACCTTCTCTTGGCACTGCCCATTCTGAAACACCTGAGAACGAGCCTATGGGCCTACTGCTGAGGGGCTGTCACATATATTGGATTCCCACTTTACAGATGGGGAACCGAGGCATGGTGGAATGGTCTGTCATTATGGCCAAAGGCACAAGGTTAAGAAGCCAAGAAGACAGAGCCCCTGAGCTTGGCTGCCAATGCTGTCACGAGGGACTGTAACACTCAGAGTGAAGGGAGAGAACAGAATGAAGTCACGGAGGAATCCAGGTACCTCGCCCAGCGCCCCAACGCCAAAGGTGCTCAGCACATGCTCAGTTTTCTTGTTCCTCTGCAGGGATGAGTCAGCTACTAGCCAAAAGGCCTCACCACCCAGGCCTGGGGCTGGTTTATAATGAGTTATCTGCAAGCGTCCCCACCTTTCTTGTGGCCACCTGTGCACCCTGTAAACAGCTGGCTGGTGGGAGGGATGCCGTGGGGCTGTGGGGTAGTTCTTTTCTTCACAAAACAAATGGAGCACAAAGCAAGAGGAAATGAAAAGTGCCCTGGCCTGGGAGGCAAGAGACGGGAGTGAACCCCAGGGAGGCTGCCAGCAGGAGCAGCTGCCCAGCGGGGAGCTGCGTATCCTGTCACCTGGCCCCCTGGGCCTCACACTCCTCTGTAAGATAAGGAGCAAACTCAAATGCCCAGACCATCTGTAGGGCTGATGTTCTGGGAGTCTTTTTGGCTTTTTTGGCTTCATTAATGGGAGTTCCATTTAACAAGAATACTCACTATACCTTTTGACCTTGCAGGCTCATATTCGCTGGCAGAACCTGGTGGACTGTGGGGATGGGGACCAGCAGGGATCACCAAGGAAGCCCGTTTTCCTAAACCAGTCAAGCCAAGCACCCTCGCGCTTCTGTCCCGTCTCCTGAGCTCTGTGCAGCCGCCCTTGGAGGCCTGGTCTCCGGGGGGTTGGTCCCAGGAGGGTCCTGGACAGATAAGGGCTGGGAGCCCCCCACCAGGGATGTGCAATCACACCTGGCCTGGGCTTTGCTTCAGGTTCCCAGCCCTAAACAGAGAATGTCTGAAGGCCCAGAGAACAGGGTGAGGATCTGGAGCGGGTCCCGGCAGGGCCAAGCTCCCTGAACAACGCTGGGAGCCTGGGTTCAAGGGCTGGGATGAAAGTGGGCAGCACAGCCCTGACGTACAAAGGTTTGTCAGAAAACTAAAAAACTGTTGGATGGGCGTATGGATGAACGGAAGGAAGGAAGGATATGTAGATGATGAATGATGCACAAACTAATGAATTAATGAACTAGAGCCTAAGGAAAAGATTAGAACAGTGAAGGGATTCACTTCTTCTGAAAGGAAGCCCAGAGCATCTCTTCTCTCCTAAAGGAGAAAAGGAGCTCACGGTCAGTCAGACTCATCTGTGAGAGCAAGTGTCAGACTGGGTCCCGAGTCATCAACACAGAGCAGACCTGTCTGCAGGGAGCCACCCCGGGGTCTGTACTTCATTACATCCCCGGATGAATGACCTGGTACTGTGGCAGGGATCTTAAACATCACATATCTCGTCTTCCCCTTGTCCATGATGGATGTGCCCATGTTGAGGACATTTCCATCCGCATCGTAATGAGGATGTGATGTTGCCAGATTTACAGCCACGTATTTATGATAATCAACCTGCAAAACATGAAAGCCACCTGGTTTTAAAAAGGGTAAATCTCGTGAAAAGCAGACTGAGTATAGGTTTAGGGAGATGATGGCTATTTTTGTACATCTCCTGATCTGAAAATAAGACAGGCTTCACCTTTAAAAAGGATGTTTACTCTTGTGACCTGATGCAATCTCACAAGGGGCCTCCTACAGCAAACAGATCGCAGGGGCTTGGTGAGCTGTGGGTATTTTCGGTGGCAGTTGCTTTGACCCTGCCTCCTGGCCCTGCCAGGAGTCCTCAGCATGGAAACAGGACCTTCCCTGTGGAGAGCTCCAAGTACTGGCTTGGGCAGAGGGGCAGCCGTAGTTGCTGACCTTGGCCACGGCTCTGTATCATTCTGGTTAAGTCATTTCAATTCTCCCCTTTTGCATTCCATGAGGTATAAATCTCCAGGCCTCTCCCATAGTATTATTCTGGGAGTGGAGAGGATACAGAAACATCTGATCAAAGCAAAACTCAACTAACAAGCTCAATAATGACCCCCGCTCTCAACAGGCCACAGCCGAAGAACAATGGCATGGCTGGGGAACTCACTGCCCGCCCTTCCTCCCCCAGAATAGCACAATGTCCGGTCGAAAGTCAGGCAATGCTTCATTCTCTCCCAGAATTTCCTCCCTGCAGCTTTGCAGAGAGCATACATCAGTTGGACCTATGCCTCCTAGCTTGAAAGGAGCTGGACGCAATTTCACAGCTAAGAAAAGTGTTCCCTTTAACAGATCGTTAAAATATATTGAGAGGACATCAAGGTTTTGAACAGCCAGCTGGAAAACATTAAAAGCGGGTCTATTGATTTTTATGAAAGTGTTGCCTTGATTCTGCCCAGGAAAGGTACCTGCTGAGGCATTTATTTTGTATCCCTGACTAATGCCTCCCTCTTCAGGTCAAAACAAGGCAGGGCTGCTGGGAGTCCTGGGCGTTCCAGGACAGTCATTCATTCAAACACACATGGAGCCCCCACTCAGTGCTAAGACTACGGACATTGTTACAGGTTGAATTGTGTCTTCCAAAAAGATATGTTGAAGTCCTAATCCCTGGTACCTATATTTGGAGCTAGAGTCTTTGTAGATGTAATTGAATTAAAATGAGGTCATTCTGGGTTAGGGTGGGCCTTCATCCAATGATATGTATTTTCAGGAGTGACCGGAGTGCTGTATCTATAAACCAAGGAACACCAAGGACAGTGAGAGCCACTGGAAGCTGGAAGAGGTAGAGAAGCGTCCCTCCCTACAGCCTGCAGAGAGAGCAGAGCTCTGCCAACACCCTGAGCTTAGACTTCCAGCCTCCAGAACTGTGAGAGAACACACTTCTCTCACCTAGTTTGTGTTACTTTGTTATAGTAGCCCTAGGAACGACTACAGACACAAAGATGAGAGGACACAGTCCCTGCCCTAAGAAAGCCTAGACTCCAGTGTAAGTGCTGTGCTGGGGAAGCCCAAGTTCCAGAGGCATTAGAGGAGGGGGTCCTCCTTTGAGTTCCTGCAGGCCACGTGGCCTCACCCAGGGCCCGTTTCATGAATCAGGAATTCTCTGATACCTTCTCCAGCGTTTCCAGAGTCTGTGGGTTGATTTTCCTGATGTAATTGGTCTCCGTGGTGGCAAAGAAGTCTTCTCCACACTTCATGATGTTAATCAGGCAGTTGTCTGTGAAATCGGGGAGGGTGTGGGACAAATAGGAGAAAGCTCTGTGGAGGAAAACCAATCAGTGGCAAATCAGGGGCTGTGTCTATCCAGCTGGAAAGTCCTGCTCAAGGTGACTTTAGTTTTCCTGCCACTTAAAATGCTCTACTTCAACTAAGGGAGAAGTAGTACTGGGTCCCAGTGGTCCCTTGAGAAATCCTGAGGACTCGGACATCAAGTTGCTCAAAGATACTGTCACACTGAAGCAGCTAAGAAGTGGGTTAGCTGGGACAACACAGCCACCCGCTGAGCCCTCCTGGACTCTCCCCATCTGAAGGTCTCCCGTACCAGAGCCAGCAAGGGCTGCTGGGCTGTTCCCAAGTATTTTAAGAAAGTCTATAGAAATCATACATGAAACCATAATGGTCCCCCAAAACTAGCATCACAGCTATTCCTCACTTTTGGCAGGATGTGAGTCCACCATGGATACCTCAAATTTTCCCAGGAAATTAGTTTTTCCAAAAAAGTAAGGCAAAAGAATGATGAGTTAAGAACTCATCAGTAGTTTGCTCAGAAGGCAAACCCAAAGCAGGAAGAAATATCCTGCATCTGTGTATGGCCTAGTGCGCCGCCTACTGGCACATGGTGGAACAGCAACGATGCCCCACAGGTTGTGGTTTGAAATTCATTCCCTTCCCTTTTCCTCACTGGCTCCTCCCCCATCTGCCAAAGTGAGTTCTGTGCTCGCTGTAGTCAGCCTAGCCCTGGATCCTGGAACTGGAGGGATGACGTCAGTTCTGGAAAAGCAGAAGTAATCTCCCATCTTGGGGCCAGTCTGCCCTTAACACATTTCATAACTCTTCTATATATAAACAGTATCAAGAAGGAGATACTGATGGCAGGCCTGATTCCCAGGCCAATTTAATTTGATTGTCGAGTATGTAATGCAAACATATGCATCATAACCCTGATGATTTTTAAAGTATCTGACTAAAAATCTCCCCCCATCCTTTCCCATTTGTCAGATTCCCACCTCCCATGAGTATCCTGCCAGTTTATGCACATACAAGCAAAAATGACTCTAGATTTCCCCATTACACAAAATAAATCATGTTATATGCTCTTTCTACACCTTGCCTTTTTTTTCCTACTTAATATATCTTCTAAATCTTTCTATGTACACATAGAGGACATCCTTGTTCCTTTTTACTTCTGCCTGGTACTTTTTTATGTAGCTTCATGTTATTTATTCAACCATTCCTCTCTTGATACATTCGGGTCACCTTCAGTTCCTCTTACAGCAAATAATGCAGCTGTGAACAGCCTTGCACATTGCCTCAGACATGAGCAAGTATATCTCTAGATGGAAGGGGATGTGCATTTGTGATTTTGATAGATCATGCCAAACTGCTCTCCCACCAGCCACGTGGGAGAATTCCTAATGATCTGTCAGATGCTCTTTGCCTCTCTTGCTATCAGCGATCCAGATACATGGGCAGAGGCCTGTCCTGTGCGGTTTTTCGTCTCCCCCAGAGAGAATTGTCATAGGAGCGAATGCTGGTTGTTTTGACCATCAAGGACATTGAGGAGCATGGCCAGATTAAAAATGGGCAGTTACTTGGAGAATATGTTTTTGCAGGGGTCCGGATAGGCCATCGTCCCAAACTCTGACACCACGATCCTGTTGGCCTCGATGTTGGCGTTGTACGTGTCGCTCCTCAGGTATCTGCTCCTGTAATAGACTTCACCTGAAAGAGATGCAGCACTGTGCGCTTACGGCCGACTCTGGCCGGTCCGGGGTCCCGCGGGGGGCAGGCAGGGGAGTTCACGAGGGCAGTCCCCTTTAAGGTGTGTGCTGTATACAACGAGCATTTGGAGAGGGCTCTCCCACACCTTTCCTCACAGTGGTACGGTGAGGTAAATATTCCTACAGCTCCGTTTTACATATGAGGAAACGGAGGATCAGAAACAGTCAGTCTCCTGGCACAGGCCCACCCAGCTGAAAGGCACTGACAGGAGCCATGACCGTCCCTTCCACTGTGCTGGTATCCCACCAGGCAGGGTCTAGATTTGGAGGACTGGTCCAGAGGCCTCATAGTTGGGCTGGGTTTCCCCAGGGCCTGGTTCAGTCGTGAGGGCCCTGTATCGACAATTTCAGCCCCTGGAGTAACGTGATTTCTACTACAGCCAGAGGGTGACCTAACGCCCAGTTCTGCATACATTAGAGGGTTGGTACATGTGTTGTGTCTAATTCGTCTGCACATCAGCAAGAATCCAGCTCACTGCATAGAAGCAGGGACTCTGGACGAGTCCATGCAGACCAACCTGGAAATATACCAGATGGTTTTAGACTTGTATTCATTTCCTTAGCTGCTGCAACAAATTACCACAGATGTAGGAGCTTAAACAACCCAAGTTTTTATTTTACTATTTTGGAAGACATAGTCACCAGTGGGTCTCATGGGGCTGGAATCAAGGTATGAGCAGGACTGGTTCTTCTGGAGGCTCTGGGAGAATCCATTCCCTGCCTTTCTGGCTTCTGGAAGTGGCCTGAATGCCTTGGCTTGTGGTCGCATCATTCTGACCTCTGATTGCATTGTCACGCCTTTTGTGACTCTGAGTTGCCTGTGGTCCTCTTTCCCTCGCAATAACCCTTGTGAGCCCACCCAGATAACCTGCCCATCTCAAGGTCCTTGATCACATCTGCAAAGACCCTTTTACTATGGACAGTAGCATATAACATACTCACAGTTTCCTTCTAGGGAGAGAAAAGGGAGGGAGAGGAGGGAAGGAGACCAGGGAGGAGAGAGCAGAGGAGGCCCAATTGGGGTAGATGGGTCAGGAGAGGCTTCATGGAGGAGGGAGCACCTGAAATAGTCCCTGGAAGATGAGGACAATCTGACCACAGCAGACTGGGGAGACAGGAGTAGGAGAGAAGATAGGGCATTCCCATTTGCTCCTCCCAGAAAGTCTGAAAGCAAAGGCCTGGCGATGGGAAATGTGGCCCATTTCCTGCCAGGGCTGAGTGACGATGGGCTGGAGCACAAGGCAGGGGCTCCGGGGGAGGAATGAGATAAGGTTGGAGGTGGAGTGGGGTCCCTAACTGGTTCTGAAGGGCTGTGAACACTGAGCTCTATGTCCTTCATTTGGCTGACGATTTGAAACCTATCTGGTTTATTGTTTTATTTTGTTGTTAATTAGCAAGTGACTTTATGTTGATTTCCCCCATAAAGAAAACATTCCTTGCTGTAGTATGATATATGCTTCCACTGCTGGTACAATTATAATATGCAAAAAAGTAGGGCCTGTGACATACTTACCTTTCATTCCCATAAAAATAAGTTATCAGAGAAATGCCCATCATCTATCCACTGCCACAGGGACAGGCTTAGAGGAGAGTACACGTCCCTGAGAAATTCTTGCCCAGTGCATTTTTATATTTTAAGAAAAGGAAATAGTACTAAGAACTACTATCGATGGAGCATGTGTGTACTAAGCACTGTTTGGACACTTTATATGCATTATCTCGTTTAATCCTCAAAACACTGGAAGTGTATAGAATATTTCAACTAGAAATATGGTCTTTAGGGGGAAAAAAATCAACACAATGTCATTCGCTAACTAACATCACAACAAAACGAAATATAAACAACGAAGCTTTCAAATTTCTTACTAAATGAAGTCCCAAGGGCTTCGGCACTCACGGCCCTACAAACCCATCTCCCAGCTTATTAAATTGAGGCACAGAGAGATTGAGTACCTTGCCTTAAGCCACACAGCTAGTGAGTGGTAAACTGGATTCAAAGGCTGACACAGAGACCACCCTCAGTTTGACGGTTTTGTCTGATCCTCGTTATTGAAAATACACCTACGGAAATGTGCTATCATACGTGCCCGGCTTAAGGGAGTTCTGAAAACTGAACCTACCCATATAAACTGCATCCTGATCTAGGACACCGGGAGCAGCACCCAGGCAGCCCCCTAACGTCGTTTATAGTCACAGCCCTGCCCCCGCCCCGGGGAACCACTCTCTTGACGTCTGACAGCCTCCCTTTGTTTTGCCCTTGGGGTTGTGCTCTCGCGTTCATCTCCTAAGGATGGAGGTGCGCCTCAGTAGGGAGGCCCCTCCCTGTGCACTCAGGTGGGCACAGTGGTGATGGCAACTTCAGTCATAATAAAACTGCGAAAGACGATGAAAGACCTTATTCTTTCTCCAGCTTCAGAAGATAAACTATATGCCCCTAAGGATCACACAGGCCTCCCCAGCTGGCACTGGCAGTTTCAAATGAGACAACATGATGTACTCAGACCGGCCCACTGACACGCAGCATCACTTGGTAGGTGATGGCTGCTGAAATTCTGGATGGCCCCACAAAATCCTGGCAGCAGGAGGTCTCACCTGGTGGTTAGGGAGGCTGCACATTGGTCTTCAGCCAGGTGCTACACAGAACCTGCCTGAGGGCCCTCCTGACCTCTCCCTGAACCAGGCTGTCTTTTGCTGGTCACTGAGGGTTGCCACCCACAGATACTAGCTGAGGGGCTTTGCCTAAAATGCTGAATTCTGTTCACTTGAAATGTAAACACCCATCTCAGGCAGTTGTCAACAGGCAGCCCATTTCCTATAAACAATCAGCTCCAGAGCATGGAGCGCTCAGGGGCGGGGGGGCCCGGAAAATGTGTCTCTGGAATTGCTCAAGGCTGACACTTGACTTGGAGGTTGAGATTAAAGAAGGAGCCTGTGCACCTGCCCCACCAGCCTGCTCCCGGGCAAGCCCCCATTAGCTGCGTTCCTTCTGAAGGCCCACGAGCGAACAGCAGAGATCCTGCCTGAGATCCTCCAGAGCTGGGTCCAGTTTGATATTTGAGGGGAGTGGGGAACAACACAAAGGTGTGTACACACACACACACACACACACACACACACACATATATGTAATCTATTTTTTTTTTAAAGAAAGCTAATTTCCCAAAGTCTGCTTTGGAGCTATAACGATTGAAAAAGTCAGCTGGGTAAGGCTAAATTCTCAAGGGCTCTTTTTGCCTCTATACCTTGGCGGCTCTGGCCCTTGCAATTCACATGTTCAAATCCTCCTGGGACAATGACTTTGCCTCTTATTAGAAAATTGCTGAATATACATTGCTGAGGGAGACCTGGGTTCACTCACCTTTATGCCTGCTTTATAAAAATTATTAACTTTGAAATGATTTTAGAGGTATGAAAACGAGGGCTCCTGTATGCCCTTCACCTGGCTCCCCCTTCTGCAGTCTTCATTTACTCAAATCTGTGCATGTGTTTTTTAAAGCATTGACTTTTACTGGCTTCTGCGGAAGGCCACAAGCCAGTTTTCTACCTTTCCACTTTCTTACTGAAGTTTTTTCTCATTGATCTGGCACTAACTTAAGTTCTCTACACTGGCTATACACTAGAATCACCTGGTGCTTTAAAAGAAACTGCAGAAGCCTGAGCCCCACCCCACTGCCATCTGATGAACTTGGCCTTGGGCAGGCCTGGGTAGTGAGGCTGGAGGTCTGATAACCTGTGGTCGCCTGTTCCAGCAGTGACAGCAAACTGTTGTGTTCTTACCGTCTCTGATTGTGAAACTGTGGAGCAAGGCCAGGCCGTCGAACCAATGGTTGTATCTGGTCTCCCCTATCGTGTGCATTCCAGGCCCATTCCGCAGGAGGGTTCCCTGCAGCCATGCTGGAATCTTGCCTGTGGACAGAAAGATGTTTAGCCTCTGGTTTCTGTGTCCACACCAAACAGCTGGAAGAAACAGCTATGGAAAGGAACTGAGGCCACAGCCCCAGCACCACAGCTGCATCCATCCATCCATTTACTCAGCAGTCCTTTCAAGAAAGTGTAGAATATGCCTAGCACTGGGCTGGCACTGGGGACACCAAAGTGAACAGACATCATCTGTGTCCTCAACTTGCTCCTGCCCACTGAGGAGATAGATGAATAAGCAGACACCACCATTCACTGCGAGAAAGACACTCAGCGAGCGGCAGTGTGGAACCTCAAGCCAGGAGGGGCCAGAGCAGGATGGGGCTGCTTCCAGGAGGAGACCTGCCCGAGTCTCCAGGGAGAGTAGCTCTGCCTCACAAAGGTACAAGGAAGGAACATTCTAGAGCTGGGCTGTCCAATATGGTAGTCACCGGCCTCACGTGGCAGCTAAGCGCTTGAAACCTGGCTAGTCGGAACTGAGATGTGCTGTAAGTATAAAACACACACCGGATTTCAAAGACTCAGGGTGAAAAAAAAAAAAGTAAAATACCACATTAGCAATTTTAAAAATACTGACCTGTACTGAACAATTACATATTAAACTGATTGTATACTTAATACAACATATCCAAAATACTAAAATTAATTTCACCTGTTCCTTTACTTTTTAGAATGTGGCTGTTAGAGAATTTTTACCATGTGGCATGTCCTGTATTTCTACTGAACAGCCCTGCTCTAGAGATAGGGTGCTGGAGCAGACAGAGCTGTGGCCCCCGCCTTGGCCCCTCGGCATGCACCTCCGCCTGAAGGCCGCTCTCTGCAAGTACCTTCAGCTTTCTGCCTGACGGCTTCGCTTTCACCACAGGAGCTGCTCTGCCCACATACCCGACAAGCTGGAAGCACCCGGAGAGTTAACACTCCTGGAAGTGACTCTCCGGAAAGGAAGACTGGGGAGGTGGGAGTAAAACACCACCACTTGCTGGCCCTCAGCTGGGGTAACGTGAGGCATGTGGCACACCACACCCAGAGTATTCCGCTCCAATGGCTCTCAGTGGTCAGCGGCTTGACAGTGCCCTTTTTATTGGCCTCCCTCCCAGTGTCTCTCGGGATCACATCCCAAATGAACTACCTACATCTGAATTCTTGTCTCTGGAGGAAACTGAATTAGGAGATCAAGGACCCGTTCAACCATCAGAAGTGCCAGCTATTTCTTAAGACTCAACTCCAGTTTTCAAGGACATAAGTACTGAAGCTGGAGAGTCCCACGGGCCAAATGACAAAGGGCAACAAGACCACACTTTGGCTTTGGTTTGATGCTAAGAATGAGACACCTTTGACCCTTATAACAGGGAATGACAGCACTGGGGGTTTTTTGTAATTTTTTTTGAGACACAATTCACATAACATAAAATCTACTGTTTAAAAGTATATAGTTCACACCCTTTTACACATTCACAGTGTTGTACAATCATCACCTCTAATTCTAGAACATTCCCAAAGGAAACCCGGTGCCCATTAGCGCTCACTCCCCATCTCCAGCCCTCACAGCACTAATCTGCTGTCTGTCGCTAGGGATCTGCCCCTTCTGGATGCCTCATGTTAATGGAATGTGCTCTGATTTGGGGTTTCAAAGTTGTGTCTGGCTGTGGTGTGGGGTGTGGGCCGGAGGTAGGAAACCAGAGAGAGGACCAGGGTAGCAGCAGTAGGGGCGGAGGAAAAGGAAGGAACAAAGAGTCTTGGAAGACACAGAACTGATTCAGAGTTTGACAAACTTGGGGGAAAGGGGCAGGCACCAACAAAGCGAATGGTAAGACTGCTCAGAGACCCAGCACCCAGGGGCAGGAGCAGGTGAGCAACAGCAGGGAGACACCTGGGCTTACAGTTAAAACTAGATACAGTAAGAACACTTATTGAGCACCATGTGCCAGGCACAGGGTTCTGGTGGATTAAATCATCTGGTCAGAGCCACAGCCCCATGTGGAAAGTCCACGCTGACTTAATTATAGGAGGAAACTGAGGCAGGAAATGCTCAAGCAACTGGCCGAGGAGGTCTCAGAGCCAGTGATGCACAGCTGGACATGCAGCGAGAGCCTCGGGCAGACATGTTCACGTAGGCATGATGTTTAGTTAGCTGTCAGCCAATTGGCACCGGCCAACTGGTCAGAGCTGACCTGGGGCTGGAGCCTGACCCCGCTTGCCACCTGACCTTGGGCAAGTTGCTGCCCTTCTCTAGCCCTCAGCTGCTGTCAGGTAGCAAGCTGTGATTTATAGCAGTGGTTCTCACACTTGGAAGCATTCTGAGGGCTTGTGGAAACACAGATTGCTGGGCTCCACCGTCCAAGTATCTGATTCAGTGGGTCCGCAGTGGGCCCAGCAATGTGTGGTTCTACCAAGTACTCAGGTGACGCTGAGGCTCTAATGGGGGTGGGCGGGGGAGGCAACCTTTGAGAACAGTTGATCTAGATCTAGGGTCCCATTCTACCTCTCAGGCTTTGTTTTCTAAAATTTCCAAGGACTTCCATACAGTCACTAAACATGAGATATAAAGGGAGGTATAACAGTAACAGGTTCATGGCATCCCAGGGCATAAAAGGATAGGTGTCATAGGCTCTTTTAAAGTACAATTAGTAAATATACATTTTTTGAGTATTTATAGTCTATCTCTTTGTACTATCTCCATTTATCCTTTTAAAAGTTAAAGAAAATACTCAAATATTAATAGTGTTTGAGATGGAAATACAGCTGATTTTTATTTCTCTCCACATTCTCATCTGTACTTCCAAGATTTTTTATATATGGATACATACATACATAAAATACACACACACACACAGATTGTACATTACCCTTGTCATCGGAAACAAATATACATGAAAGCTATTCTTTCAAAAGGCTTTCAAGGGAATTCCTCAGGTGAAAAGCTCCCACCTGACTTGTCTCGCAAAAAAGTGTTCACTGTTGTCCTACTTTTGTGAAAACACGCAGTCCATCTACCTGAAAAGGAGAACCCATGCGCCTGAGTCTCAGAACACTGAGCGAGCGCCCCTCCGGGAGCCCACGGGTTCCGAACCTGTCCTCGCCCTGCAGAGCCTAAGAGATGGTCCCAGGAGAGTGGCCGTGCAGAAGAGGAGGAGAAAGCGGCAGAGATCATGAGGGAGACGAGGCACAAACTCGCTGAAGCAATGGGCCTGCAGAGAGCCCCACTCCGGGCCGGTTTTATTGGCTTCTCAGGGGCTTGCGTGCCCAAATCACCCGCACGCAAAACCACCTGGAGGAGTCACACCCTTGTCCTCCAGTGAGCATGCGCAGGGTCGGTGCTCCTACACGCATCTGGTACCACTTTGAAATTAGGGTGCATGCCTTGGCACAAAAATGCCATGGGCTTGGAACGAGCCACATTTCAAAGAATAATCCCACTGTATGGGTTCTACTTGAAGTATTCCTGGAACTCGTCTCCTGGAAATAATGAGCATGCCTCGCTCTCCCTGGAAGCTGAGTTATAATATATGAAAGCACAGCTAGGTTTTCACAAAGAATGTGTCTGGGTTATGGGTCACTTGGCCCCTATATCCTGTTTTCCAGACTTTCCAAAATTTACAATTAGTATACTTTTACAAACAAAATAAGTGTACATCTAAATACATAAGCGCCGGTCATTTACACAAAACGCTCACCTGTCACTTTGGCCCTCACAGGCTCCAACTGTTCTTTCTTATTTCTGCCAAATATAATATCCATGGCACAGGGCGCCGAGCGACCGTGCTATTGACAGTGAGCAGACGCTGGTCTGTGGGCGGGGCAGCGGCTCCCCGGCTCCTCCTCTTCCTCCCTGCCTGCTCCCCTGCTGCTTCCTCCTGCCCCATCTCCTTCCCTCCTGCCGCCACCTGCTTCCCCCTTCGCTCTTTCCCCTCTCCCAGGGCCTGGCATCTCTTGAAACGCGCAACAGGGAAGCTGCACTGGTGGCATTTATATTGGGTCAAAGGTCAGTTTCCCAGCCACGTGAACTAATCTTTAATCCTCTCCTAACCCCAACTCCCCGTTCCAGTTCCACTTTTTGGCTTAACCAAGAGAAGCTAGTTTCTTGCTGGGTTTACATTGGCGGGAACATTCCGCTTAGGTATACTGTCTGAAATATCCAACCCAGGGACTGGAAAAGAGTTACGAATAGACAAGAAGAGAGACTGTTAGGACCATCAGAAACACCTGGAATTAGGGGTGCCGAGAGCCCTTCAAGCACGTGAGTTCCTGCTCTGCATCATGCGAATGCTCAGCACAGAACTGCAAAGGTTGTTTTTTTTTTTTAAATAAAGGTCCCTGAGCCTCCCCCTTAAAAAATCATATGTAAAGAGCAACTTAATTTATTGTAAAGTATTTTTCTTAGAGAAGTAAACATAAAATGTTTACCGTATCCATTTAAACAATTTGAGGAAGCAAAAACTCTACTCAAGAGCCATGAGGATTAGTAAAAAAAAAAAAAAAGCTTCAGCTCAACTTCCAGGCCTATCAAGAGGGAGAAATGGTGCTTGTATTTGACTTTAGGGTTTCCCCATACTTGAGCATGCCGGTGTGATGCCACTGCCTAAAATCCATCGAGTTGCCTTGAATGTTGGGTGATGAGTTAATGAACTCATCCTAACTCATGTCGCTTAAAGGGACCCCCTGGTCCCTCTCTGGGTAGAGCAAGAGAAGGGTGGGTGTTGGCCTTCATGCAGCAGCTAATAAAATGATTGTCAGGTCGGGCAGAGACCGAGCGCCAGTATCTCAGAGTGTAGCCTGGTCTGGCTCTGTTTCATGCCCGCTATCCCTCTGACTGCACTTTCCCATCACCGGATTGGGAGCTTTAAAAGTGTCAGCCCCAGGGACCCCCATCCAGACCCACGGATTCAGAATCTCTGAAGTTGGAGTCCAGCCCTCAGTGCGTTTGAAGATGTGTCCAGGTGAATCTAATGCTTAGCAGGTGTTGAGTAGATCTGGTCCAGGGGAAGATGCTACATGTTTACATTGATACTAGATTCAAATTTCTCCCTTTTCTGTGTCTTAGCCTCTTGAAGCCTCCATTTCCTTAACTGTAAAACAGAAGTATAATGATATCAAAATCTCAAGGTATTTTAAATCAAGGATCTAGCAGAAGCACGCAGCACCAAATGCCTCATGTTCTTACCTTTTCTTCCCCATTCTCTCAGAAGGCACTTATCTTTGACCCACGATTCCTATTCAGTCCCATAACTTGCCAGTTTTATTCTGTCTGTTCTAAACCTGTGCATCGACGTCAGGGTTATTTATTCCCACGTTGTGAAAGCTGCGTCCTTGTGAGGATTAAGTGAGAATGTCTGGCATACACTGTGGGCTCAGGAAAAAATTGTACCACTGGGGGCAGCAGCTCTGGTGCAGAAAAAAAAAAAAGAGCTCAGGGCTTAGAGGTCAGAAAACTCGGGCTGGGATCTCAGCCCTGTAATTTAAAAACTCTGTGCCTATTGTCACATGACCCCTCGGAAACTCACTTTACTCTGCAAAACAGGATGACAATACCTATGTCACAGGATCTGTTGGGAGGATTATTTTGAAATTGCGTAAAACACAACCGTGTTCTTTTTTTGTCCATGTTGTATATTCAGAAAAGCAATGGCCCCAGACACATACACTGAGGGCATTCTGGGCCAAGAGCTTTATGAAACGTTCTGCATGTGCCAGCTTGCTCAGGCCTTATATAATCCTAGGAGATGGGTATTCTTAGCATCATTTAGAGATGAGAAAACTCAGGGAAGATAACCAGCTTGCCTTAGGTCACACAGCCACTAAGAGACTGAATTAGGAAACTAAACCAGGGATCCTGACTTCAAAATGTATGCTCTGTAACAATCCCACACAGCTCTAGTGCATGATGGATCTTTGTTAGATTTTTATTGAATGAAGTAATAGGTGGGGTACCCCAGGAGGGCCAGTCTTGCATTGATATCATTGCCTTGTTATATAATACTGAGGAACCAAGGCAAACTCTCTTTGTTCAGGTCTCAGCCACACCCTGGAACAATTATATGGTGAGGTAAGGATTTTTTGATAATGATGACAATAAATTGATCATAGTAAAAGATGCTTGTATTAGCTTTCTAGGGCTACCATAACAAAGTACAACAACCAGGTGGTTTAAACAACAGAAACTAGTTTTCTTACAGTTCTGGAGGCTGGAAGTCCAAGATCAGGGTGTTGGCAGGGCTGGGTTCTTCTGGGGCCTCTCTCCTTCACGTGTAGAAAGCCACCCTCTCACTGCGTCCTCACGTGGCCTTCCTTCCAGGTGCACACCTTCCCTGTGTCTCCGTGTGTCCAAATCTCCTCTTACAGGATGCCAGTCAGACGGGATTAGGGCCACTCTAATGACCTCTTGAAAGGGGCTGTCTACAAATACACTCGCATTCTAAGGTGCTGGGCTTCAGCATGAGTCTCACAAGGACATACCTCAGCCCACAATGATATCGTAAGGCTCTGTGAGCTAACAAGAAGACACTCTGGGCAAAACCGAAATTACCCTGGGGGGTTAGGCCCCCTGCTCCAAAACCCACTGGGGTTATCTCACCAGGCACCACACCACCATTTTCAGAAGGCTGGCTTCTCACCCCTGGGCTTGTCCAGGTTTTGGTAGGTTGATTGATTCCAGTCCAGGAATCACACTCTTACATAATAATGTGCGAAAGCAGGGACATAAGGTGGGGCCAAAGAAGGCATTTTCTTTTTACAGCTCTCTCCCCTTCCCTTCCCTTCCCCTTTTTCTGCGGAAGAATAATCTTTCCCAGAATCCCCTGAGGGGATTTCTCTCTGTCTCATGGACTGAACTGTGCCACATGACCACCCCTTGGCCAATCCCTGGCAAGGAGGAACAGGCCTGCCTTCTTTTCCTTAAATGCAGCAGGAGCCTTCCCCGGGCAGCGCGTTGCCACCCGAATCGTATCAGCATTCCGTTAGCAAGGAAAAAGGAGGGAATGGCTTGGGATAGCCAAGTACAGTGTTGGCTACAGGCCGTACAACATTCATTCATTCTCACATTCACTCATTCAACATATATTTACTGAACACCAAACACATGCAGGAAATAGAGCAGTGAACAAAATAGGAAAATAATGCTGTGTCTTCTTTGAACTTATACCAACTACATGCCAAGTTGTGGGATTTTAGGGCTGATTAATGAGACTCAGCCTCGGCCTTCTTGGGCTCCCATGATGTTCTTTCAGTTTGGAGGCTGAGCCTGCATATCCCAAAGGTCTGGGGTCCTGCCTTCATGTTGAGTCTCCACACTCTCTCTTCAATAAACAGAGACAACAAACAGCAGCTGCTTTTCCCCAGGAAGCTCTAGCATCGCTCTGAACCCACAGACGCCTGACCTCTGCTTTCTAGGTCTTTGCTAACACGGAAAGTGTGGGACAAGACGCTTGTCACCAGTAGGACAAACCTGTCCTCCAGCCTCTGATAAACACCATTCACTGGATGCTTGACGCCTGCCAAGTGCCATTCAAAGGGTGCTATTAGCAGTCCTTCATTTAATCCCTATGCAAGGGAGTCATTAGCAATCTTATTCTTACATCTCAGATATGTGGTGGAACTCGATCAAGGTCGACAGCCAGTCCGTGCGTGTTCTTTCCCACTACACAATAATGCTTCCCACTTTTTGCAGCTGCTGTTTGAGAAAGTGCAGTAGATAGAAGAGCAAAGTGGGTGTTCCACAGCCCATTTTCGTAATGCATTTGCTGCTTTAAGATGAGAATGGAAAGTGGCCAGTGCATAAGAGAACGGGGCAGTGGGAATGCGGAGGGAAGCAGATCATGTTACACAGAGTTCTGGTTCTTTACTGCTGTGTAACAAACCACTCTACAACAGTGGCTTAAAACAACAACCATTTTTATGATCTGTTTGGGCTCCATGGCCTCAGTTCTGTGGGTGACTGGCTCTGCAGGGCAGTTCTCTTTCACTGCTGGGGGTTCCTTGTGTGGTTGGAAGTCAGCTGGCCGTTGACTAAGATACTGGGTCACTGGGCCTGGGCCTTTCTCCCTCTCTGTGTGGTCTCAGGGCCTGGCCCTGACCCTTTCCATGGGATCTCTCCAGCAGCATAGCTGGATTTCTTCCATGGCAGCAAAAGCCTCCCAAAAGTGAGTGTCTCAAGAAAGTACAAGTAGAAGCTGCCAGTTCCCTTTAAGACTGAACCCAGGACTGGCATGGTTTCACTTTCTTTCTATTGGTCAGCACACATCACAAGGCCAGCCAAGATTCAGAGGGGAAGGACCAGGCAGGGCATGAATATGGGGTCTGGGCTCTTGGAGCCCCTGTTGGGCTCTCTTTGGAGACTAGCTGTTCCTACAGACCCATTTGTATGTGAAGCCAGCTCCTCCACTTACTAGCCGAGTGTCTGAGATATTTGTGTACATCTGAGACCCTCAGTTTCCTGATCTCTGAAATAGAAATTATAATACTCACCTCCTCAGCTTGCCACACAGTATGCGGTGTAAACTCTGATCATGTCAGTGATGGTTCTTAGAATATGGCAGGAGCTCACAGCATGCTCCTTTCCTTTCTTTTCTTGGGAAAGAGAGAGAAATTGGAAAGATCAGACAGTATGATAATCCAAAATACTAATTTCTTTAAGCAGTTCTAATGCAGACAATCTGGTCTGTCACCGAAAGGAAAGGAAACACTCATGACTTAGTCTTAAAATAAGTGTCTTCTAGGCTGGCTGTAAGGACACCACGCAAGTAATAATACTTGCCTGTCTGAGCTGCTCTAGAGGAGGCAAAGAGAAGAGTAGTCATGGGAGTTCCCAGGACGGGAGGGTGGGGAGTGTTAGGAAAGAAGGCTTCCTGGAGGAGAGGGCGCACAGCTGAGCCCTTGAGAATGGGAGGTATTTGGATGGGCAGAGAGGAGGGGATGGCCTCTTCAGGCAGGAGGACCAGTATGAACAATGACACGGAGCTGCACAGTTCTGGTGGGCGGACAGTGAGGGGGCTGGGCTGCATGTGCCAGGGACATATTGAGAGAGAATGGTAAGTATAGGGGCCACTTATTGAGAGCTTCCTATGTGCCAGGCATTCTTCTAAACCTTTTGCACATATGAATAATGTCCTCCTCCCAATACCCCTGAGTATAGGTGTTTAGGCCCACTTTGCAAATAAGGAAAGTGAGGTACAGAGGAGTTAGTGACTTGCTCGGCCCGCCAGAGCTGGGCGTTGAACCGAGACAGCCTGGCTCCAGAGGCTGTGCTTGTACCCACCGTCTATCTCCATTACCTCTGAGATGGGAGTGGGGGGTGGTTTAGGGATGGGATGGTGCAGGGCTGTAAGAATCGGGGCTTTATGCTGTTGGCAGTGGTGTCCCAAGTCAGGAGGTTAGTGGGGGAGCTGTGCTGCACCGTCTGACACTGTAGCTGCTACTAACACGAGGCTATTTCAATTTAAGTCCACAGTTAACTGCAGTGAAATGAAATTCCTTGTTCACATCAGCCACATTTCTTGTGGCTAGTGGCTGCCACACTGGACAGTGCAGACACAGAACATCTCCATAATCATGTAAAGTTCTATTGGCAGTGCTGAGCTAGCAGGAGAGTGGCTAAGGTGGCATTTATATGTGACCAAGGTGGACAGGGCCAGCTATGATGGCACGACAAGCCAGTTTAGAGGGTACACGAGTCAGGGCAGTCCATGGTTGACAGTGACAAAAAAGTGGATTAGCTGTTCATTCATTTGTTTGTTCCTTAGATATGGAATGCCACCCCTCCAGTGGGGCAGTTGCACATTGGAGGTGACAGCCTGCTGTGGCAACAGGGAGGAAGGAGGGGGAGATCCTCCAAGGCTTCGGGACACGTGCTGGGGGGTGCTGTGGCAGGAGAGAAGCAAGAGAGGTGAGCAGGGGCCAGAGAAAAGTGGCGGGCAGGCGAGGGAGGGAGGACAAGATGAGTTGAGGGGATTTGGAGGACTGGAGGGGACAGCTTTGGGGGACCAGAGGCTGAGGTTGCTGACAGGAAACAGGCGGAAGGGCAGAGCTGGAGGAGGGTTGGCATTCCATGGAGGTGCTGACTGGCAGGGCCCTTCCTCGAGTGAGGCTGGTCAGCCCCTGGGCTTCCTCCCAAGGCACACATGTTCGTGCAAACCCGCCTGGCTGCTTCCAGCGGCAGCCCAGGGATGGTAGAAGAGGGTTTGCTCCCAGAGGGTGCAGCTTGGTGCAGAATCACACCCGCTCTGCCCTTCAGAGGGTCCTGGCAAGAGCCAGGCTTCGTCTCCTCCCTGTGGGGAGAAGGGCATTTGCAGCTGTGTGCCCCCTGCTCTGTATTTTGCCCACACTATATCTTCCAATCCTGGCACAGACCTGGCAGGTACTATTACGGTCCCCCCTTTTTTTTTATTGACAAAGCGACTGAAGCTTGGTGAGGTTGTGCCCTTGGGTCATTGATCACACAACATGTGGCAGGGGTGGGAAGTTTGAACATGGAATCCTCTTACCTTGTAATTTGGGGAAGGAGCGAGGAAGAGGGGGCCACCCTTGCATGAGGCCACTTTTTCCATGGAATGTGTTTCATCAAAACAGTCATGAGGTGAAGAAGCAAAAGCTGAATTCAAAAAGAAAAGTTTTTGTGCAGTAAAAAAACATCAGCTGTATGTTTCCACCTCCAATGACAACGTTATTGCCCAAGATAGTTAATATTTCCCTTTTGGAGATAATGCTATCATATCTAAATTACTTTGCAATTTTCCAATTAAGTTAGCTTCAAGATGGTGCCTTTAATTTGCCAGGGTGATAAGCTGAGCAGATAATGTGGAAATCTGGGATAGCAGGGTTCAAGGTGACAAGGCAAACTCCTAGCAAAGGTGGCCAGGCCTGTTCAGGAGGCAGGGTGTCAGGAGTGGTGGAGAGCTGCCCTGGGACTCCTGGAGTGAACACTTCACCGCTCCACAAAAGACCAGAAATTAGGCCACTAACATTTAAGAGGATTCATTAATTCCACAAAGTCCTGTTGGACAGCAGAGACTCGGGTCGTATGGGTGTGAGAGGAAAATGGGAAATCACAGCTCCTGACCTCAATGAGCTCAGAACCTAAAAAGGAAGAAAGGAACACAGATCATAATGAGAGTAAGACTTCGGCACACACAGGAGGTGGAATTGATGGGACCTAAATGCAGAGGGCGTCACTGATGGAAAAGGAAGTGCCCTCTAATGCCTGAGCTGGAACACTTTAAATCTCCACCATGTGCTCAGGGCCCAATCAGCAGAGCTTGACAAATATTTCACTCATATAATAACTCTAGGTTATAGTCTGGAGTGTAGTGCCGACATTTCTAGCTCTTAAACAACCTTTCAGATTGTCCTCTCTCCTCCAGCCCCCCAGCCACTGTCCTCACTACTTTTGCCCTCCTGGGAGCAGCTTCCTCAAGGGAGGTTTCCCTGTCTGCAGTCCCACCCACTCCAATCTGCCTTCCCTGCTGCCACCAGGGCACCTGGCAGCAATTCAAACTTGATCATGTCACTCTCTTGTTTAAAATCTAGAGCTTAGCATGGTGCCTGGTCCATAGCAGGTGCTCAAAAAATATTTACTGAATGGATGAATGGCACATGGCGTCGTTATTATTGTATTCGTTTGCTAGGGCTGCCTTGACAAAGTGCCGCAAGCTTGGTGGCTTAAACAATAGAAACTTGTTCTCTCATAGTTCGGGAGGACAGAAATCTAAAATCAGGGTGTAAGCAGAGCCATGATGTTTCCAAAATCTCCAGGGGAAAAGCCCCCCTTGCCTTTCCCAGCTCCTGCTGGTGTCTGGTAATCCTGGGTGGTCCCTGGCTCGCAGCTGCATCCCTTCAGCCTCGGCCTCTGTTGTCGCCTGACCTCCCCACTGTGTCCATTTGTCTCCACATTCAGAGTTCTCTCTTCTTAAAAGGACACTAGTCATTAGGTCTGGACCCACCTTAATCAATCCAGCACACCCTTGTCTTCACTTGATGGCATCTCAAAGACCCTATTTCCAAATAAGGTCATATTCACAGGTACCCAGGGTTAGGGCTTCAACCAATCTTTTTGGAAGATATAATTGAGCCCACACTAGTCATTAAGTAAAACAATTTAAAAGTCGAAATTAAAAAGGCTATAAATGGATTTATTTTTGCAGACAAGTTCCTGTGGTTTCTCTCTCACTCTCTCTCTCTTGCTCTCTTTTTGAAGGCTAAAAACTTGTAAACAGTTCTAAAGTGGAAGTAGACTAAACTGCTGTGAGGACATGGAAAACGTGGCAGTCACTCCAACAGAGCCTGAGAAGACTTCAGAGATGAGGTTTACCACTGAGCTCTTCTTGAAAAAGAGTGTGGGTGTGCAAGCAAGCGTATGAGAGAAGGCATTCTCAGTACGAAACAGCACGTGCAAAAGTGTGGAGGTGGGACGGGCCACGGCAGACCACCTGGTGGGGGATAATGGAGGGTGTTGCATTTTATCTTGGTTCTGGGGTACTGACAAGAAATAAGCTCTGACATTCCGGTACCTCCCCCAGAGATACCCTTCCTACTAGCTCTCCCCTGACCCTTATTTCCATTGTCACCCATTTCTTCCTGACTAGTCTTTCAAGATCCAGGTTACTAGCCTCCCTATAGAAGCAGACCACTTACCATACATGAGCAAACATGGAAGGCCCACTTACATACATGTCTAAAATATTGAGAGAATACCACCCACCATCCCAATGACTGAGGTCATTCTCCGTTTCTCAGAGATGGTCCCCAAGCATGGAATTGAAACCCTCAGGAAAGCGTGCAGGACACAGCACAGCTGTGAGAATGTTTCCCAGGATTTGCTCCAGCAGTCTGAGTCTTCAAGTGGGATCAGCAGTGTGAACAACAGAAAGATAATTCATTTGGTTTGAATAGGTGTTGAGTTCATAACAAGAACCACGAGGATATTCAGGCTCTGTGGCCCAGGCACTTCCATCCTAGGAATAGAGCTGTCTAAGCTTGGTCTCTCCCAGAAGCAGACCCCTAGGCCTGGACACAGGTCTGAGTGGTTTATTTGGGAGGTGAAACCCAGAAATGCCAGCAGGGGAGCCAGGAAGTCAAACACCAAGGGAAGACATTAACAGTGTGTTATTAAGGCATCACTGTAGTGGGCAACTGGAGCTCAGTGTGGCTGGCACACCCCAGGGGTGGTTGGACATGCCTTAGGGTTATCTTGAGGGAGTTGCGGGACTGACCCACCAACTCTAGTCAATCATGGGTGAAAGCTTCTCCCAAGAACACAAACTTCCAGGCACTTCCACCCTGTCCTTCCTGTGCAGAGGGGGGCAAAGAGCCACACATGCTTGCATCTAGAAGTCTTACATGGTACACGTGAGGGGTCAAGGTGGGACATTGACAGTGTCTCAGGAGATAGCCCAGGCTACATGGGAAGTGCACAAAGACGTTCATAGCAGTGTTGACTAGACAGCAAAACTGAACACGTGACAAACAGAACTAAAACCACACAAAATATCTAGCCACACGGGAATGGTTTAGTAAAGGTCCATTCAGAGAAAGTAGGCAGAGCCACCACCCTGCCAATTTCAAAGTGCTTTAGCAATGTAGAAGAGGCTTCCCATCAAGCCAAGTGGGAAGTGCTGGAGGCAGTATGAACTAAGCATCCGTACACTGTGGTAGTGCTTGGGTGTGCAGTTGTGTTTATCTTTAAGGCAAGAGAAATTCTAAGGAACTGCAAAGAAATGACAATTAGGGTGACGGACCATGAGAATTCTTTTTGCTACTTTGTTTTTTCAAGCAAATGGAGGGCAAAGATTTACTATGACCAATAAAAACACTAGTTCCTAGACAGCTTTGTACTCCCCACTCCCCAGCCACTGTTTCTTTGTATGTATGTATGTATGTATTTATTTATTCCCAGCCACTGTTTCTTGCAACCAAACTCCTTGCACTTGAATTATTGTCTCAGTTAGCTTCTGGGGGAACCCAAACTGTAATGGGTCTATTTCCAGAACTAGGATGTCTGGGCCACAGGGCATGAACACCTTCATGATTCTTACTATGGACACAATGCCCTATTTAAATCAAATCCGTCTCTTCTGTTTTCATTTTCTGATCCCAAAAATCAGGACTTGGAGGCTCAGAGAGCTGGATCAGAGCACTGGAAACATACTCACACTGGTCCAGCCATGTCCTGCTTCCTTCCTTCGTGACCCCAGAGGTTAAGGCGCACTGGTAGCTGACATCACCAGGATGGAGTCCGTGCCCAGTAGCCTGCAATGTCTTACAATGTAAAGAATGTGAAAATGGAATTTAGCCTGCAGATTTGTTTGTTATCAAATGTCTCCAAGCATGTCCCATAAGGGACATAAATTAAGCCTTTATCCAGGAGATACATTATCTCTTTGTGAGGCCTTATGCATAGTTTTCTAATGGAAGTCATTAGTAGCTTGGCCCCCAGAGATAAGAGCCCAGTTCTGCCCTGCCTGTGTTCCAGCCTGTGAGTCAGCCAGGACATCAAATCCTGCCCAGAGTTCTGTCTGATAGGGCTGCTCTTGAGGGCTTGCAAGGGCTTCTGGGAAAGGGCTAAGGGCCAAGGGTCAGCCCCAGTGTTGGTTTGCAAACTGGGCCCTGTACACAAGGGTAGAGAGAGAACAAAGAGGCAGGCTACTCCAGATTGGTGATGGCAGGTTTAACATGCAAGGGAACTTACAAAAAGGGCTGGTTTGGGGCAGCCACAAGACAAGTAGATCTTCACACCCACCTGCCAAGTCTTAATAGTTTGTACAGAGGCCTGAACAGAGTCCAGTCACCTGTACTGTCCAGATGGTCTCAATCCCACATCGTTATCTCAAGACTACATCCCTGAGGCAGCTTCTGGGATCAGGGAAGGCAAGTGGAACACACATTCCCAGGGCAGGCAAAGGGGTGAGGAGCCTCTGACTGCCAGGGTTCAGCTCACGGCCAGCCAGCAGTCACATCCCCCTCAGTGACCTCCCCTCCTAACACCCAGGGAGCTGGGAGCTGGGGCCAGGCTGGCAATGTTCATTGAGTCCTACTCTGTGCTAGCCATGGGGCAGAGATTAAGAGACATTATTCCTTCCCTGCAAGAAACTCACAGAATAGAACAACCCAAATGTCCATCAGTGGATGAACGGATAAGCCAAATGTGGTCCACCTGTACAATGGGTATTACTCAGCCATGAAAAGGAATAAAGTACTGAGTCAGCCTCCAACATGGATGAACCCTGAAAACATATGCTGAGGAAAAAAGCTAGACATACAAGGTCACGTGATTGTATGATCCCATTTATATGAAATGTCCAGAAACCATAAATCCAAAGAGACAGAAAGCAGTGGTTGCCAGGGGCTGAAAGAGAGAGGAATGGTGATGCCAGGGTTCTTGTTTGTAGAGTCAAAGAATGAACTTAGCAAACAGTCAAGGTAGGAGAGCCAGAGCAGAGGATTTTATTGAGAGATACAGTGAGAGGAAAGAGCTCCCAGCTCACACCAGGAGGGGACAAGAGAGCCCGGGGTGGTGCGTTGTCTAGGGGATATATAGGCAGGTGAGGATTTTTGGAAATTGAGGGCTTAGAGTGTGGACTTGTACCACCTACCCTGCCCTCAGTGTGGGCTGGGTGATTGTCTGTTTGCTAGGGCTGTTTACAGTGAAGTCACGGGTTATGCAGAGATACCCTTGTGGAACACTCAAAACATTCCAGGCGAAGTTGCTCCTGGTCTTTTGACCTTTAACTGATTTCACTGAAGATGTCTATATTCCTAGTCTGGTATCTTTACCCTAGAGAATTAGCGTGACCTTGACTTTGCATAATGCTGAACACAGTATCCATAGGGACTTTACATTATTACATTGCTTTAACTGTAAATATCTTGCCTTGCTTTTCCCGGAGGCCCTCACCCTACTCTGTCTAAGTCCATGGTCCCTGTCTCCATGGGAACCAATAAAGAAAAAAGGTGAACGAATTACGTCAGAGCAAGTGACCGCTTACAACCAGGTGTTAGATAATGTGGTCTTTGGCCACACTGCCATGAGAAACTGTTTGCCCGATATCCTTCTCGAAGGTTCCAGAGTCTTTCCACACTGCATGCCTCCCTTTTCTAATCTCAGGTTACTCACTTCTTATGCAGCTCATCTCATCCAGTGCTGTGTTTTACTCTGATAGTACAAACCATGCCTTTGGTGTCTCCCCTATCCCACCCGAATGGCCCATATAGGTATTTTCCTAAAGAAAACGCTCCCAGGAGAAATTCTGGTATTAAACAGTTTTTCCCACCACTTACGTAATAGAGTGATTTTGTAGTTAAAACCGTTCTTCCCACCACTTAGATAATGCAGTAATTTTGCCAAATCTAATTAATTTTAAAAGTTATCATGAACAATTAGGAAGACAGACAAAGAGCTATGGTGGGGATATATTTGTTCTGAAAAACCCTTCATCTGACAGTTATTCTACAAACTTTAATGGAGAGCCAAGAGGAAAAAAGGATAAGAAGGAAGGAGCGAAGTACCAACGCGCGCTACAAGACGGATGAGCCTGGAGACACTGCCAACGTGCAAGAAGCCAGACACAAAAGGCCGCACCTTGTATGATCCCATTTATGTGAAATTTCTAAAATAAGCAAGTAAATAAAATAAAATAAAACAAGAAAGTAGCTTAGTGATGGTCAGGAGCTCAGGGGAGGGAGGAACAGGGAGTGAACACTGATGGCTATGGCTATGGGGTTCCCTTTTGGGGTGTTGAAAATGCTCTAAGATGGATCCTGGTGATGGTCACGCAACCTTGGGACTATACTAAAAACCATTGACTTGTCCATTTTAAATGGGTGGATTGCATGGTATGCGACTTATACCTTAATAAAAAAAGAACCTCAGAGGACAGAGGCATATCAGATGATACAAGTTCTACGAAGGTCACACTGGAAGTGACGTTTGAGCTGAGTGTTGAAGGTGGTCAGGGAAGGACAAGGGAGAAAGCGGTTCCTGGCAGAAGGAGTAATGCCAGCCCAGAGGAGGGAAGGAAGGTGGCCAAGAATGAATTACAGTGTTAGGAAGAGCTGTGACTTTGAGCCTGTGGGGGGATGACAGGCCTGTGAGATTTTTTCTTTTAAAGAGTTTCGTCTTTTTAAACAAGTAATACATTCACATGGTACAAAACAGAAAGGTTTAAAAAATGTGCCCAATGAAACAAAAGTCTCGCTCTGTCCTGTCTCTCACTCCCCCAGTTCCTCCCTCCCCCAGAGAACCACTCCCAGCAGGCTCTTGTATGTCCCTTACACACACAAATATCATGTACATACAAATAGATATTCACATATGTTTTCATGTGAGTGAACTGGGCCACAACCAATGTCTCCTACTTGGCTTTCAATATTAGCAAAAATCTTAGAGATCCTTCCAAATTTGTATATAAAGAATTTGCTCACCTTTTGGCTGGTATGGAAGATGTACCACATTTTGTTGATTGCTCTCCTGTCAATGGACATTTGCATTGTTTCCAGTCTTTCCTTTTTGCAAAATTCTGCCATGAAAAACCTTTTCCATAGGACATTTCTCATATGAATTATCTGTAGGTAAAATTCCTGAAGTTGAATCGCTACACTATCGAGATTGTGCTTTTAAAATTTTGATAAATGTGGTCAAACCACCACCGGCAGTGGCTGGGCCACTTCACGCTCCCGTCCGCAGTGGGTGAGCGTCTGTGTCCCCACAGTCTGGGCAAATGTTTGGAAATAATGTCAGCAACCAGTCCATACAGAGCCTTGCATACAAAGCTAAGAGTCTGAACTTGATCCGTGGACCATGGACACCCCTTGGAGGGTTTAGGCAGTGGGTGTGGATGGGCAGGTTTGATGTTTTAGAAGCTTATTTTGATGATGACATCAAATACATTTCGTAGGAAAATTGTATTCCCTAACAGGTATGAGTGGCAATGTGATGGATCAGAAAGGGGAAAAATATCCATCAGGGTTTAAGCCATGCTGGGAGGAATGTGATTATCCTTTGGGCACGGGTGCCCCTCCAGACAATAGGATTGGCTATGAGTGCAAGCATGGTTTCTTTACCACCCTGTAACTTTAACTTTCCTGCCAATTTTCTTTTATCACATACTTTCTACATGCTGATGGCTTCTCATGAAACATTTGGCCCTCAAGAATAATGACATAAAACCAATAGCAAGGAGTTCTTATCGGAAGCTAACAGTGGACCAGATGACAAGCAGACAGTGATACAGCAGTTTTATCGTTCTCTTGAGGACCATTGTGCAAATGAATTAGATTTGGACTAGGCATTAAACAAAGAGCCGAAGAAAGCAAAAATGCAGACACATTCATCCTGAGTCTTTTGTTCTTAAACATGAGGTAGTCACTATTATTTAGTGCAAAGAGAAAAGGGCAGACGCGGAGGGAAATGGCCACGAGGCATCAGCAGATGAAGGACCTGAGAGCCAGCTCCATCCAGACGCTCCAGCGGAGGTTCAGGATGAGTGCACTGGGCTTGGTACTCTTGGGACTTGCTCTGGGGTTTAGGGCCACCTCCTCTAAGCCAGGTGAGGGCAGCTTTGCTCTAAGAGCCAAGCGGCTTTCAGAGACTCTTGCTATGAATTTGTGCCTCTCGGCCGGACCTTCTACGGTGCCCAGGGCTGGTGCAAGGTACAAGGAGGCCATTTGGTCTTCGTTCGTGATGAAGACGCCCAGCTGTTTCTGCAGAAGCACATCTCCCAGGACAGGGGATGGTGGATTGGACTCACAGGGAACTGGGCTCAGGGCGGAACCACAGAAGGTAGGAGCTGTGATGATTGTATTTTACAGGAAGCTTGTGACTGTGATTCTCACCATTGCTTCTTACCCAGAACTCCGTGGAACAAATTAATATGTCCCAATTCTCATGTAGGGATACCCTCCTCTTTGGTTGTTTTGTGGATCAAACGAAACAATTCATGTAACTACCTAGCACAGAATCTGGCACATAGCTGGTGCTCTAGAAATGTCTAAGGAAGAAACTAGCTATGGTTTCTTCAGCTCCTGCTAGAATAGTGCCAAGCACTAATCTGAGTGTTTCATGTCCTTTATCACGGTGGATCTTTATGATCACCAGTGAGACGATTATTGCTCTCCTGATTTTACAGATGAGAAAAACAAGTCTCAGGAATTAATAACTAAGTTACATTCAGAGCACTTCCACAAGTCTTTCCCCGTTTCTGTGGGATTAAAGCAGGTTAAGTGCTTAGCACAGCTCAATTCTCATTAGATAGTCTCATTTCAATGACAGGCTCATCCAATGATAGTTTCATTTTCCACCTGGAAACTCTTCCTTATCCTTTACTCTGTGAGGATTCCTTCCTCCAGCCCCAGCACAATCAGGTGAGTCCCTCTCTGCGCACCTGTCGGACCTTGTCCACACCTCTGTGAGAGCATGACATGAGTTTTTAGGTGTCTGCCTGCCTTCCTAGACTTTGAGCTCTTCGAAGAAAGGAACAACATTCTGGCCGTTTTTATTTTCCCAGTGCCCACACATAACAAAGTATGAACAAAGGAACATGCATATTTAATCCTTACATGTGCCCCACGAGGTAGGCACTGTGACTCTTATTTTATGGATGAGGAAAATAAGTCCAGAGAGAGGAAATGACTTGTCCAAGATGATCTGGCTAGCAAAGGGCAATGAGGTCTCTCTAGAGCCAGGATCCTACCACATCACATTGCCCTGTAGAAGCTACTGGGTTAGAAATGAGTATGTTGGTCTGGGCTAAGCACTTATAGAAATATACCAAAAAGGATGGAAATGCTTTAATAAAGGAGCAGTTGGGGAGGCTCATTTTAGGAAAAGCACAGCTAAGAGATTTAAATTGTGAAATGCTTCTTCAGTGAACAGCTATTGAATGGTTTCTTGATTTGTAAATGTAGCAAGTTCAAATTTCTCTATATTGAATGTCCATTCATATGTAATTAAAAGAGTTGTGTCTATTTAAAATTTCCAAGGGATACTGCATGGCTGTTACAGAAAATAAGGTAGATCTGAGTAGGCTGTATGTGACAAGCTCCAATATTTAATGTTATTTAAGAAGCAGGGGACAGAGAGGTATGTGCCATATGATGGCATTTCTGCAAACAAATTTCAGGCACTCATAGATGCTGATATATAGATAAAAGTCAGCCTGGACCAATTCATGAGAAACATAATAATGGGAGTAGTCCATAGGTTGTGAGAGGGAAGATGTTTTCATTTCATATCCTTTTGTACTCTGAATTGTTTTAAAAAGCCATTTGTAAGGATTTTTTCTTTTAAAAAGTGAATAAATACATTTTTTAGTCTTCATAGTAAATATTTTATGTTTAGTATTTTCTACCTCTCTAGTGTCCCTGAAATGCATCTGTATTATACACAAACACACATACACGCACCCACACACTTCAAGAGTCACATCAGTGTATCCAAGGCTCTGAAGCCTTGAAGTAAGGAAAACTGCTCTCATGTTAACTCAGCCTGCCCAAAACTATTTGACAAGGGCCCCTGCTTCTCTCTGGGACACCTTTTAACATCCTGTAGCACACCTCTATGCTCTCTTTTAGATTATGGTTAGACAGAGTTGGCGGCATCGCTTACTTAGCCAAGTCAGGCTCTGGGACATGGCACCCCAGTTTTTAGGTTGAGTTCTTTTGTTTGAATGTGGGAAGTATAGGCAATGCCCCTTCGCTGGCAGGGGAAAGAGAGGCCTTGAGCCTGTCAACATTCACTGAGCACCATCGGTGCACAGGAGCTGAGCTGAGACAAGCCCTGCACGTAGAAAGGGATCAGATGAACGTTGCCAAGTCCTGGGTTGGCTTGGGATCTGGCTGGACACCTCAAATGTGAACTATAGTCACTGGCGTGGAGGGCAGGCAGCTCCCACTCCTAACACCTGCAGCTACATCTGGAGAGACCCTTCCTCAGGGTGGATAGCCGTGGACAGCTGCATGCAGCCATTTGCCTTCATCTGCGAGTTTGGGGAGCTGGCCTCTGTGGTGGGGTCTCCCTCCTTCTCTTCTTAGTCTCTGTCTCTTACTGTGTGTCTCTCTTCTCTGTCGGTCTGTGTCTACCTGAATACCTGCCTGTCTCTCTCTGTGTCTCACTTCATCTCTGCAGCTCACAGGCCCACGTCTGCCTGTCCACTCCCATACCCACCTGCCTATCAGCCTCACTCATCTCGGACTTTCCCTCCCATACACCTGCAGCTAGCGGGACATGCTCAGCCCTATTTACTCCCCCTTCCCAGCCTTCCCGTGAAGGGAGACACGGTCCAGGGGTTATTCTCATTCACCCTCGACTCCTGCTGCCCCGGCCAGCTTCGGTCTGGGACCCCACCCACCACATCCCACCCTCCCTGACTCTGGGACTCGCCCGTGCTCCGCTTTGTGTCCTTTCCAGCTGCTGCCATGGTTGACGCCCCTGGCAAGTCCTGGGGACCCATCCCTGGGGACTGTGTGTTAGAGCCCCAGCCGGAGAGACCTGTGGTCCCACGCTGGGTCCTGCCTGCCATGGGGGCTCTGACATCAGGGCCTGCTCTTGGAGTTGAGCTACCCCATAGTTCCCTGACCCTCAAGCCAGGGTTGACAGAAGCTTCTGGACTCTCTGGGCCCAGCTCCCTCCCTGGCTCTAATCATTAGAGATTCCTGGCTCCCAGAACCCCTTCTGGGTTTGGACATTTACAGGGGCCCCTCCTCCATTTCCCCCTGCCTGGCTTTAGATAGGAACCACGTAGGCTTAACTCCCCTTGCTTGGCTAATTCTGAAAACTTGGAAGTTTTGGGGACCCTCTCTTCTCACAGCCCCCAAAGACCCACCCCATTCCCCACCCCAACTTCAAGCCTATCTCAGAATCTGTCAGCCCCCAGGGTCTTGTGCCCCCAGCATGAGATCACACTCTGAACAGCTAACATGTACCAAGCCAGAGTTCCCGGCGCTGAGCTGTGCCCTCTGTGGGCGTTTATTTATCCCAGTAGAAGTGCCACCACCATTAAAAAGCTAAGGAAAGTAAGGCCAGAAAGGGTAAGTTCCTTGCCAAAAGCCACACAGCTGGGAAGTGACAGAGACGCGTCTGGAACCCAGGTTTGTCTCTGGTCAGAGAGGGGGAGACAGGAAGCTGCTGTGCTGCTGGCTCTGAAGGTAGAGGAGGGCTGTGAGTCAGCAAACAGGGGCGCCCCTGGAAGCTGGGAAGGTGGGGGAACAGGTGCTCCCTTGGAGCCCCCAGAAAGAGCCTGCTGGGGCCACACCTTGAGATTGGCCCTGTGAGGCCTATTTTGGACTTATGGCCTTCGACCTTCGACCGACTTCTGACCTTCATAACTGGAAGATGATAAATGTGTGCTGTTTTAAGCCACTGAGTTGGTGGTAAATTGTTACAGCAGCCACAGGAAACCAGCACAGATTTTGGTCTCAGCCCGAACCCCGTGGCATTTGCACTAGGCAGACAGGCTTGGGCTTGAATCCAGTTTCCCACTTTCCGGCTCTGCACACCTGAGCCAGGTCATTCTTTTTCAACCAATGTTTGCTGAGCGTGGACCACGTGCCAGGAGCCAGCTCGAGTGGGCCTCAGCATAGTGACCCCGCTGAGGCTGATGTTCCTCATGGGGAGGATAATAGCCCAGCTCATAGGATTGGTATGAAGACTCAATGAAGTCACTCATCCATTCAACAAATACTTGTTTAGCACTATTATGTGCCAGGCAGTTTTCAGATACGGCTCAAGAAAGGTACTCAAAATAAGTGGAATAATAGTTGCCACCTGTACAGCCCTTACTTAACACAGACAGACTCTTTTAAATATCCTAATGACCCTCTGGGGTGTGGTATTGACACCTCTCCACACAGAGGAGGCACAGAGAGGCTAAGTAATTCGCAGAAGGTCGCACAACCAATGCATGCTGGGCACTACCTGCCGCCGTGCAGTCTGGCCCTGAGCCATGCTCCTGACTGTCACATTCTATCTCACACCTCTGCAGGGCCCGTTCCTGCTGTGTCCTTTCGTCTCACAGTCTGACCCTGCAACCCCTCTGTTTCCCATCAAGCAGGACCGTGATCCCTCCTAAGGTGCCACCTTACCTTTGTCACAGGTGTCAGCCAGACTCTGGTCTGTGATGGCCTCAGCGCCACCATGCACTGTGGCTCGGGGGAGGTCATCCAGATCCAGGATGCCTTCTACGGGCACCAGGCCGCCCACTATTGCACCCAGGATGCTGGAAGCCCCTCAGACCCGGAAGAGGAATGCAGCTGGGTCAGCATCAAGGATGAAGTGGCAGGTGCAGCCCCGGCAGCAAGCACAGGCAGTTCCCAGTACCTTGTGCCCAGCAACGGGTTCTGGAAGGCTCAAACAGTCTTCATATCCTGGGAAAACTGGCCAGTCTCTGCCCACAGCACTAGTAGGGCAGTACGGCACCGTGGCTCACCCCTTCTCCTGACATCAACCCCATCCGGGTGGGTCAGGGGATCATTTTTCT
Organism: Smutsia gigantea; assembly: GCA_032199065.1. Taxonomy (NCBI): domain Eukaryota; kingdom Metazoa; phylum Chordata; class Mammalia; order Pholidota; family Manidae; genus Smutsia; species Smutsia gigantea. The sequence goes on along the minus strand of JAVSCE010005347.1, from coordinate 10,455 downwards.
CCCCACCCACTTGGGTACAAGAATCATCACTTTTTCAATTTTTAAAAATTTGTAAATATTTCAAACACATAGCAGCAAAAAATATTTCCGTGAACTCCCATAGACCCACCACCCAACTTTGTCAAATCTCAACATTTTGCCACATTTGCTTAAGATTCCGTCATTAAAGAAATGAGTAAAGCATTACGTTGCTTATTACCCAGGCTGGTACACGCTGTAACTAGTTTGTTTGTTTCATCCTTCATGTAACCATACCGTAATTTGTCTCTTCCTCTGTTGAGAGACGTCCGGGCTGTGTCTCAATCCTTGCTATCGTGAATAATGCTGAAGCAAACATTCCTGGTGACATCTCTTGTCCATGTGGGAGAGTTTCTCTGCAGCCTCATCTTTCTAAATCAGATTAAATCTGCCTCTGAGTTGCATTTGCCCAGCGACAAGGGTGCAATTTCAGGGATTATGGGGGCTCCCTGCACCCTATTGGGGGGTGCAAAGGCCTCAGAAACCTCTGCTGTCCAGGACACAGGGGAGCCCTCTCCCCTTTGCCATGTGACCACTGCTGGGCTGCAGGGTCCCCTGAAGGCAGGCAGTCTGCTGCTTTAATTGTGTGAGGAGGCAGAAGCCTTGGCCCTGGCTGGAAACTGGCCAAGTCTTTCCAATGTGCCCAGGCAAGCTCTGCCAAGGGCCCAGTGACGATTCAGGGAGGGATGCCCAGTGCTCCCAGAACCTGCCAAGGGACTCCCTCCCCACTTTGAGGAAGCATGCCCTATCTCCCTTGGAAAATGACTCGCTCCTCTTCCCTCCACGTCTGGCTCATATTGTCTCTGCTCCCCCGGAGACAGTACGGGGGAAGGAAATGCTGAAATCAGCTAGTTGGTTCTCACCAACTCTGGTTGCTCTGACATTCCTGAGGCTGGGCCCCTCTAGGGAGATGAGGTGATGGAATGCTCCCTGATGGGCCTGGGCAGGCTGTTTCCTCAAAGGCCCAGACTGAAGTTTCCAAATCTTGCAGCCACACCCCAGATCACACATTGGAGGGGCCCACATCATTTGGGAAGGGTGGAAGGAGAAGACCTGGGCAGGGCCCCAGGGGGATCTAGTTGTATCTAGTGCCCCCATCACTAATTCATTCAATCAGTTGGCCCATAATATTCCTTGAGCACCAACATTGTGCTGTGCTCTACCTTGAGCTTATGGATCCAGGGATGAATCAGTCTGTTTTCAAAGAGCGCACAGTCTAATGGGGAGACAGATATGAATACAGGCAATTACCTCAAGTGTGCTCAGTGCCACAACATAAGGGTGCCAAGATGCTATTTATTTATTTACTAGTGCAAAACTTCCTTTGTACCTGCTATGTGCCAGGCATTGTTCTGTGTGCTGAAGTTACAGCAGTGAACAAAAACAAAACAAGCCCTCTGTCTCGGAGACTGTAGTCTAGGGCTGTGGATGCACCTAGCAGGAGGACAGAACTCAGACTGAAGGGTACTGCAGACGAGGTCCCATCGGGAAATCATGTCAAGTCTTTCAATAGAGGGAATTCCATGCAGGGAATTGGTTACCCAAGTCATGGAAGTGCTGAGAAGCCAAACAGGGGGTAATGATGCAACCCTGAGATTAGCAGCAACAGAAAGCTGCTATCACCCCTAAGGGCTGGAGGGACAACCGGAGGGAAAGGTCTTACCAAAACCAGAAGTTAGGGCCTTCCAGCAGGTGTGAGAACCGTGGTGAAGCTGGTCTGTGGAAGTGAAGACCACAGAAGAGGGCCTGTGCAGAGGGAGCTGTAGTGAGAGAGGGGATGGGAAGAGAGGATGAGAAGTGCCCTGCCCCCGTGTCCCCTGTCTGGGGTAGGCAGAATTGGGACCCCAAGACTTCCCACCCATCCCTGGAACTCTGGGCATGATGAGGTACCATGCCTGTGCAAATGTTAATTCACATGGCAAAAGGGACTTTCCAGATGGGACTGTGGCTGCTCATGTTAAAACAGGAAGATTATTCTGGATCATCCAAGCGGGCACAATTTCACCACATGATCCTTTAAAAGCAGAGATCTTTCTCTGGCTAGAAGCAGGAGAGAGATGTGGCAGATGAAGCAGTCAGAGATTCAAATGTGAGACAGATCACATATACCACTGCAGGCTCTGAGACGCACAGCGCCAGGGGCAAAGACCAGAAAACGGCCTCTAGGAGCTAGGGGTGGTCCCAGCAGCCAGCCAGCAAGGCGGTGGGGCCTGCACTCGCCATGCTCCTCCCTCCCGGGGGCATTGGTGCCCCGTAGGTACAGGATTCTTAATCTTGTTCCCTCTTTGTCGATTCTCAGGATGAAAGTTTCTACTTTAGACCATCTGACTAGCGGCTACTGGCCCAGTGGGGTCCCTGGGCCAACAGCAGTGCCACCTGGGAGCTTATTAGAAGAGCAAATTCTCAAGCTGCCCTCCATCTACTCAATCAGAATTGCCGGGGAGGGGTCTGGAAACCTGCCTTCACAAGGTCCCAGGGGATTTTGGGGTGCAGCAGTCTCCCCTTAAACACAATTTGCTTTCTAAGGTTTCAGTCACCTGTGGTCAACCGAGGTCTGGGAATAGAGGGTCCTCCTTCTGACGTATCATCAGAAGGTCTCTAATCGCCTAACCCTGTGTCACGATGCCTACGCCAGTCCCGTAACGTCTCACCATGGAGGCATTTTGTCATCTCCCATCACAAGAAGAAGCGTGAGTGTGGGACAATAAGATATTTTGAGAGAGAGAGAGAGAGAGAGAGAGAGAGAGACCACATTCACATCACTTTTATTATGGTATATTTACAACTGTTCTTTTTTATTACTAGTTATTATTGTTCACTCCTTTATATATATATATACATACATATACACACACACAAATATATGTAACCTCTTTAACTTATAAATTAAACTTTGTCACAGATATGTAAATTTAGGGAATAATATAGTGTATATGGGTTCAGTACTATCTACGTTTCAGGCATCACCGGGGCTCTTGCAATGATGTATCCCCTGTGGATAAGGGGGCACTTCTGTATTCTAAAGTTTGAGAACTGCTCTGCTGGACCCTGGAGCGACTTGGGGGCATGCAGGAGCCCCAGTTTGCTCCCCTGGCCCCTGGCGCCTTGCCTGGTCCTCAGTGGAAGCCAACAGCTCTTTGTTGGGCAGGTGGTGGGTGAGTGAATGAATGAGAGGTCATTCATCTCTGTCTAAACCTATCCCTTTCCGTCCTTCTCACTGTTCCTGCTTCCGCTGGGGTGTGGATGCTTCCCAGCCCAGTGCCAGGGGCTGCAGGCATGCCAGGTGACAGCAGATGGGACCTACTTTGGAGACCTGTGCCCCACCAGGGGCAGCTGCCTGCTGGTGCAGTTCCAGAGCTGGGAAGGTGAGTCCCCAGCTTGCCTGGGTATGGGAATTCCCCTCTTATTTCCACGCCAGGTCCAGCCCCCTTCAGAGCAGCGGGAGCAGCGCCATGTGGGGGTGATTTGTTTTGTGCAAACAGACCTGCTGGCCCAAAACAGCCGCTCTGGGCCAGATCTCTGGCTTAGCCTCTTGGGGTCAAGCAGGTGAGGGCACTACTCCATGAACAATCCATCAAGGCGGAAGTTAAAAAAAACTGTTTTACTGAAGGAACAAAACAGCAGGAGACTCACAGAACCCAAGAACGGACTAATAGTTACCAAAGGGAAAGGGACTGGGGAGGATGGGTGGGAAGGGAGGGGCAAGGGGGAAGAAGGGACATTACGATTAGCAGATGTAATGTTCGGGGGACACGGGGAGGTCTGTACAACCCAGAGAGGACAAGTAGTGACTCTATGGCTTCTCACTACGCTGATGGACAGTGACTGTAATGGGGTTGGTGGGAGGGACACCTGATGAAGGGGGTAGTGTAATCACCATAATATTACTCATTTAATTGTAGATTAATGATATCAAAATAAACTTATAAAAAAAACTGTTTTAGCTGCAGGATCCTTTCAGTTAAATTTCATGGCATGACCCGATAAATACACAGAAAAAACAAAGGCTGTTTGGTTAAAAGGAGTCAAAGATTCTCACCCCGAACCTCGGTCAACCACCACCCTTCCCACAGGGTGCCATTTCAGAACACACAGGGACTTTTAAAAAACAACCAATCTTGAAAGCCATAAAAATAACCCATATTAACACAATTTATAAAATTTTTATAAATCAGGAAGGAAGAGTCCTTTCCTTCAATTCCACAATCCTATTCTCCATAGGAAACCACTGACAGTTGCTTATAAAAATTTTTTCCCTGCTTTTGAAAATGTTTTCATAGACATCACTGTGTAAGATGTATATATATTTTTATAAAATATATTTTTATAATGTATATTTTTATAAAAACATATAACATGTTAAATATATTAGCCACCAACTCAATTTTTTCCACTCAACAATATATCCTGGATACCTCTCCAAGTCACTACCTTACTTTTTCAATGACTGCATCTTTTAAGGAATGAATGAGTTATTAAGTATTGTTTTAGTGACCCTTCATAAGATTATGTTAGAATTAATTTAACCAGTTCCCCGGGTGATGGACATTTAGGTTGCTTCTGATTTTTCATTGTTACATATACTCTGCAGGGCTCATTCTTTTTTTGTCTGTTTTTTTAAGGGGTATGTCAAAATAAATTATTTTATTTTATTTATTTTTATTTTGGTATCATTGATTGCAAGGCTCATTCTTGTGCATATATCTTGACATTTTAGAGGCGAGATCCCTGTAGTGGAAATGCTGGGTTACAGGGTATCTGCATTTTAAATGTTAATAGATATTGCCCAATGACCCTGCAAATGGCCATAGCAATTTATATTCCTACTCTCAGGGCATGAGAGTGCCAATTTCCCCTGACATGGTGAGTTCACATTATGCCATCATCCAGGAAAATGGTGGGGTCAGAACAGCAACTCTTTTTCAGGTGTGAGCAGTGGTGCAAGGAGCCCTGAGGAGAAAGGGGTCGGGGAGCACTGAGGTCTCCAGGGACCATCAGGAGAGCATATCCGGGGGTGTAGGAGGAGGGAGGACCACACAGGGTGGGGCACAGGAAGGAGAAAGCAGCATCAAAGACAAGCTTTTCCAGAGGCATCAGTTTGTGGGACATGCCAGCTGTCTGCATTCTGTTTTCTGGGAAGAGGCGGCCACATGTTTTGGCAATGCTTTCCATGTAATGGTTTTGCTAATGGACAAAGGGTGCCCTTCGGAGACGTGCAGGTCGCAGTGCTGCCGTCATTGGGCAAATGCGTAGCTTAGAGCAGGGGTCTGGTGACCACATGGACCAGATTTGCTGCCCCTATTTTGATTTCAAATGTCCTGCCCCTGTTCACACAGGGGGTGTATTCTGATCACAATCATCTGATGTGTGAAAGGAGGGCTTTATCCAGCAGCCCCCCTCCTTCTCCCCGCTTTAGTTTCCCCCACCCCTCATACACAACACCACTGTGCCCAGGCCTGGCTGCATGCTGAGTTTCCTCAGGTAGTTGAGAATCAGAACTGAGATGGCTTTCTGTCTAGCTTAAGAAAATTCTTTTCATTTGCATTCAGCTTTTTCCATCTTTTCCCTTCTCATTTGTGCTCAGAAACCAGAAGATTATGCTGCACAAATTAGCCTAGGGCTGTGTAAAGCCCCAGCAGATTCTACCCCTCTTCCCATCCTCTGTGCCAACTTTCGAAGCTCAGGGTTTCATAAAATTTAATATGCATTAAATGGTTTACGATGACTCATCAGCCACCTCAGCCAAGTAGACTTTTCTCAAAGGTGCTTTGGCTTTTGTCTTTTTAACCATTATAAAATGCATTTAGACAATCAGTAGAATCCTGGTTTAGTAAATTAGGGTACATTATACAGCTTTTAAAAAGAACAAGACAGCTCTAACTGAATTTGTATAGAACAATCCCCAAAATATACACAATGAAAAAAGTGGAAGGTGCCAAGTAATGAATATTGCACGTACCTTTGTATAAACAGAAAAGTATGTTGTGCTTGTCAATACGTGCTAGTGATGTCTCTGGAAGTTGACACAGGACACTTGTAAACAGGTTACCTCTGGTGAGCAGAACTGGGGGACTAAGGGATGGCAGTGGAGAGCGGCTTTCTTTTCACTATATACCCTTTTATACACGTCAAATTCTGTATCTTGGTCTTGTGTTACATATGAATGAAAAGTACAACTCAAAAGAAATTGCAAAAGTAAAAATAAAATTTAAAAAACTTTAATTTGAAGAAATAATTGCTGAAAACTTTCCCTCGCTGGAGAAGGAAGTAGTCTCGCAGTCCACTGAAGCTCATAGATCTCCCAACACAAGGGACCCAAGGAAGACAACACCAAGACACATAATAATTAAGATGGCAAAGATCAAAGATAAAGACAGGGTATTAAAGGCAGCTAGAGAGAGAAAAAAGATCACCTACAAAGGAAAACCCATCAGACTATCATCAGACTTCTCAACAGAAACCTTACAGGCCAGAAGAGAATGGCATGATATATTTAACGTAATGAAACAGAAGGGCCTCGAACCAAGAATATTGTATCCAGCACGATTATCATTTAAATATGATGGAGGGATTAAACAATTTCCAGATAAACGAAAGTTGAGAGAGTTTGCCTCTCATAAACCACCACTACAGGATATCTTAAATGGACTGCTCTAGATGGAAGCACACCTAAGGCTAAAAAGATGTCACCAGAGAAAATAAAATCATAGCAAAGAAAGCAGACCATCCAAATACTAACTAAAGGCAAAGAATAAAACACCTAGTATAGAAAGAATGGAGGAGGAGGAATAAGAAGGGAGAGAAATAAAGAAACATCAGACTGTGTTTACAATAACTTAACAGGAAAGTTAAGTTAGATTGTTAGATAGTAAAGAAGCAACCCTTGAACCTTGGTAACCACGAATCTAAAGCCAGCAATGGCAATAAGTACATACCTATCAATAATCACCCTAAATGTAAATGGACTGAATGCACCAATCAAAAGACACAGAGTAACAGAATGGATAAAAAAGCAAGACCCATCTATATGCTGCCTACAAGAAACTCACCTCAAATCCAAAGATATACACAGACTAAAAGTGAAGGGATGGAAAAAGATATTTCATGCAAACAACAAAGAGAAAAAAGCAGGTGTTGCAATACTTGTATCAGACAAAATAGACTTCAAAACGAAGAAAGTAGCAAAAGATAAAGAAGGACATTACATAATGATAAAGGGGTCAGTCCAACAAGAAGATATAACCATTATAAATATATATACACCCAACACAGGAGCGTCAGCATATGTGAGACAAATTCTAACAGAATTAAAAGAGGAAATAGACAGCAACGCATTCATCTTAGGAGACTTCAACACACCACTCACTCCAGAGGACAGATCAACCAGACAGAAAATAAGTAAAGACACAAGAGGCACTGAACAACACACTAGAACAGATGGACCTAACAGACATCTACAGAACTCTACACCCAAAAGCAACAGGATACACATTCTTCTCAAGTGCACATGGAACATTTTCCAGAATAGACCACATACTAGGCCACAAAAAGAACCTCAGTAATTTCAAAAATATTGAAATCCTACCAACCAACTTCTCAGATCACCAAGGTATAAAACTAGAAATAAATTTTAGAAAGAAATCAAAAAGGCTCACAAATACATGGAGACTTAACAACACTCTCCTAATTAATCAATGGGTTAACGACCAAATCAAAACAGAAATCAAAGAATATATGGAGACTAATGACAACAACAACACAAAGCCACAACCTCTGTGGGACGCAGCAAAGGCAGTTCTAAGAGGAAAGTATATTGCAATCCAGGCCTATTTAAAGAAGGAAGAACATTCCCAAATGAATAGTCTAAAGACACAATTACTGAAATTGGAAAAAGAAGAACAAATGAGGCGCAAAGTCACCAGAAGGAGGGACATAATAAAGATTAGAGAAGAAATAAATAAAATTGAGAAGAATAAAACAATAGAAAAAATCAATAAAACCAAGAGCTGGTTCTTTGAAAAAATAAACAAAATAGATAAACCCCTAGCCAGACTCATTAAGAGAAAAAGAGAATCTACACACATAAACACAATCAGAAATGAGAAAGGAAAAATCACGACGGACCCCACAGAAATACAAAGAATCATAAGAGAATATTATGAGAATCTATATGCTAACAAGCTGGAAAACATAGAAGAAATGGACAACTTCTTAGAAAAATAGAACCTTCCAAGACTGACCAAGCAAGAAACAGAAAAACTAAACAGACCAATCACCAGTGACGAAATCGAATTGGTAATCAAAAAACTACCCAAGAACAAAACCCCTGGGCCTGATGGATTCACCTCTGAATTCTACCAGACATATAGAGAAGAAATAACACCGATTCTCCTTAAAGTTTTCCAAAAAATAGAAGAGGAGGGAATACTTCCAAAACTCATTCTATGAAGCCAGCATCACTCTAATACCAAAACCGGGCAAAGACCTCACCAAAAAAGAAAATTACAGACCAATATCCCTGATGAACGTAGATGCAAAAATACTCAACAAAATATTAGCAAACCGAATTCAAAAATACATCAAGAGGATCATACACCATGATCAAGTGGGATTCATCCCAGGGATGCAAGGATGGTACAACATTCGAAAATCCATCAACATCATCCACCACATCAACAAAAAGAAGAACAAAAACCACATGATCATCTCCATAGATGCTGAAAAAGCATTTGACAAAATTCAGCATCCATTCCTGATTAAAACTCTCAACAAAATGGGTATAGACGGCAAGTACCTCAACATCATAAAGGCCATATATGACAAACCCACAGCTAACATCATACTTAACAGCGAGAAGCTGAAAGCTTTTCATCTAAGATCGGGAACAAGACAGGGATGCCTACTCTCTCCACTGTTATTCAACATAGTACTGGAGGTCCTAGCCAAGGCAATCAGACAAAACCAAGACATATAAGGCATCCAGATTGGTAAAGAAGAAGTCAAATTGTCACTATTTGCAGATGACATGATATTGTACATAAAAAACCCTAAAGACTCCACTCCAAAACTACTAGAACTAATATCTGAATTCAGCAAAGTTGCAAGATACAAAATTAACACACAGAAATCTGTTGCTTTCCTATACACTAATGATGAACTAACAGAAAGAGAAATCAGAACAACAATTCCATTCACAATTGCATCAAAAAGAATAAAATACCTAGGAATAAACCTAACGAAGGAAGTGAAAGACCTGTACTCTGAAAACTACAAGACACTCCTAAGAGAAATTAAAGAGGACACTAACAAATGGAAATGCATCACATGCCCTTGGCTAGGAAGAATAAATATTGTCAAAATGGCTATACTACCTAAAGCAATCTACAGATTCAATGCAATCCCTATCAAACTACCAACAGCTTTCTTCAATGAACTGGAACAAATAATTCTAAAATTCATATGGAACCACAAAAGACCCCGAATAGCCAAAGCAATCCTGAGAAGGAGGAATAAAACAGGGGGAATTACACTCCCTGACTTCAAGCTCTACTACAAAGCCACAGTAATCAAGACAATTTGGTACTGGCACAAAAACAGACCCACAGACCAGTGGAACAGAATAGAAAACCCAAACATTAACCCAAACATATACAGTCAATTAATAATTGATAAAAGTGCCTTGGATATACAATGGGGAGATGACAGCCTCTTCAGCAGCTGGTGTTGGAAAAACTGGACAGCTACATGTAAGAGAATGAAACTGGACTACTGCCTAGCCCCATACACAAAGGTAAACTCAAGGTGGATCAAAGACCTGAATGTAAGTCATGAAACCATAAAACTCTTAGAAAAAAACATAGGCAAAAATCTCTTGGACATAAACATGAGTGACTTTTTCATGAACATATCTCCCCGGGCAAGGGAAACAAAAGCAAAAATGAACAAGTGGGACTATATCAAGCTGAAAAGCTTCTGTACAGCAAAGGACACCATCAGTAGAACAAAAGGACATCCTACAGTATGGGAGAATATATTCATAAAAAAAGTATCCTATAAAGGGTTGACATCCAAAATATATAAAGAACTCACGCACCTCAACAAACAAAAAGCAAATAATCCAATTAAGAAATGTGTAGAGGACGTGAATAGACACTTCTCCAAAGAAGAAACTCAGATGGCCAACAGGCACATGAAAAGATGCTCCACATCACTAATCATCAGAGAAATGCAGATTAAAACCACAATGAGATATCACCTCACACCAGTGAGGATGGCCACCATCCAAAACACAAACAACAACAAATGTTGGCGAGGATGTGGAGAAAAGGGAACTCTCCTACACTGCTGGTGGGACTGCAAATTAGTTCAACCATTGTGGAAAGCAGTATGAGGTTCCTCAAAAAACTCAAAATAGAAATACCATTTGACCCAGGAATT